>CM041794.1:45848982-45896562 GCA_023376895.1 Aspiorhynchus laticeps | reverse complement strand
AATAACTTATAAAATATGTTTATAGTCAAATTAAATGGTCAAAATATTACCCTAACTAAATCATAAACATCAAATACTTAAAAACTCAACTTATTTTGCCCTATAATCAAATATATATAACTAAATTGAGACGGAGCATAAGCATACCCACCCACAGCGTGCAGTACACATTGCAACTGCTGTGTTGCGTCATCTCCTGTCTTACCGAGCATTCTATCTGCCTGCAGTTCTCACACAAACCACACGAGGGCACCAGTACAACATGAAATTAACCGATGCTGAATTCATAAGAATTCACAATAAAACTAAATAAAATCCTAACTCTGTTACACTCACTACTTAGTAAAAAGCGGGGGAGGGAATTATTATTGTGCACACGATTTACTTAAAAATAGGGAACTCATTTTTATACGTTGAGCACGATTTATTAAAATGAGGGAATTATTATATCCCGCGCACTGAGAGGCAACGAATGATTATATTGAGCAAACGATTTAATAAACCGAGGAAACGAATTATTATATCCTGCGCACTACTTAGTAAAGGGAGATAACAATTATTATTGCGCACACGAATTATTATAAAAATAGGGAAGGCATTATTATACTGTGAGCATGATTTAGTACGAATTATTATTGTGCGTACAATTAACTTTTTTCTCCTGCATGACGGCTACCGGGTTTCCATAAGAACTGTAGCTAGCGATTAATTTATAACTAAGAAAATTAATGTTAAATTAAGAAAATGCTAAACATTACATGTTTTTATTTAGCCTAATACAATTAAGATTTCAGTCTTATCGCCTCCTATACTGAAAAAAATGATTCATTGAATTTACTCATTTTTTTTAAGGTAAGTGGTTGCAATCAATTTATTTTAGCTACATTTAAATAAACAAATGTTCTTTGCTCTCTTTTTCTACAAGGAAAGTGTTATAGGCTAATTAACTTTGTTTTAATTAAATTAATAAAAACAAAGTCAGTCGTATTAAGAGTATTTTATGGTATGACACCCATATCTGGTACAGTATTAGGCTACTTTGCCCATCCCCATTATAACCAAATAAAGGGCAAAATATTTACTTACACAATTTGAAATCAAATTTATGTTATTTTGGGGATTATGAATAAAATAATAATAATAAAACCCCTGCTGAAAAACAAAAAATAGCACCACACAAAAAGTTTTTTATGGTTAAATGGGTTGTATTGGTTTTAATGGAAATGTAATGGACCCTTAATTTTCTGGTAATTGGTACCTTTATTTTTTTAAAACCAATAAGGAAATGCCCAAAACAATACAGAAAACCTTTTTAATGGTTAAAATTATGGTTTGAATGTTTGTAATATATTTGTATGGAAACCATTAAATTTTTTAGTTGAATTTTTTATTTTTTCTAGGAACTAAGTATACATTTCGTGGTAAATACTATGAAAAATAAGATCATATGCCCCCCTAAAACAAAATTTTTTAAAAAAAAAAAACTTATTTTAGTTAAATTGTTTTATTAAAGGACTCAGTGTAATGGCGGGTGAAAAAGACTGAATAATAATATTGAAATTTTTAAAATTTCCCCCTAAAACACGTGGCCCCTTCTTTTAAAAAAAAAAAATAATTTCAGTTATAGGTATTTCTCTATTAAAGGCACGTACTGTTTAATGGGAGTCTGGAAAGACTATTTTTAATAAATAATTAAAATGTTTCATTTCCCCGATGATTCAAATCATTTTTAGGGTGTTTGCGGGCTTTAGCATGCTTTAGCGCGGAATAATACCCTTGCCTATTTAAGGATTTTAGAGGTTTTTCTTCAATTTAATTAAACTTTTGTGAAAAATTTTATCGGGGGCGGCCTATTGGACAAAACCATCCTTTTTAAAATAAAATGCTGACATTACGGCGACGCAAATCACGTTGATTCATTGAGAGTTTAATAGCAAAGTTTTATTTTTTTATGGGGGTGCTAGCATCTGCCCCTTAGGCCGCCCATTATTTTCTATTGGAAGTATTCTGCCCATTTTAGGAATTGACCTTTTTTCCTTTTAAAACATTTCTTTTTTTTTTTTTTTATAATTTTATTGGCGAACTGGTCTTTTAATTTTAATACCAATTAGATACGGGTTAAATCAAAGATCCGCTTGGATTCCATCAACAAACCACCTTGCATTAAATAAAACAATTTTGCACAGCAAACACAGCATTATTATTATTATTACGTGAGCTGCTTTAAACAATCACAGTAAAAGAACATTTATTGTTCAATTAAAACATTATTGTTTTAAAATACCTTTAAAACAATAACAGGCCCCTTTTTTTATCTATACAATTCAATTTAATTATTTGAGTAAATGTAAACTTCCAAAATAATCAGTTTACTTTATAGTCACTCCACGAAAAATTCCCCGATGCACCTGCATCTCATTAATCCGTGTGATTTCATTGCAAAAGAAAATCAAGTTTCACCCTTTCTCTGTTGAAGGCTATATGAACTTTAAACTTGCTTATAGTGTTTCCAGATGATCTCTGGCAATGTGCAATAATTCTGTGTGAAGTTCAGAGTAGAATTTTTCGCTGAAAATCTTGAGTCACTCCGTAAATCGCGCTTGTTTTTCAAACGCAAGGAAACAGATCATGTCGTTGAGGATGCACTCGAGAGCCAATGAGCATTGAACAGCTGACAAGAGGTTTCCTGAAGCGCCAGTTTTTGAATATTTTTGAGGAGATCTGACTAATCAGCAAAACAAGCAACTGAACTTCCTGAAGTTGACATTCATGAACCACTAAACAAGGCAGAGTTTAAAGGGAAAATCACAGTAAAGCTACTGACACAATGGCAAGAATTAAGGGAAAAATTAAACAAAGACAAGTTTACAGTATCCAAAAACGTAAGCACTAGATTATAACAACAGGAAAACTGACATAACTGGTTTTAGAACAGCGCTGTTCTTCTTCTTGTACGATTTAATGGCGGTTGACAAGCCATCTTATGGTGTATTACCGTCACCGACTGGAGTGGAGGGAAGCATTAACGGGAAGAACAGGTTGTTAAACCCTCCCCCTCAATCTTATTGGCTGTATTTTTTAAAGGAGCAGTTGCACCAGAAATATGAGCCTGTGATTGGGCTGCAGTTATCCATGGAATAGTAGCCTAAATACATACTAATGTAAAAATAATGTTGTATAATGATCTTTTCAAGCATATATGTGCAATACTGTTTTCTTTGCACTGATTTATAGTGTCTCAATAACATACTTATAATATAGAACAATTTTGAATATGATCAATAATATACTTATAAAATACAATATTACTACAATGTACTACAACACTGAGGTGCAAATATCTGCCACCTAACTACTATTTACACTTAAATAACATCTATTAAATTATATTTGCTATGATAAAACTAGCTATGGGATATAAAAAACTGATATGGGATATATATCCAAAGAAATTGAGGGAAAAAATTGAAGACATTGACAAAGACATTGAAGCAAAAAAAATCTAAACTGTATTACAGCATTTATTTAACAATGTTTCCATAGTAGACCACAAAGTCAACAATAACAGGCCACTTTTTTAATCTAGTACAATTGACAATTAATTAGTGTTGAGTGCAAAAAAAGTAAACGTTAGCCAAGAGATAATCAGTCTTACTTTATAGTCTTAAATTAGACCAAACTAAAGCTTCTGAATGACTTAAAAAGTAAATACCCATCTAAAGAAGCCATTTTACAACTAGTTTCCCTGAAATACTGTACATGAACTAATGTGTTGCTGTAGTACATTCAGGAACTGTGTTCAGAAATAAGCAATCGCAAATATTGACACACAAATACAAGCGTTTTGATATTTTTTTGGTATATGCAGCGATGCAAACGGAGATTTGTTGAGTCATTTATTCTCATAATGTTCTTGCTCTTTGTAAACAAGTGTAAATGTCAAACATCATCATATCTGTCTAAAGATTGAAGAAGTCTCTCGGATAAAACATGAGCTTACTGATGTGATTCAATCAATCTGCTCCGTTATTCCTGATCGCAGACTTCTGTAAATATTTAGCTTATATGTAGACTTAAAATTAAACTTAGTTCAATAGTGAAATGATTCAATATTTAGTAGTGTGTGCTAAGTTGTAACTTAGTGATTTTTTACATAACTGCTTTGGTTTTAACTCAACAGTTAGTGCAAATGAGCACATGTGTGTTGATCACGGAGATATTCTGTTGTTTCTCTCACTAGTGTCTGAATGACACTGTGCGATGATTTAAACATGTTTCTGCCGACGATGGTGTTTGCAGTGACACTTTTCCCAGATCCAGTTTTTCCCAACAGAACCAGCCTGATCTGGTCTTTCCTCTCTGAAACTACAACAGAAATATCAAATCATTGTTCAGTGCAACATACGAGTGACAGTCAATCTTATTATTAATGTATTTATAATGGCAAAAATTTACAAGAAACTTACAATCGACACGAGGAGTGTCTTTGCTGCCATTCCTCTTCATTTGTTCCATCATAAATTTCCCACCGCTTTCCATCGTCATTCCTTCAATCTTCTGCAGTAGTTCTTGTCTCTGATCTTCTGATTCTCTTTGTTATTGAAACAGTGAAACTTTCCTCCACATTCAGTCACCAGTCGCTGGAGATCCGCATGATCTTTGCGTTTCAGATATTCATCAATTGTCTGATCCAGATCCTCCAGATCATCTCCACATGTGAACAGAATGATGATGTATTTCTGAACCCCAGGACCAAATAAACACTTAATATAATCCAGGATCCCTTCTTCATTTTGCAGAGGTTTCTCTAGAGGAACGGTAAGCAGAACTGCACTGAGACCTGCTGAACATCGAGAGACCAGCTGCTCTTTCAACTTCTCCAGCTGCTCTTCATTCAGATCTGGATCAAGTAGATCTGGACAATCAATCACAGCAACCTGCTTCCCACCGATCTGAGTTTGACCCTCACACACTTCAGACTCATCTTCAGCTTTATGTTTCTTCTTATGTGTTTGGACTGTAAACTTTCTCTCTCTCAGTATGGTGTTTCCAGATGAGCTTTTCCCAGAAGCCTTCCTGCCCATCAGAAGAATCCGGATCACTGGATCATCTGGACTGAAGCTGGTCGCTGACATAAATTAAATAAAAATACGATCTGGGTGAAGATTTTACTCTTCTTATTGGAGGTCAAAGTATGAAAACATCAAATATAGTTTGTCTGTATTTAACAAAGTGAAAATATTTTTTGCTAAGCTGTAAACGACAGCAAGACTATTTGAACTTGTCTCTGAGATAAAAGTGTGAATCTTTAGGCAGTGAATCGATTTGATTTGTGGTTCGTAGGTTTTCAGTTTGATTTAGGAATAATTTTTGTTCATTCAGAATGATTCGAAGCGATTCACAAGGAGACTCAATTTGATTCTGTATTTTTTTAAATGCATAGGATTATTATTTAAATGATTATATAATGGGATTATGAACCTTAAAGCAAGATTGTCTACATGAATTAATAAATATATTTTTCATTCATTTGTTCATCTTGATTCATGTTAATTTACAAATATAGGCCTACCTTTGTCCATTGTTAGATCATGTTAGTTCTTAATGATGCTACATTTATTTATTTTATTAGGCTAGAAATAAATGTAGAAATTTGCAATAACCAGGATTTAATAAAAAGGTTTTAAAAGTGTTACTATTGTGAAATGTTAATATTCAACTTTATTGCAGTGTTCCGCAAACAGTAAACATAACATGCTTCCATGGATAGATACCCTAAAATATCATGCATTTTCCAAACTAACCCTAAACTAACTTTTCTTCACTGACTAGTAAAACACCCCTCTTTGTTCTCTTTATTCTCTCATTGAATTATTCTTAATAACTATTTTATTTACAGAACATTTAAAACACACCTCTGAAGAATGTGAGGGCTATTATCTTATTTTCATATCAAACAAAATGCAACATTCTGATAATTAAACTTCTAAAAGTTTGGAGCTGACATTCAGCATGGCTGTATATATAAAGGGTTACTCCTCCCCAAAATTAAAATGTTGTCATTAATCACTTACCCCTTGGGGTGCCATGTCATCTGCTGGTGTTGGTCCACTGTGTTTTCTGAGGTCCAAGGTCAACACAGCCGTATACCAGGAAGTTTTAGAGCACTTCATGCTTCCTGCTGCTGACCAACTTTATGGAGATGCAGATTTCATTTTCCAACAGGACTTGGCACCTGCACACAGAGCCAAAGCTACCAGTACCTGGTTTAAAGGGATAGTTCACTTTTCTGAACTATCAGGTTTAGTGATAATTAACTACCAAGACTTCTAAAAATCCTTTCTTTTTATTGGTCTTAAGTAATATTCTAATTTTCTGAGATACTGAATTTGGGGTTTTCATTAGTTGTCAGTTATAATCATCAAAATTAAAAGAAATAAACACTTGAAATATATCAGTCTGTGTGGAATGAATGTATACATAATACAAGTTTCACTTTTTGAATGGAATTAGTCAAATAAATCAACTTTTTGATGATATTCTAATTATATGACCAGCACCTGTATATAAACTCATCAGGAAACACAAACCTGGGAGAAAATGGGTTTATAATGAAAAAAAAAAAAAACATGAATCTGAAACCATAGGTTGATGAGGACCGGATTTGTTCAAAGTTTTGAATAATAACACAATTTATATTAAACCATCACCAAAAACGATGTTTTATGTATATTAAGGGACATGTTGTCTTGAAAATAATAACTGAAAGACTGCCACTTCACCTATTATTGACTGTCTTTGCCTCCTGATTCATACATTCAGCTTGAATTATCATGAAATCTCTATTAAAAAGTCTAATTTTCACATTTTTTGTGTTTACTGTATTAAGTTACATAATTGCATAAAATATCTATTTTTTTAAATATTTGTAATTTCATTAATAAAAAAATAATAATTTTGTGTATACTAAATATACCTTGTACACGCTCTAAGTAATTTCCCCCGTATTATTTCTCTCCTCTCGCCGCTTCACTCTCCAGTCCAGCGGGTGGCGCTAAAACACATGCGTTTGTTCACCAAACACCATTAAACCTCAGAAGAAGAAGATTAGTTTAACCGCGCTCTCTGTTGTTTTGTCGTGATGCTGCCTTAATACTAGCTGTTAGAAATGTTGTTTCTGTAAGAAAAAAATAGTTTTTGAATCAGGTCAGTAAATACCTGTAATATTCTCGTCCTCAGAGTCGTGAATAAGTTTTGAAGCAAGCAGGAATATCTGCAGGAGTATCATCTGAACTGAGATCTGCTGCTGTGAAGATGGTGTTTGTTAAAGAGGAGAACAGACTGAACCAGAAACCGGAGAATAAAACACGAGGAACCAGAAACCTGGAGAATAAAACACGAGGAACCAGAAACCTGGAGAATAAAACACGAGGGACCAGAAACCTGGAGAATAAAACAAGAAGAAAAGAAACCGGAGAATAAAACACGAGGAACCAGAAACCGGAGAATAAAACACGAGGAACCAGAAACCTGGAGAATAAAACACGAGGAACCAGAAACCTGGAAAAAAACACGAGGAACCAGAAAAAAACCCTGGAGAATAAAACACGAGGAACCAGAAACCCGAGAATAAAACAAAGAAGAAACAGAAACCGGAGAATAAAACACGAGGAACCAGAAACCGGAGAATAAAACACGAGGAACCAGAAACCAGAGAAAAAACAGAGGAACCAGAAACCTGGAGAATAAAACACGAGGAACCAGAAACCGGAGAATAAAACACGAGGAACCAGAAACCTGGAGAATAAAACAAGAGGAACCAGAAACCTGGAGAATAAAACAGAGGAACCAGAAACCTGGAGAATAAAACAGAGGAACCAGAAACCAGGAGAATAAAACACGAGGAACCAGAAACCTGGAGAATAAAACAGAGGAACCAGAAACCTGGAGAAAAAACACGAGGAACAAGGATTGGGACCAACAAATTGGGGTAACACAAACAAACCCTGGGGTCAGGGGGGGGCCCTGGAGATTTTAACCCCGGAGGCCAGACTTAAAACAAAAGACAAACTGATTACACGAACAGAAAACGGAAATAAACAGAGACAGAAGAGATTACAGAACAGGCGGAGAAAAACGGGAGGAAAAAAATAAATAAACAAAGACAAAATGGATAAAACACAACAGAATTTGTTACAAGAGAGAACTGGAGGGTTAACAGAGAAAACCCATTAAACAGAGGAACCAAACTGAAATACCGGAACCAGAACTGAGAAACCAGAGAAGACCAGACCAGGAACAAGAAAGAGATAAAAATGAGCAGATTGAATAACAGGAACAAGAAGTTGTTACCCAACCATCCAAGATGTTTTACCAAAACAATAAATCCCTCCTGGTTTCCATAAACATTCCCCTTTCTTTTTAATTCCAAAACATTAATTAAACCTAAATCTGATTAACAATGGAATACAAAACGGAAAATAAGAAATAAAAATTATAAAAAAAAAAATAAAAATAAATAAAATATTAAAGTAAAAAAAAATAACAAACAATAAATTCAAAATGGAATGATTTAGAATAAATTTTAAAAAAAATAAAAATAACAATGTATTGCTTCTTGTGAACAGTTTGTGGACCCAGACCCACGTAGTTGATAAACATATTTAATATCTTGTGAAACATGAGATTTGGCCCATAATTTTTTAAAACAATAAATCCTAATGAAGGTCATAAAATTTCTTTCTTTAACAAACATTTCAATATTTAGCAAGTACGATAGATTTTTTATATTTTGGGTTAAGTTTGTTACTATTTTTCCTATGCCTATTGTTTTTATTATTTTTGGGATTAAAAATAACTTGAGGTCGTGTCCCATTGTGGAAAGTTTCAGGGAGTATAATTAATAAAGTTCAGCAATATATCAAAATTTTGTAATGCAATTGTTTCTTTGCTTTAATCATTTAATTTTTAGCCTTTCTGGGTTTTTTTTTTTTTTGGGGGGGGGGGTTGCGGGTTTGAAAATTAATTTTTTACTTTTGTTTAAGTTGTTGGATTGGGAAAAAAAAAATTGAGGAATTTAGGGAAAAATTTCAAAAGGGAGAAAAAAAACAGAAAGATTAAAGAAAGGAAGGCCGAAATCTTTCATGCCTCGTGGGGGGTCGAAAAAACGTATTTGTTTCAATGAGAGATATGGAGGGAGAGTAACATGTGACAGTGGGGAAGAGTTTCTCACAGTCATCAAACCTTGAAACACATGAAAGTTCATTAAAGGAGAAGCCACACATGTTGTTTGTGGGAAAGAGTTTTTCAGTCTCAAACTAAAAACACAGAAAATCACAGGGGAGAATCATGTGTTTGGTGGAAAGATTTTACTACAAGCCTTTAAAACTCAGAAATTCACACTGGAGAGAAACCATGTGTTAATGTGAAAGAATTCAGGGCCAAATTAAAACCATGAGAGGATCCACACTGGAGGAACCTTATTGTGTCACGGGAAAAGTTTCAAAATCTCAACCTTAAACACATGGAATCCACACTGAGGAAACGTCACTGTGATCAATGCGGAAAAATTTTTACTTCAAACCTAAGAAACACCTGGACATACAAAGGAGAAACCACATTTGTCATTTGGGGAAAATTTTTAGTTTCAAATTTAAAAAAACTAGAAAATACAAGGGAGAAACATTCTTTCAGTGTGAAAAGAATTTTTCAGCAAATTTAAAACCATAGAATTCACACTGGGAAAAATTACAAGTGTTCCATGAAAAGAATTATCAGCAGGAGTTAAACCATGAGAGGATCCACACTGGAGAAAACCTTATAAGTGTTCACACTGTGACAAGAGATTCAATCATTCAGCACATCTGAAAACACATGAGAGGATCCACACTGGAGAGAAACCTTATAAGTGTTCACACTGTGACAAGAGATTCAATCATTCAGCACATCTGAAAACACATGAGAGGATCCACACTGGAGAGAAACCTTATAAGTGTTCACACTGTGACAAGAGATTCAATCAGTCAGGACACCTGAAAACACATGAGAGGATTCACACTGGAGAGTAACCGTATCACTGCACTGCATGTGGAAAGTGTTTCAATAATTCATCTTCTCTACAGTCATACAAAAACAATCACAGTAAGTAGATCATCTTCACCAAATGTGACACCGTAACGCATCAAGTAATAAAATATAATCTGGATAAATCTGTTCTAACCAGACATTACAAGTGACATGACAAAGAAACATTATCTAAAGATTTCACAGTGAATAAAATTCATCTTCAAAACCAGCAGATTCAACTGAGATTCAGATCAACTCAAAGATGGAGTTCCTCACCAAAGAACAATGTCCAAAACTTTTATTATTGTATATAATTTTGCTTCATGATATAAATTATATCATTTTAGTTACTTATGGGTTTCATATTGTTCAATTGTTTCCTGTTATGTCCAATATGTTTAATAAGCAAGATTGTAAGGATAGTAATACCATTAAAACCTTACGATACCTAATCTTACTTGTAAGTCAGTTGGAAAGAGGTCCATCTCATTAGTTTTCACTTTTACTTAGCTAATTTTTGTATTTGCTCTGAGTAATTATTGATTAAATGTTATCATTTTTATTAATACATTATCTTTACTTTTAATATTTTATCAACAACTTTTATTGTCTGCTGATTGTATTTGAGTCAGGAAAAAGTAATATTATAATTTCAGTTTTAATGCAGCGCAAGGGTGATATAATTGTATGGTTCTTCAAACAATTATAACTGCATGAATAATGTTATGAGATTATTTTACCATTAAAAATGAGGGAACAAATTATGATATCGTGCATGATTTACTTACAAGGGGAACGAATTATTATTATACCTGGCGCACTATTTAGTAAAGAGAGGAAACGAATGATTATTGAGCGAATTATTTAATAAACTGAGGAAACAAATTATTATATCATGCTCACTACTTAGTAAAAAGTGGGGGAGGGAATTATTATTGTGCACACGATTTACTTAAAAATAGGGAACTCATTTTTATACGTTGAGCACGATTTATTAAAATGAGGGAATTATTATATCCCGCGCACTGAGAGGAAACAAATGATTACATTGAGCAAACGATTTAATAAACCGAGGAAACGAATTATTATATCCTGCGCACTACTTAGTAAAGGGAGATAACGAATTATTATTGTGCCCACGAATTATTATAAAAATAGGGAAGGCATTATTATACTGTGAGCATGATTTAGTACGAATTATTATTGTGCGTACAATTAACTTTTTTCTCCTGCATGACGGCTACCGGGTTTCCATAAGAACTGTAGCTAGCGATTAATTTATAACTAAGAAAATTGAATGTTAAATTAAGAAAATGTTAAACATTACATGTTTTTATTTAGCCTAATACAATTAAGATTTCAGTCTTATCGCCTCCTATACTGAAAAAAAATATTCATTGAATTTACTCATTTTTTTAAGGTAAGTGGTTGCAATCAATTTATTTTAGCTACATTTAAATAAACAAATGTTCTTTGCTCTCTTTTTCTACAAGGAAAGTGTTATAGGCTAATTAACTTAGTGTTTTTATTAAATTCACATTAAATACAAAGTCAGTCGTATTAAGAGTATTTTATGGTATGACACCCATATCTGGTACAGTATTAGGCTACTTTGCCCATCGCCCATTATAGACCAAATAAAGGTGCAAAATGCATTTACTTACACATATTTGATAATCGAGATATTTCATGATATATTTTGGGGATATATCGAATAAAATAATAATAATAAAACCCCTGCTGAAAAACAAAACAATAGACACCATCACAAAATTAGTAATGGTTTTACTGGTTATAATGGGACTTGTATTGGTTTTAATGGAAACTGTAATGGACCCTGTAGGTCTCTATTGGTAATTGGTCACCTTCTATTGGTGCCTTGTTAAAACCAATAATGGAATATGTCCCAAAACACACTACAGAAAACCGTTTTTTAATGGTTAAAAGTTGATGGTTTGTAATGTTTGTAATAGTATTTGTAGTGGAAACCATTACAATTTTCTGTGATGATTTTATCTTATTTTTTCAGTAGGAACATAAGCCTATATCAGTTATACTAGTGCCCCCTCAAAAATAATGAGCCCCTGACTCTACAATACAAAATTATTTGTCAAATAAATGAAACATGAAACATTCATTTTAGTTGAAATTGTTATATATTAATTCTAGAGACTGCAGTGATGCATGACGTGGTGAAAAATGACTGAATGAATAATACTTAAAAGTAGGTTAAGATACATTTTTAAAATTGTGCCCCCTAAAAGCACAAGTGGCCCCTGTCTGCCCCTGTCTTTAAAAATAAATAAATAAATCTTCTAGTACCTATAGGTGCATTTCTCTATTAAAGGCACGTCCACTGTGGAGATGGCGAGTCTGAGAAAGCACTAGTTTATTAATAAATAATTAAAATGTCTTCTTTTTCCCCGATGCATTCATAATCATTACTTTAGCCGGTGTTTGCGGCAAGCTTTATGCATGCGTTTGAGCGCGGAATAATACGCCTAAATGCCTATATTAACGGATGGTTTAGTAGGTTATTATACTAATCAATTTAATATAAACGTGCGACTAGTTGACTAGAAAAATCTTTAGTCGGGGGCAGGCCTACTTGGCATAAGGAACGATCCATTTTTTAAATAAAATGCTGACATTACGTGCGACTGCAAATCACGTTGTATTGCATTGCAGTATGTGTAATGAGTCAAATGTTTTCATTTTTTATGGGGGTGCTTGGGTTTTTCTTGGGGGTGCTGGAGCACCTGCCCCTCCCTAGCGCCGCCCATGTGTTGCTATTGGAAGTCACCTCTCTGTCTCTCATTCTAAAAGGAACTTGACCGTGTTTTTCCTTTTCAAATTTTATTGTGTTTATTTTATTTACCCTGTTTTTATTATTTTATTTTTTTTCTGGGAGGTAATATCCCATATTCGGGCGTAGACTGGCTCTTTTAATTTGTAATACCAATATAGCATCACGGGTTCACACATAGCAACACGATCCTAGCTTATGATGTCCATCAATAGGAGCGACAGCGACCTCTAATGAAGAACGAATTTCTGCATCAGCAAACAGGGCATTATTATTATTATTATTACTGTGAAGCTGCTTTAAAGCAATCTGCGTTAGGCCGACATATATTTCGCTACAATTAAAGGAGACTTACGCATCCCAGGGGTTTTAGCGTAATAAAATGATGAACTGCACGCAGTTTTAGCGAGTTTGACTACATTTATTTTTCCTTGTGAAACAAGCAGTTTGGCTTTGATGCAGTTTATATTAAAATATTAAAACAACAATGTTTATTTAGGACAAGAAAACTGATCATTTGTCAAATTTAAATTACATTTGGGAGATTTTACAGTATGAGTTTAATTCAAAGAGATTCGCCTGATCGATCTAACAATACTTTCTAACTGCAAATATTAATTATTTTAAAACTAATTAGGCAACTAGTCATGTACCAGCAATATCACTATAATAGTGACCGCATTTGCTTTAGATTTCATTGTCAGACCTGCTGTCTAACAATAACATTAGCCACTCACAGTAGAAAGAAACAAAACTATCGGTGTGACCGAGACTTATAGCGAACAAAACTGATAGGTTTACAAAATCAAAACAACTTACAATCGACACTAGTGCCCTGCTGTCGCTCGTTTTCATGTGATCCATGATCAATTCCCCACTGTTTCATTCTTCTGCAGTAGTACCTTTCACTGAAAAAATGACATTTTCCAGATTTACTCATCCAGATCATCTCCACGAAAAACTCCCCGATGCACCTGCATCTCATTAATCCGTGTGATTTCATTGCAAAAAAAAAATCAAGTTTCACCCTTTCTCTGTTGAAGGCTATATGAACTTTAAACTTGCTTATAGTGTTTCCAGATGATCTCTGGCAATGTGCAATAATTCTGTGTGAAGTTCAGAGTAGAATTTTTCGCTGAAAATCTTGAGTCGCTCCGTGAATTCGCGCTTTTATTCAAACGCAAGGAAACAGATCATGTCGCAGTCGTTGAGGATGCACTCGAGAGCCAATGAGCATTGGATAGCTGTCAAGGTTTCCTGACGCGCCAACTTTTGAATATTTTGACGAGTGCGAGATCTGACTAATCAGCAAAACAAGCAACTGAACTTCCTGAAGTTAACATTCATGAACCACTAAACAAGGCAGAGTTTAAAGGGAAAATCACAGTAGCTACTGACACAATGGCAAGAATTAAGGAAAAAATTAAACAAAGACAAGACAATTTTACAGTATCCAAAAAAACGTAAGCACTAGATTATAACAACAGGAAAACTGACATAACTGGTTTTAGAACAGCCCTGTTCTTCTTCTTGTACGATTTAATGGCGGTTGACAAGCCATCTTATGGTGTATTACCGTCACCGACTGGACTGGAGTGTGAAGCATTAACGGGAAGAACAGCTGTTAAACCCTCCCCCTCAATCTTATTGGCTGTATTTTTTAAAGGAGCAGTTGCACCAGAAATATGAGCCTGTGATTGGGCTGCAGTTATCCATGGAATAGTAGCCTAAATACATACTAATGTAAAAATAATGTTGTAAAATGATCTTTTCAAGCATATATGTGCAATACTGTTTTCTTTGCACTGATTTATAGTGTCTCAATAACATACTTATAATATAGAACAATTTTGAATATGATCAATAATATACTTATAAAATACAATATTACTACAATGTACTACAACACTGAGGTGCAAATATCTGCCACCTAACTACTATTTACACTTAAATAACATCTATTAAATTATATTTGCTATGATAAAACTAGCTATGGGATATAAAAAAACTGATATGGGATATATATCCAAAGAAATTGAGGGAAATAAATTGAAGACATTGACAAAGACATTGAAGCAAAAAAAATCTAAACTGTATTACAGCATTTATTTAACACTGTTTGCCATAGTAGACCACAAAGTCAACAATAACAGGCCACTTTTTTTAATCTAGTACAATTGACAATTAATTAGTGTTGAGTGCAAAAAAAGTAAACGTTAGCCAAGAGATAATCAGTCTTACTTTATAGTCTTAAATTAGACCAAACTAAAGCTTCTGAATGACTTAAAAAGTAAATACCCATCTAAAGAAGCCATTTTACAACTAGTTTCCCATGAAATACTGTACATGAACTAATGTGTTGCTGTAGTACATTCAGGAACTGTGTTCAGAAATAAGCAATCAGCAAATATTGACACAAAAATACAAGCGTTTTGATATTTTTTGGTATATGCAGCGATGCAAACGGAGATTTGTTGAGTCATTTATTCTCATAATGTTCTTGCTCTTTGTAAACAAGTGTAAATGTCAAACATCATCATATCTGTCTAAAGATTGAAGAAGTCTCTCGGATAAAACATGAGCTTACTGATGTGATTCAATCAATCTGCTCCGTTATTCCTGATCGCAGACTTCTGTAAATATTTAGCTTATATGTAGACTTAAAATTATACTTAGTTCAATAGTGAAATGATCCAATATTAAGTAGTGTGTGCTAAGTTGTAACTTAGTGATTTTTTACATAACTGCATTTGGTTTTAACTCAACAGTTAGTGCAAATGAGCACATGTGTGTTGATCACGGAGATATGTCTGTTGTTTCTCTCACTAGTGTCTGAATGACACTGTGACGATGATTTAAACATGTTTCTGCCGACGATGGTGTTTGCAGTGACACTTTTCCCAGATCCAGTTTTTCCCAACAGAACCAGCCTGATCTGGTCTTTCCTCTCTGAAACTACAACAGAAATATCAAATCATTGTTCAGTGCAACATACGAGTGACAGTCAATCTTATTATTAATGTCATTTATAATGGCAAAAATTTACAAGAGAACTTACAATCGACACGAGGAGTGTCTTTGCTGCCATTCCTCTTCATTTGTTCCATCATAAATTTCCCACCGCTTTCCATCGTCATTCCTTCAATCTTCTGCAGTAGTTCTTGTCTCTGATCTTCTGATTCTCTCTTGTTATTGAAACAGTGAAACTTTTCTCCACATTCAGTCACCAGTCGCTGGAGATCCGCATGATCTTTGCGTTTCAGATATTCATCAATTGTCTGATCCAGATCCTCCAGATCATCTCCACATGTGAACAGAATGATGATGTATTTCTGAACCCCAGGACCAAATAAACACTTAATATAATCCAGGATC
Source organism: Aspiorhynchus laticeps (assembly GCA_023376895.1). Lineage (NCBI taxonomy): Eukaryota > Metazoa > Chordata > Actinopteri > Cypriniformes > Cyprinidae > Aspiorhynchus > Aspiorhynchus laticeps. The sequence goes on along the minus strand of CM041794.1, from coordinate 45,880,316 downwards.
CCTTCTTCATTTTGCAGAGGTTTCTCTAGAGGAACGGTAAGCAGAACTGCACTGAGACCTGCTGAACATCGAGAGACCAGCTGCTCTTTCATCTTCTCCAGCTGCTCTTCATTCAGATCTGGATCCAGTAGATCTGGACAATCAATCACAGCAACCTGCTTCCCACCGATCTGAGTTTGACCCTCACACACTTCAGACTCATCTTCAGCTTTATGTTTCTTCTTATGTGTTTGGACTGTAAACTTTCTCTCTCTCAGTATGGTGTTTCCAGATGAGCTTTTCCCAGAAGCCTTCCTGCCCATCAGAAGAATCCGGATCACTGGATCATCTGGACTGAAGCTGGTCGCTGACATAAATGAAATAAAAATACGATCTGGGTGAAGATGTTACTCTTATTATTGGAGGTCAAAAGTATGAAACATCAAATATAGTTTGTCTGTATATAACAAAAATGAAAATATTTTTTGCTAAGCTGTAAATCGACAGCAAGACTATTTGAACTTGTCTGGAGATAAAAGTGTGAATCTTTGTTTTGTAGTTCGTAGGTTTTCAGTTTGATTTAGGAATAAATTTTGTTCATTCAGAATGATTCGAAGCGATTCACAAGGAGACTCAATTTGATTCTGTATTTTTTTAAATGCATATGATTTTTATTTAAATTATTATATAATGGGATTATGAACTTTAAAGCAAGATTGTCTACATTAATGAATATATTTTTCATTCATTTGTTCATCTTGATTCATGTTAATTTACAAATATAGGCCTACCTTTGTCCATTGTTAGATCATGTTAGTTCTTAATGATGCTACATTTATTTATTTTATTAGGCTAGAAATAAATGTAGAAATTTGCTATAACCAGGATTTAATAAAAATGTTTTAAAAGTGTTAACTATTGTGAAATGTTAATATTCAACTTTATTGCAGTGTTCCGCAAACAGTAAACATAACATGCTTCCATGGATAGATACCCTAAAATATCATGCATTTTCCAAACTAACCCTAAACTAACTTTTCTTCACTGACTAGTAAAACACCCCTCTTTGTTCTCTTTATTCTCTCATTGAATTATTCTTAATAACTATTTTATTTACAGAACATTTAAAACACACCTCTGAAGAATGTGAGGGCTATTATCTTATTTTCATATCAAACAAAATGCAACATTCTGATAATTAAACTTCTAAAAGTTTGGAGCTGACATTCAGCATGGTTGTATATATAAAGGGTTACTCCTCACCAAAATGAAAATGTTGTCATTAATCACTTACCCCCATGTCGTTCCAAACCCGAGAAAGCTTTGTTCGTCTTTTGAACACAATTTAAGATATTTTGGATGAAACCCGGGATGCTTGTGACTGTCCCATTGACTGCCAAGTAAATAACACTGTCAAGGCCCAGAAAAGTAGAAAGACATTGTCAAAATACTCCATCTGCTATCAGCGGTTCAATCTGAATGTTATGAAGCGCCGTGTGGCGCGGCTGACACAGAACAGCGTACGCAGTTTGTGTTCAGCGGATACTCTCCAAAATGGCGCTACGCTGACATGGAGGAGACAAATTGTTGAATAAAGTCATTATTTTTGTTTTATTTCCATACAAAAAGTATTCTCGTCGCTTCAAAACATTACATTTGAACCACTGATAGCAGATGGAGTATTTTGACAATGTCTTTTATACTTTTCTGGGCTTTGACAGTGTTAATTACTTGGCAGTCAATGGGACAGTCACAAGCCTCCCGGTTTACAACCAAATTATCTTAAATTGTGTTCCGAAGACGAACGAAGCTTTCACGGGTTTGGAACGACATGGGGGTAAGTGATTCATGACAACATTTTCATTTTGGGGTGGAGTAACCCTTTAAGCTGGGGATATTCCAAATTAAAATATTTAATATACAATTTAATTATTAAACCTTCAATAACTCATATTCACCTTCCAATCTTCATTTTCAAAATGTTTAACATCCAAAATATTCTTAACATGCAAAGGAAAAGTCTGAGCATTCAAAAATGATCTTAAAGGGATAGTTCACCCTAAAATGAAAATTCTGTCATTAATTACTCACCCTTATTTCATTCCAAACCCGTAAGACCTTCGTTCATCGTTGGAACACAAATTAACATATTTTTGATGAAATCCGAGAGCTTTCTGACCCTCCATAGACAGCAAGGGAACTACTACTGAACTTTGACTTTGTGAATTTGCTTCTTCAGTCCAATGGATATTATCTACTCATGCTTTTAGTGTAAAATGATTATTCGTATTTGATATTGTTTCTCTGTATTTCTAGTCATGTTCAGTGTGAAAGAGCTTTAAAACTAAGAATATGTAAAAGTTTGTTAGGCTAGATGACTCTGATAACAGAAACTTTTCCATAAAAATCTAGCCTAAACAGAGCAAACTAAATCATCTCAGACGATCATGGAATAAAATCAATTTGGCAACAACAACACATATAGTCCGAGTCTGAGTGAAGATATTTCATACCTGTAGCTGCAGAAAATCCCTCCGCCATCTTTAATGAAAGTGACTCCAGACAGATCACAAGAACAACGCTTCTTAGAAAACACATACAGCACAAAACATTAACAAATCACACTCTTTATATGAAACATGTCGAGGATTTGGTCAAAAGACAAAAGTAGCGTTTAGATTTAGCCTACATTCAGTTTGTGGCTCCTCCAGCAGTTTGTTACCTGTTCTTCTGGTTAGCTGTGAGAGGAGGACCAACAGCACTTAACAAACATGTTCAGACACAGAGCTGAGGATGAAATGCACACAAGAAACATACATCTACTGCACACACACATACACCAGAGACTTTTAAAAAAATCCTTTCGGATTTATACCATTGATTCATTGGATAAGGTATTTATGTATTTGTAAAGCAGGCTGTCATTTACATTTAACATTTCTGCTTTCAAAATATTATTTTTAAAGCATTAATTCTCATTTAATTTGTAAATGATGCTACCTCTGAGCTGGGCTGTTTCTTCAGGGTGATAAAACGACATACCACCAAAGTACGAAATGAAGGGATTTTTTTCTATCACAATCAACCATAGCTGTCATTGTTCTAGAGTTTTTGTTCTGCCTCTGGATATATAGTCCAATCAGTGTCAAGTCACATCATGTGGAGAACCGCCCTGTAGGTCTAATATTTTAAGCTACTGAGTTGTTTGATCCCAGAGTAGTTAGGTTGACGCGCTTTCTTGCTTTGATGTTACGCTGTTTACTACTTCCTCCATAAGAAACAAGAAGACCATTCTTCTGTTGCATCACCATACACATTTTATTGGCACCACAAAACACCAGCATGCATAATAATGTCCAATTTAATATCTAACAAGCGTCCATCATCTTTTGCGCTGTTGCGGTCAAAAACGTTTTGCCCTTCCGGGTCAAACACCTACCTACAGCAGTAGGAAGGCTACCTATATACACTGAAACCTCTGTAATGTTCACAGCGCCACTTAATGGTCAAAATGAAAATAACCACCTTATTAAAGGGGTGGTATAATGGATTTTTTCGAAGGCTTGATTGTGTTTATGGGGTGCACAGCAACATGTGTTCATGGGGTAATGGGAGAGGGGGTAAGCGAATCGCGCTCGCAGAAAGCGCTCGAGAAACAGTATCTCTTCCGCGACTTGGTTCGCTTTAAACTCGTATTTTTTTTTGTCTCGAGCCTTGGTCAAAAGACTGTACTACATTCATATTACATGATTTGACTTATTTTTTACGTAGAGAGGGTGACAGCGCACCGCATTAAAAGAAATGATCATTCATGTTTTCATAACCGCTTGCCAAACTCAAAAACACAACTAAAATTATATCATCTTTGAGACCAAGGGGGCCTGGTGTTTCGGGGGGCCCTACGCAGCTTGCGTATTCTGCGTATAGGGAGGATCGGCTCAATGGCGTCGTCTATATTGCTTAACAAGGTGAGCCCGATTGAGACGCAGAGGATATTATTGAAGAGGATCGTGCAGAACCTTTGCAAGCACAGCTTTTAATGGTAGGCCTATGTTTTTTGTTTGTTGTTGTCTCATACTTTTAGATACGCTGTTATTATGCTACTGCTTATGTAAGCTTTTACTATTCGTTTTTTTCATGATTAAAGCTTTAATACAGAACAGTAACCACATGCGCATCCATGTATAACGCTTCTCATAGCTATGTGAAAATAAGTGTATAAATGGAACAGTTTGAGCTGAGCTAATCTGAATGAGAGCGAGAGAGAGCGAGAGAGAGAGAGAGAGAGAGAGAGAGAGGGAGAGAGAGTGAGAGAGAGAGAGTGAGAGCGAGAGAGAGAGAGAGAGAGATGCAGAGCAGAGCGTGTGTAGAGCAGGGAGACACGAGGAACAGGATTAGAACATTGATTTTGAAACTTGTGAATCCATTAGAATCGTTAGAAGACAGAATCGCGATTCATAAAGTATATGAATATGAATATTTTCACGTGCACCCCTAGTTTTCTTCCTCTTCTCTAAAGCAGCGCAACATGGCCTCGCCCCCTTCGTTGCATGTTCCCGGGGGCGGGGTTTATCTGGGTTTATGATGTCAGTAACCCGGAAGTATTTTGTTGTAGTCCCTTACCAGCCGTTCTCTGTAGGCGATGCTATGCTAATTCTGTAAAAGACAATTTCTCCCTTTGCATTGAACTTTGGGCTTCGTAACTTCGCAGATGTTGTTTATGCTCACACAGCTACATTACACACTGACAAAAGTTAAAAAGGTGAAATCGTATTATATGACCCCTTTAAACACATACACGCCGCTTTTAGGTGATTTCACACTGGCTGAGTTCACGCAAAAGACACGATACACACGTGTAGCCCAATTCACATGCACAAAACAAGAATATATATTCCTAAAATATGTCTTATAAATGCAAAACACAATTCACAGATGTACAACTGTGTACATTTTTTTGTTTTACATCACTGTCTTTCAATATCACCAGAATGTACTCATTTACATATTACCTCAACATAATACAAAACATATACAAATACATTACACAATGATTTAGGGGTTGTTTTCTTAGTTAATTATACAGATTTAGTCTGAAAAACTGGGGGGGGGGGCTTGGGGGTGCTTATTCTAATAAATTCGGAAATATATAAAACACTGTCGGCCTGCTGGTGTACCAACGGATCGCCATTGTTGGCTGGGTAATCAGAAACGATGCCAACTAACAGGCCATAATGAAAAACCAAGGCAGCTATTGAAACATAAACTAAAACTCAGGAAACTAGAATATCAGACTGAATTCAGAAACTGAATATCAGTCCTGGCAGATCACATCAAAGCCAAAACTCAACCTAAAACTGTTTTGTCACATACGGGCCATATCTGGCCCACACACAAACAACAAGGCACAACACACACTAAAGCCAGCTTGATGTGTGTGGGCCAGATCTGGCCCATATATGCCCTCTGCCATTGCCTGAACTGAGCCGTATATGTGCCATAGTTGGCCCAGATGGGGACTGATCTGGGTAGGCTGATTACGAATTGCTTTGACAATATAAACCTGTTAGACATAAAAACAGTTAACGGTCAAACTCTATCACATTTCATACCTGGATCAGATTCTTTCTTTGAGCTGATTGAAACTCCCACCACACCTGACGCTATTTTATTTTATTTTTGAGCACTGCTCTGTTTGTGTGCAGCAGTGATTGGTTTAGATGAGACGGTGGACGGGGCGATGACGGAAAGTGCCTCTTCAGCCCTTCACAGATTCTTCCTCACAATATTTGGAAAAGGTGTACTGATGTGTGATTTACAGCAGAGAAAATTTTAGTTTTTCTCAATTGCATTTTCTCACAACATCAATGAAGTCAATTTCATTTAAAAAGTGATTATTAAGGTTTTGGACTGTATTTGTTTTATAAGAAGCCGTGCACTTTGGAACTTGTTCACACCAGAGTTTAGAAAAAAATGTTCATTGATGTTTTTCACATGAGACTTTCAGATGAAATCCTCTTCTCCTCTGAGAAGAAATAAAGAAGGAGGCGGAGAGCAAAGAAATCAGTCATAGGAAGGCAGACGATTGCAGTCAGAGCTACAGTGAATCTACAGCAGAACAGAAGATGTGTGTGACTGAGTGAGAAACCACAGTGATGATCACACACTGTCAGTTTACAATCCTATTGCACAAAATGACACCATGAACGATGCTGCTTCCAGGACTGAGTATGTCTACCCACGACTCACAGTTTGATCCTGATTTCTATTTGTATGATCCTTGTGGTTCATCAGTGTGTGTCTCTGATCTACACTTTCTATAATAGTTACGTTAAAATAAAAGCAGTTTAAAAAAAAGCAGAAAATCACTCACTGCTCTGGACTGAATAACGTCTATATACTGTAAATATAGGCCTAATTATATATATTTAAATAACACATACTCCCTATCTACAGGCCCAACTGTTCTCATATCATAACTGTGATGTTCTATGAAACAACAAGCTTTGAAACACTTTTTTTCTTACTGCCGAAAATTTGATAATTTACTGTGAAATCCCTTTTCTCGCTGGTACATCACCAGTGTAGGGTAGAGTGGGGTTAAACACCCCTTTCCCCTACTGGTTTTCCCAAAATAACCACGATAAAGTCAAGATACATTTTTATTGTAATTATGGACTATTGACGAGAGTGATGTAGAAGTCTTCACCATGAAGCTTACACTGGTGATGTACCGGAGAGAAAACGGATTTCACAGTAAATGATCTCATTTTTGGCAGTAAGAAAAAAAGGGTTTCAAAGCTTGTTGTTTTGTAGAACAACACAGATATGATATGAAAATAGTAGGGCCTGTAGATAAAGAGAATGTGTTATTTAATAAAAATAGAATTATACAGAATGACATAATTTTTTTTCTCAAACATAGTCAGTGGGGTAAAATGCCCCCCAAGGGGCAATGAGCAATTACTGTAGTTATTTTGTTCTGAACATCAAATCCTTTGTTTTTCCTTAAAATGTATTCTAACTAGTTGGTTGAATAAAAATATTCAGACTTTATATTTAAAAATGACCAAGTTATGTCATGAATTTCATGACATCAGCTAGATAGTTAGCTAGCCAGTTGGCATCAGCTGACAAATTTTCAAATAGGCTATTATAATTTTGTAATTCATAATTATTGATTACATATATATATATATATATATATATATATATATATATATATATATATATATATTAAGCTAAAACTGCATGTACACTGATTTTGCTGTAAATATTTAAAGCAAATTGCTTTGTAAGACTGGGGGGCATTTTACCCCACCTAGAGCTAAATTAAACTTGGTACAAATTTAATTTTGGTTAAAAATCTAATAACATGAAAACTCTGGACATTTTTCATACTTGGTTTAAAACTATGATAACTTTTCTCAACACACTTAACTTTTGTTTCAAAGAAAAACGAAAGAAGAAACAAAATAGGGTTTTCCCCCACTCTACCTTAAGCTTCATGGTGAATACTTCTACTTCACTCTTGTCATCATATTCTGTAGTTAAAATAAAAATGTATATTGACTTTATCTAGTGGTTATTGTGGGAAGAACAGAAGTAGGCATTTCCCCCGCTCTTCTCTAATAACAACACGTTGAATCCAGCCCTCGGTTTGCCCTGGATGGAATTAAACGACACATCAGCATTTGGTTGTCTTGCTCATTATCATATTGATTTTCAAATAAAAGCAACAGCTTCAGTTAAATGTCGTTTATTAGCAACAAATCACACACTTGTGAATCACTTCTTCCCTCACAGCACACAATATGACATAACATATGTAATTAGACTAATTTGAGACGTAATGTTGGATTGGGAGGATTTGGTTAACAATGTGGATTTGGAAAAAGGCATGGATATTGTTGAGAAGCACAGTGGGCTATTGTTTGAATTATTGTCAAAATATAGGTCTATCAATAATCTTATTTTTAACCCTCTATGGTACCGTGTTGCCTCCAGGCAACATACTTTATTTTAGGGTTTTTTAATAAAATGAGACACCCATTTAATTGATAAATGCTATCTCAGAGTAGTAGAACTCAAACACTAACCAATGAAAATCCAAAAAAAGTGGTCACATGACCCACAGGGGTCCATTTTGCTTCCAATAGGCACCTTCGACTTGAAGCAGCGCTGCGCAGAATGATCACCGTTTGACATCAAAGTACCGCGAGAGCTATAAGAAAGCAGACAGATCCTATGCTTTCGAATGGCTCTCGCGGTACTTTGATGTCAAACACTGACCATTCTGCGCAGCGCCGCTTAAAGTCGAACACGCCTAAAGTCAGGACATGTGCACATGTCACATGACTCCCTATTTTCTCCAATGAAAAGTGCATTTATCATCAATTTTCATCCATACAATTTTTCTCAATTGCATTTTCTCACAACAGCAATGAAATCAAATTCATTTAAAAAGTGATTATTAAGGTTTTGGACTGTATTTGTTTTATAAGAAGCCCTGCACTTTGGAACTTGTTCACACCAGAGTTTAGAAAAAAATGTTCATTGATGTTTTTCACATGAGACTTTCAGATGAAATCCTCTTCTCCTCTGAGAAGAAATAAAGAAGGAGGCTGACTCCCTATTTTCTCCAATGAAAAGTGCATTTATCATCAATTTTCATCCATACAATTGCCTACAAAAGAAATCCGAGTCACCGTCATTAAGTAAAGAAGTATTTTCAAAAACTTTACATTATATATCATCAAATGTATTTTAGGAAATTACAAAAAACTTAATGTTGCCTCAAGGCAACATTGTACTGTAATGGAATCACATGAGGCCATTCAGGCCTTCTAGGTTATAATACAAGTATATGATATTAGTAAGGAAAAGAGTTAGAATTATCTAAATGTATTTGCTTTTTTTACAATTTTTACAAAATTTTGTAATGCATTTGTAAAAATAGTAATTCAGATACTATATCTGCACATAATTGTATTTTTCTGTTGAGAGGAATTGCTTTCTCAGCTTTCACAAGCAGTGAGGTGTCATTAGTGAAGGAGATTTTACATGCATGTGCTTGTGTGTGTATGTGCATGCTTGTAAGGATAAGGTGCATATTAGGATAAGGTTATGCTGATTTTTTACCTTGAAACAACTCTGATTGTAATGTTTTGATATGATAACTGATATGATGGTTTGGTTATACTTGTGATCCACAATGGTACAATGTTGCCTGAGAGCAACAGCTGGATATGAAATTGCATTTTATTAAATATGAGATATGCAATACATTAAAAACTAGATAAAACTAACTGTTCAAGTATTTGGTTAAAGAAAATGATGTTAACAATAAATATATTTATTTTTTATGCATGAAAATGTCAAATGTTTAAATTTGTCCGTTGTGGTTCAATGTTGCCTTGAGGCAACAAACTTTAAAAAAATAAATAACAAAATAATGAAAATGTTTATTGATATTGTTATAGTGTCCAATTTTAAAAAAACATCACAAATAATTTTTTCCTCGATGTCATATTGCATACCGTAGAGGGGTTAAACATTTTCCATATACCTACATTCAAAATGTATTTAATATTTAAAACACCAATCTCATAACATTATTCATGCAGTTATAATTGTTTGAAGAACCATACAATTATATCACCCTTGCGCTGCATTAAAACTGAAATTATAAAATTACTTTTTCTGACTCAAATACAATCAGCAGACAATAAAAGTTGTTGATAAAATATTAAAAGTAAAGATAATGTATTAATAAAAATGATAACATTTAATCAATAATTACTCAGAGCAAATACAAAAATTAGCTAAGTAAAAGTGAAAACTAATGAGATGGACCTCTTTCCAACTGACTTACAAGTAAGATTAGGTATCGTAAGGTTTTAATGGTATTACTATCCTTACAATCTTGCTTATTAAACATATTGGACATAACAGGAAACAATTGAACAATATGAAACCCATAAGTAACTAAAATGATATAATTTATATCATGAAGCAAAATTATATAAAATAATAAAAGTTTTGGACATTGTTCTTTGGGGAGGAACTCCATCTTTGAGTTGATCTGAATCACAGTTGAATCTGCTGGTTTTGAAGATGAACTTTATTCACTGTGAAATCTTTAGATAATGTTTCTTTACCATTTCGCTTGTAATGACTGGTTAGAACAGATTTACCAGATTATGTTTATTGCTTGATGCGTTACTGTGTCACATCTGGTGAAGATGATCTATTACTGTGATTGTTTTTTGTATGACTGTGTAGAGAAGATGAATTATTGAAACACTTTCCACATGCAGTGCAGTGATACGGTTTCTCTCCAGTGTGAATCATCTCATGTGTTTTCAGGTCCTGACTGATTGAATCTCTTGTCACAGTGTGAACACTTATAAGGTTTCTCTCCAGTGTGAATCCTCTCATGTGTTTTCAGATGTGTTGAATGATTGAATCTCTTGTCACAGTGTGAACACTTATAAGGTTTCTCTCCAGTGTGAATCATCTCATGCTTTTTCAGAGCTCCTGACTGATTGAATCTCTTGTCACAGTGTGAACACTTATAAGGTTTCTCTCCAGTGTGAATCCTCTCATGTGTTTTCAGATGTGTTGAATGATTGAATCTCTTGTCACAGTGTGAACATTTATAAGGTTTATCTCCAGTGTGAATCATCTCATGTGTTTTCAGATGTGCTGAATGATTGAATCTCTTGTCACAGTGTGAACATTTATAAGGTTTATCTCCAGTGTGAATCATCTCATGTGTTTTCAGATGTGCTGAATGATTGAATCTCTTGTCACAGTGTGAACACTTATAAGGTTTATCTCCAGTGTGAATCATCTCATGTGTTTTCAGATGTGCTGAATGATTGAATCTCTTGTCACAGTGTGAACACTTATAAGGTTTCTCTCCAGTGTGAATCCTCTCATGTGTTTTCAGATGTGCTGAATGATTGAATCTCTTGTCACAGTGTGAACACTTATAAGGTTTCTCTCCAGTGTGAATCCTCTCATGTGTTTTCAGATTTGCTGAATGACTGAATCTCTTGTCACAGTGTGAACACTTATAAGGTTTCTCTCCAGTGTGAATCATCTCATGTGTTTTCAGATGTGCCGAATGATTGAATCTCTTGTCACAGTGTGAACACTTATAAGGTTTCTCTCCAGTGTGAATCCTCTCATGTGTTTTCAGATCTCCTGACTGATTGAATCTCTTGTTGCAGTGTGAACACTTGTAAGGTTTTTCTCCAGTGTGAATCCTCTCATGCCGTTTTAAATTGCTCGCTGAAGTAAATGTCTTCTCACACTGAAAGCACATGTACTCTCTCACAGCAGTGTGTATTTTCTGATGTATTTTTAAATATTGTAAACATGAAAAACTCTTTCCACACAAATGACAGGAATGTGGTTTCTCCTTTGTATGAACTCTCAGGTGTGTCTTCAGGTTTGAAGCCCTTAAAAATGTTTTGCCGCATTGATCACATGTGTACAGTTTCTCTCTAGTGTGGATGTCCATGTGATCCTTAAGGTGTGATGATTGTGTGAAACTTTTCCCGCACTGATCACAAGTGAACGGTTTCTCTCCAGTGTGGATCCTCTCATGTGTTTTCAGATTTGACGACACACTGAATCTCTTGTCACAGTGTGAACACTTGTACAGTTTTTCTCCAGTGTGAATCCTCTCATGCAGTTTTAAATGGCTCGCTGTAGTAAAAGTCTTCTCACACTCAAAGCACATGTTCTCTCTCACACCAGTGTGTATTTTCTGATGTATTTTCAAACTTTGTAGACGTGAAAAACTCTTTCCACACAAACAACATGAATGTGGCTTCTCCTTTGAATGAACTTTCATGTGTTTCTTAAGGGTTGATGACTGTGAGAAACTCTTCCCGCACTGATCACATGTGTACGGTCTCCCTCCAGTATGAACTCTCATGTGATAATCAAGACTACGTTTGTTTCTGACACTCGTTCCACACTGAGTGCAGGTGAAAGATTTCTTGGCTCTTCCTTTCTTTACATCTTTCTGTTTGGGTTTTTCTCCACTTTTGACATGATTTTTCTCCTCAAATTCACTCAATTCTTTTTTCTCCTCATTATCTTCAATCAACTCTGAAACAAAAGTAAAAACAGTAAATTTTCATTAACCCGTAACCCCCCCCCCCAAAAAAAAAAAAACCAGAAAGGACATAAAAATGAAACCCTGATATAACAGCGGAAAGAAGACAATTGCATTACAAAATTTTGATCATATTGCTGTAACTTTATTAATTATACGTCCCTGAAACTTTCCACGAATGAGGTACACTGATCCTCAAGTTATTAGTTTCCAATCAACACAAACTGAAAAAAAACGATAGGCGAGTAGGAAAAATAGTCCAACAACACTGTCGAACCCAAAATATAAAAAGATGCTATCGTACTTGCTAAATATTGAAATTTATTGTTAGAAGCACAAGCAACATTTCAGTCCACTGACCTTCATTAGGCATAAATTATTAGTTTTAAAAAATTATGGGCACAAATCTCATGTTTCTACAGGGAGAGCTATTAAATATGTTTGATCAACTACGTGAAGGATCTGAGGATCCACAAACTGTTGCATCAAGAGAGCGACCATACATGTGTTATTTTTATTGTCTTTTTTAATTAATTTATTCATATAATCATTAGCCATTTATGTAATTTATTGTTTGATTATTTTTTTTTTTTTTTACATTTATTCATTTATTATTTTATTTATTATTTTATATATTTTTTATTTCTTATTTTCCTTGTTTATGTACTTCCATTGCTTAATCTGATGATTGTGAGGTTTAATTAACGGTTTTGTCTGAATGAATAAGAGATAAGAGGGAATGTTTATGGAAACTCAAGGTTTATGGGATGTTATTGTGTTTGGTAAAACACTGCTTGGATGTGTGCTGGTCAGACGAAGTCTTAGCATTGAAACATATGCAACTAAGATTATTCAATAAACTGCTCCTTTTTATCATCTTTACTTCGTCTCCAGGTCTGGTCTTCTCTGGCTTTGCTCAGTCAACTACTAGGTTCACAGAAGACTATTAATACAGTCTTGGTATCATACAATACTTGATGTTAATGGGTTTTAAAACTATAGTCTACCACATCCAGTACTCAAAAATCTTATGAACAAATATTCTGTATGTGTTTTATGGCCTTATTTTAGTGACTTAAAAATGATTTATTTATTTTTTTTCACTAACCACGCATAAACATTTTCTCAAAAACGCAAACATGTATGCTAGTAATGCTACATTCATGCTGCTCATGTATTATTGTAGCACAGTTTGTGCTGATTACAGTGTAATCAGACTTTAGTCATTAATATGTTTTGAAGATACTGAAACAAAGCACAAATGCCGGGGCATGTCAAAACTACTCCAGGGCCCCAAAACCCCCTCAGACCCCAGAGGATTAATGCTTTGTGTGTACCACAAACAATCATTAAAGATGAATGAAGAATAAACACCAACCTCCTTGTTCCTCATGTTTTATTCTCCAGGTTTCTGGTTCCTCGTGTTTTATTCTCCAGGTTTCTGGTTCCTCATGTTTTATTCTCCAGGTTTCTGGTTCCTCGTGTTTTATTCTCCAGGTTTCTGGTTCCTCGTGTTTTATTCTCCAGGTTTCTGGTTCCTCGTGTTTTATTCTCCAGGTTTCTGGTTCCTCGTGTTTTATTCTCCAGGTTTCTGGTTCCTCTGTTTTATTCTCCAGGTTTCTGGTTCCTCGTGTTTTATTCTCCAGGTTTCTGGTTCCTCGTGTTTTATTCTCCAGGTTTCTGGTTCCTCGTGTTTTATTCTCCAGGTTTCTGGTTCCTCGTGTTTTATTCTCCAGGTTTCTGGTTCCTCGTGTTTTATTCTCCAGGTTTCTGGTTCCTCGTGTTTTATTCTCCAGGTTTCTGGTTCCTCGTGTTTTATTCTCCAGGTTTCTGGTTCCTCGTGTTTTATTCTCCAGGTTTCTGGTTCAGTCGTGTTCTCCTCTCTCTCCTCTTTAACAAACAGCATCTTCACAGCAGCAGATCTCAGTTCAGATGATACTCCTCCAAATATTCCTGTTTGCTTCAAAACTTATTCACGACTCTGAGGACGAGAATATTACAGGTATTTACTGACCTGATTCAAAAACTGTATTTTTTTCTTACAGAAACAACATTTCTAACAGCTAGTATTAAGGCAGCATCACAACAAAGCAACAGAGAGCGCGGTTAAACTAATCTTCTTCTTCTGAGGTTTAATGGTGTTTGGTGAACAAACGCATGTGTTTTAGCGCCACCCGCTGGACTGGAGTGAAGCGGCGAGAGGAGAGAAATAACACGGGGAAAATTACTTAGAGCGTGTACAAGGTATATTTAGTATACACAAAATTATTATTTTTTTATTAATGAAATTACAAATATTTCAAAAAATAGATATTTTATGCAATTATGTAACTTAATACAGTAAACACAAAAAATGTGAAAATTAGACTTTTTAATAGAGATTTCATGATAATTCAAGCTGAATGTATGAATCAGGAGGCAAAGACAGTCAATAATAGGTGAAGTGGCAGTCTTTCAGTTATTATTTTCAAGACAACATGTCCCTTAATATACATAAAACATCGTTTTTGGTGATGGTTTAATATAAATTGTGTTATTATTCAAAACTTTGAACAAATCCGGTCCTCATCAACCTATGGTTTCAGATTCATGTTTTGTTTTTTTTCATTATAAACCCATTTTCTCCCAGGTTTGTGTTTCCTGATGAGTTTATATACAGGTGCTGGTCATATAATTAGAATATCATCAAAAAGTTCATTTATTTTACTAATTCCATTCAAAAAGTGAAACTTGTATAATGTATACATTCATTCCACACAGACTGATATATTTCAAGTGTTTATTTCTTTTAATTTTGATGATTATAACTGACAACTAATGAAAACCCCAAATTCAGTATCTCAGAAAATTAGAATATTACTTAAGACCAATACAAAGAAAGGATTTTTAGAAATCTTGGTAGTTAATTATCAGTAAATCTGATAGTTCAGAAAAGTGAACTATCCCTTTAAACCAGGTATTGGTAGCTTTGGCACTGTGTGCAGGTGCCAAGTCCTGTTGGAAAATGAAATCTGCATCTCCATAAAGTTGGTCAGCAGCAGGAAGCATGAAGTGCTCTAAAACTTCCTGGTATACGGCTGTGTTGACCTTGGACCTCAGAAAACACAGTGGACCAACACCAGCAGATGACATGGCACCTCAAACCATCACTGACTGTGGAAACTTTACACTGGACCTCAAGCAACGTGGATTCTGTGCCTCTCCACTCTTCCTCCAGACTCTGGGACCCTGATTTCCAAAGGAAATGCAAAATTTACTTTCATCAGAGAACATAACTTTGGACCACTCAGCAGCAGTCCAGTCCTTTTTGTCTTTAGCCCAGGCGAGACGCTTCTGACGCTGTCTGTTGTTCAAGAGTGGCTTGACACAAGGAATGCGACAGCTGAAACCCATATCTTGCATACGTCTGTGCGTAGTGGTTCTTGAAGCACTGACTCCAGCTGCAGTTCACTCTTTGTGAATCTCCCCACATTTTTTAATGGGTTTTGTTTCACAATCCTCTCCAGGGTGCGGTTATCCCTATTGCTTTTACACTTTTTTCTACCACATCTTTTCCTTCCCTTCGCCTCTCTATTAATGTGCTTGGACACAGAGCTCTGTGAACAGCCAGCCTCTTTTGCAATGACCTTTTGTGTCTTGCCCTCTTTGTGCAAGGTGTCAATGTCGTCTTTTGGACAACTGTCAAGTCAGCAGTCTTCCCCATGATTGTGTAGCCTACAGAACTAGACTGAGAGACCATTTAAAGGCCTTTGCAGGTTTTGAGTTAATTAGCTGATTAGAGTGTGGCACCAGGTGTCTTCAATATTGAACCTTTTCACAATATTCTAATTTTCTGCGATACTGAATTTGGGGTTTTCATTAGTTGTCACTTATAATCATCAAAATTAAAATAAATAAATACTTGAAATTTATCAGTCTGTGTGGAATGAATGTATACATTATACAAGTTTCACTTTTTGAATGGAACTAGTGAAATAAATCAACTTTTTGATGATATTCTAATTATATGACCAGCACCTCTAGTAGGTGCTAAGAACCAATATAGCACTTAAAATGAAATAAAATAACATTGATCATTATGCATAAATACTGCAATGCAATAACGTGATTTGCAGTCACGTAATGTCAGCATTATTTAAAATGGATCGGTTCCTTGTGCAAGTAGTAGCTTGCGCCCACTAAGATTTTTCTAGTCAACTATTCGCACGTTATATTAAATTGATAGTATAATAACCATTTAGGTTATATTTATGCTATTATTTAGCGATTATTCCGCGCTCAAAGCAGGCACATACACTTCGAAGACTAAAGTAATGATTATGAATGCATCGGATACATTAATTATATTAATACCTAGGCTTTCTCAGACTCGATTCCACAGTGGACGTGCCTTAATAGAGAAATGCACCTATACGGACTACATAATCAGAGAATTTGTATTAATGTCAAGCTTTCTGCAGATTTATCTTATGTCTGACGGTATGTGTACGTCATTCACAGAGACTGCATAGACGACAGAAAGCACATCAAAAATGACGAGTATAACTCTTTGCAGTATAATAAAATATTGACCTCATGTAGGCTAAGCGCATAATACTCACATTCTCATAAACATTTGAAATGGCCTATAGTGATTTTATTATCATATAAATAATAATAATAACAACTGTTTTGGTCATATTTACTATTAATTGCCAGTCCCTGTCATTGATCTAGCACCCTCAACTGCGTTCAACATTCTCTGGCGCACTAGCACCTGTTAATATATTATATATACTTTGTCTTTGTTCGTAGAATAAAGCAAAAGTTAGGTAATTTCTTCAATTTAGCCACATGAAACATTGATCTGAATTGAGCGAATAGAACTGGACTAAGAATAAACTGATATCAGTGTTTACAGCCACAGCTTACTGAACAGGAGAAGCACATGCTATAAAGCACAAACACAGCAAACACAAGCAAAGAAACGTTACAGAGTTTGGTCAATAAACTATTCATTGTGTCATTAAAAATCTCCTTTGGCCGTCACCTGCCGGGCACTGAGCGAACACCCATTAAACCACATTACAGTGTCAGAAACTGCAGAAACAGATCAAATGCTGCTGTTATCATCATTGTGCTGCGGTAAAGCCAGTCTCATCACAGCTACTGGCACAGTATTCCTCTGAAATAAAACAGTTATACCAATAAACTACTTTATAATTGAACCTTTTTTTATTTATTTGACTAATTATTCACTCTACACACCTGCACAGACAGCTCCTTTCTGCAATGCTGACCATACAGGCAGATCACTGGGTTTTAGAGCAGAAGATCTGAGAAACAACATCCGTGCTCCTGCTGAAAACACATTAAACATCCTTCTCAACCTTTCAACTTTACACCATTTCATGAGATTTAAGGGTAACATTTTATTTTAGGGTCTCTTAAAGGAAAACGCCACGTTTTTCCATATTCCAATATGTTCTTCCCTCAACTTAGACGAGTTGATATGTACCTCTCCCGTCTCAGTCCGTGCACTTAATCCCTCTAGCGCGCAGCACCACTGTGCTAGCGTTTAGCTTAGCACCATTAATTTCTTAGGATCCAAACTAGGATAAATTTAGAAGCCACCAAACACTTCCATGTTTTCCCTATTTAAAGACGTTTACATGAGTAGTTACACAAGTAAGTATGGTGACACAAAATAAAACGTGGCGATTTTCTAAGCGGATAAAAATGATAACTATAATGTGTGGCGGAAGAGCACTTTCCAGCACTTCGACCTCGGCGCAGTAATATCATCACTCCTGAAAACTCCCCCTCTTCCGTCAATACAACCAACGTGGCCTGTGGCTCAGTGGTAGAGCATTGTGTTAGCAGCGCAAAAGGTTGTGGGTTCAATTCCCAGGGAACACACATACAGACAAAAAAATGTATAGCCTGAATGCACTGTAAGTCGCTTTGGATAACAGGAGTAACATTTACTAACTACTGAATGGTAAGATCCTCAGAGTGAAAATAGTATAACAACAGAAGAATGGAAAGAGTGTGTGAGTGAAGGAGGTTGTGAATGTGTGTAGATGTGTGTTAGTTACAGGATCAGAGAATGACACTGTTCCTCTGTCATAGTCCAGATACACTCTCACACGATCAAGCTGCTGTTCAACACGAAAACCAAAGTCAGGCTGCTCAGACAGGCTATACTGATCGTACCACACACTCCAGACACCAGTCTTGTAGAAATCACGTCCTTTCCTTTGGTTTGATGCTGTAGTTACTCCAAGAATCCAGTCTGAACTCTCTTTAACCTCCACATCCCAGCAGTGTGTTCCTGAGTTAAAACCCTCTGAACCCAGAACACAGGGATAGCAGTCAAATCTCTCTGGATTATCAGGAAGAGGTAGTTTGTTCCAGTTCCATTTCAGACTGGTCAGATCATCAGACGGGACAAGATGTGGGTTTGCAGTGTTTGGATCCAGAATCACAGGAGCTGATGAGACACAATCAACACAGATTATTATCAATCTATTGATCAAATACATCAGACATTTTTCTGTTATCATATTTACATGCCCTGGGATTGATGCTCAATCAGACCAAAACATTAGGACTTTTCACACTTGTAATTTAGAAGAGGGGTTAGCACCAGTTTTTACCCAGCGTTATAGAACCCTGCTCCAGAGTAGAGTTAACACTACTTTTGTGGTGCCAATCACATACCTTATATGCTTTGGACAGTTACAGAAACACTGCGCTTTGTATAAACAGTCGACCATTTTAATAGATGTCTCGATCACAAAAATCATTGAGTGCACTGGAACAATCACTCCTAAAAAATCCCAGAAAAAACTAGGGAGCAATGATTCTCTTCGCGGGAGCTGGATCTCTTATTCATAACAGAATCTTTGATTACTACTGGGGATCTCAGCCCTTTCTCCGAACTTTTACCTCCAAAATGCTTGTTTTTTAATTTGCCTCATAAATCTGGTCTGGCTTGGTCTCTATTTTTAAAGACATATTTTCTTGCCGGTCAACTGTGATAAATGACTATCAGAATTTTGAGCTGCAGCTATTTACACTGGATCTGAACTTTCCACTTTTGGTTGTTCTGATATACCGTCCACCAAAACACACAAACTTTTAAAATTGGGGGAATTTACACCGAGATATGATAAACTGTTGATTCTTGGTGATTTTAATGTTCATGTATGCTGCACAGGGGACCCATTAGCCAAAGAATTTATTATTTTGCTAAATGCATTTGACCTAGAACAACATGTGAATGTCCCCACTCACCAGTTGGGACATACACTTGATCTTGTGCTGAACTCTGTATGATCTCGAGGTATTTGATAATGGCTTTTCTGACCATAAATCAGTCATGTGTTCTGTTCCCTGGGGTTCTAATACTCCTAAAGTCACTAAACTTACTTGTCAATCTCAATTAATCACCTCTTACTTATAGCAAAGCCTTCTACTTAGCCATTTTGTGATGCTATTAAATCAGTAGATGTCAGTCAATGTGACTTGAGTGCAGAGAACTCCTGTTCAGGCTTAACTCCACATGTGTGGATGTCTTAGATTCAGTTGCCCCTGCAAAATCCTCAAAAATTAAACCTAGATCTGAGCCCTGGCTTGATGACAACATACGCTCTCTGAGGCAGATCTGTAGGAGGGTGGAGCATAAGTGGAAAGGGGATCGGCTCCAAATTTCATTTGAAATTTTAAGAGATTCAGTATTCAAATTTCAGAAGGCAGTCTGAGCAGCGAAATCCAGGTACCTCACGGCAATTATTGACAAGAATTACCACAGACCTAAAACTCTTTTTACTATTTTTAACGCTGTTGTTAACCCAACTGTCTGTGAGTACCCAGATGTGTCAAAAACTATGTGTGATGACTTTCTTAGATTTTTTATTAATAAGATCAATGATATAAGGTTGGGGATATTTCCACCTGCTTTTGATCCTTCTGTTTCTTTTGTTTGTTCTGTTGATTTCAGCCAGTTTGAACCTATTTCTTTTTTACATCTTCAAGAAATAGTGTGTCAGTTAAAGCCGTCTGGCTCTTCCATTGATTTTATTCCACCTTATTTCCTGAAACAAGTTTTTAATGCAGTGGGTCCCTATCTTGTGACCAAGATAAATCGATGTTTTGAGACTAGTTCTGTGCCTGAAATGATAAAACATGCTACAGTCTTTCCTTTGCTTAAGAGGCCGAACCTAGATCCTTCTGTTTTAGCCAATTATAGACCCATTTCAAATCTGTCTTTTACTACAAAGATTCTGGAAAAGTAGTCCTGCAACAACTACAAAAGTTTTTAGATGAAAATAAGATCTTTGAGGTATTTCAATAAGGTTTTAGAAAACACCACTCGACTGAGACTGCACTTCTGAAAGTTTTGAATGATATTCTATTAACTGGCGATGCTGGGGATCATGATGTCCTTGTGCTCCTAGACTTGCACGCTTCTTTTGACACTGTGGACCATGCTATCCTGCTTACTCACCTGGAACACTGTGTAGGCATAAAAGGAAGTGCTCTTGAATGGTTTAAATCATATTTCTCCAATCAAAGTTTTAGAGTTAATATTGGTGAATACTCTTCTAGCTTCTTTGTCATGTGGGATTCCCCAGGGATCCATTTTGGCTCCTATTCTTTTTTCATTGTATATGCTCCCATTGGGTTCTATTTTTAGGAAGCATGGTCTGTCTTTCCATTGCTATGCAGACGACACTCAAATCTATTTGCCCTTAAAACAGAGTTCTAATGGTCCGGAAACACTTATGTCTAGCCTGTCTGATGTGAAAGCCTGGTTGTCTTCACATTTTCTTAATTTCAATGAGAGTGAAATAATTGTGTTTGGTCCGTCGGATTCTCGTAGTACACCGAAAGTAAATCTTGGCGATTTAACCTCTTCTGTGAAGCCTTGGGTAAAAAAATCTTGGTGTCATTTTTGATGATGGTTTAAAATTAATAAACAAACAGATTAATATGGTGGTCAAGTCCTGCTTTTTTCAGCTTCGACTTCTAGCAAAAGTAAAACCTATTTTGTCTAGTAAAAATTTTGAAAAAGTAATTCATGCTTTTAATACATCTAGATTAGACTACTGCAACTCGCTGTATTTTGGGATTGGTCAAACAGCCCTATCCCGTTTGCAGAGAGTTCAAAATTCAGCTGCTAGGCTTTTAACAAGTACCAAAAAACGGGATCATATTACACCAGTTTTACGTTCTCTGCACTGGTTGCCAGTGCGCTATCGAGTGAATTTTAAAATTCTTCTCTTAGTGTTTAAATCATTACATGGTTTGGCCCCTGCTTATCTATCAGATTTATTGACTGAACATCGGCCCCTCTTGTCTCTCCGGTCGTCAAACCAGAGATTATTAAGCATCCCGAAGTCGAGGCTGAAATGCAGGGGTGACCGTGCTTTCTCAGTTGCTGCCCCTAGTTTGTGGAATGCTCTGCCCCTCTGTATTAGATCTGCACCTTCAGTGTCTGTTTTTAAATCCATGTTGAAAACTTACCTTTTTGATTTGGTGTTTTATCAATGAGAACTTTCTACTGTACAGTTTCTTTTAGTTTTTATTTTGTACTGTCTTATTGAAATGTGTTTATTGTGCAGCACATTGGTCAACCCATGGTTGTTTAATAGTGCTATATAAATAAAATTGACATTGACATTGACAATGATGCTCACTATGTTCCCTTGACAGAAACTTCCATTGCATTTTATGAAGTGCAAAATATAAAATGCATGGGTCATTCAAGACTAACATTTAGATCTTCTGCACTCAGACTCACTTTTCTGGACGATGTCCTGCATCTTCTTCCAGACTCTGAAGGGCAGGTTTCCCAAGTAACGTGGCACATGAATCAAAGCTCCAGAAGGTGTCTGTGGATCCGGCTGTGATGAGATCTGGACTCTGGAAGAACATTCAGGATCAGAACTGCAGTGGCTTTGGATCAGAAGCAGAGAGACCAGAGACACCAGCAGATCACTCACCTTTCCATTGAGACTGGAAACTCCTGCAGAAAAAACACCATTGATCATCAATAACTCAATCAATCATCAATCAATCAATCAATCATCTGAAATCAGACCTTCAGAAAGCAGACATCACTGGCTTTCATCATCTCCTCCATGTCTTTGATTGTGTGTGAAAGAGCTGAGATGTGTCTGTTCATCTCCTCCAGCTTCTCCTTCGTCATCTGCTTCTTCTGCTCCTCTTCCTCTTTCAGTTCAGTGATTGTAGCTTCTTCTTCATCTCTGAGAAACTGATGAAGCTTCTCAAACTGCAGTTTAATCTGAAGCTCTGTGTGCTCAGCTTGAGACTGAAATCAAACAACATTCACTTCAATCATCTCAAAGATGCACTATTCTGGAGTAGCACAAAGAGTGAGTGGGTAAATATAGGTTAGTTAACTACAACTTTAGCATTCTGAAGTACCAGTACTGTAGCAGTAGATGTTCTGTGTCTGTAGGAGGCAAATAGATAAAATTGTATGTGTATCTTTAAATTTATATGTGTATAAAGTAATATTTTCAAATATTATTCTATTTGAAAGAATTGCTTTCATGCTAAAGCTCCATTATTTAATATTCAATGTATTATTTTTCGGGTTTCGTCTGGCCAGAGGAGAACTGGCCTCTCAACTGAGCCTGGTTTCTCCCAAGTTTTTTTTTCCTCCATTCTGTTACAGAGGGAGTTTTGGTTCCTTGCCGCTGTCGCCTCTGGCTTGCTCAGTTGGGGACACTTCATTTCTAGCGATTATCGTTGATTTGATTGCACAGATACTATTTAAACTAAACTGAGCTAGACAATGACATCTCTGAATTCAATAATGAAAAACCTTTAACTGAAAATTGAGTGTTTAATCTTAACATTATACATTACTGACACTCTATCCTCCAATTTGATACTGTTAAGTGCTTTACACAATCTGTATTGTTAAAAGCGCTATATAAATAAAGGTGACTTGACTTGACTATTATATTCAGGATAATGATTTATTTTATTTTATTTTATTATCATTTATGTCTTATCAAGTATGATTACTTAACTTTTAAGAACCATCAATCAGTAAATTATATTTGTGTTGTTTATGAATATTTGACCTAAAACGTATGTAGCAAGAAGGGAGAAGTGGATTGGATAGAAACTTCCAGTCCAGTAGTAGTTGATAGTAGTTTCTTGAGTTATTTGTATTTTGATATTACTTCTCTGCAGTACTCCATCTCTCCCTCATCTCCAAGACTGCCACTTAATACTCAACCTGACCAAGAATGGATCCAGCAGTATAACTCACGCATGTCTGACAAGGAGATTGCAGTAATTAAGGCTATGTTTCTGAGTTTTTGGAACTCACTCTTCTTGTGGACTTTGAGGAAATGTCCCTTAAATACCTTTTTGAGGAAGCCTGAGTGAACTATTACATTCGCTGATGCCACTGCAGAGTTATATCGACTGCATTCTACTCCTTAGTAGATCACCATTTACCGTTGTGGTTTCCCTCTCTCACCTGGCCTTCTGTGCTTCCAGCTCTTGTCTGCTGCTCTCTTTGCTGCCTTCACAATCGCCCATGGAGCCCATCTCAAGGCAATTGATGCTGGTGGCTAAGGTGGCTGATCTACCTCTGACATTGATGTGTGCCCAACTTCCCATGAGAATCATCTCAGCGCCCTCAAGCCCTCAAGGGGTCAGTCGTGGCCTAATGGATAGCGAGTCGGACTTGTAAGCGGAAGGTTGTGGGTTCGAATCTCAGGTCCGGCAGGGATTGTTGGTGGGGGGAGTATACTCCTTCAATACCACGACTGAGGTGTCCTTGAGCAAGGCACCGAACCCACAACTGCTCCCCGGGCGCTGTAACATGGCTGCCCACTGCTCCGGGTGTGTGTTCACTTAGGATGGGTTAAATGCAGAGAATACATTTCACTACTGGTTATATACTCTCTATGTAATTGTGTATGTGACAAATAATAATCTTAAAAACTTAAAAAAAGCCCAATGGTCTCTGCTCTTCTAGATATGGTGGTCTCATCTTGGAAGCTGGCCTGCTCTCCTATGGCCATGACGGTCATCCCTGAACTTACTGTGTCGTCTGTTTCGGTTCCGCACTGCTGGTCTCCAGCTTCACCAGCTCCTCCTTGGTTTCCTGCTCCACTGTGGTGGTCTTCAGATCCACCTGTTCCACCTTGGTGGTCTTCTGCTCCACCTTGGTGGTTTTCTTAAGTTATGCCTAGTCCCAGTTTCAGTCCAGTCCAATCTTGTCTTCATCTCAGTCTGCCACATAACAGTAAGAATGTTTTGCATGTATCTCCTCACTGGTAAGAGCAAGTATGCGTTTGTTTATGCTTATTTTGCACATAAATTCAGTTTTGTAAGTTGTTACATTAGGATTGTTTTCAATGAAGGGAGTGTATGGATGGGGGATTCTTCTCTCAGGTATTTTAAAAAGGGTGTAGTTTGGTAAACCATAATCATATATGCTGTTTTATCATGTCGATGCAGTCTATAACTTCATTGGTAACTTTGTATTTTAAGGTAATGTGGGGTTGTTGGGGTTCTTCAGTACACAATTGTGTCACATGGGTATGAATTTCTAATAATGGGTTTTTCATTGTATTTTAAAATGTGTTTCTCTGATGGAAAAATGTTAGGATTATTGTTAGGATATTCCTTTATTTGTATGGGGCTTATGGGGTTTGCTGTGGTCTTAACATATGCAGTAAAGTGCTCACTGTTTTCTTTCTTCCAGTTGCACAATCTGTGAAATTGCTGCCTCTGTTGGCTCAAAGCTGATTCCCTGATTACTTTTGTTGTTTTGATAAATAAAGATTTATGTTATGTTTCTCTCTTCCTTTCATGGGCCCTATCAGATCCCACACATAGCAACCATGTCTGAATGAAAATATGTACATTTCATATTAAACAGATTTACGGACTGCTGGTGATTTTAACATTATTAGTCTTTCAGTTTTTCTGTGGAAAGACTAATAATGAGGTTCAAGATTAAAAACTCACTAGAAGTTAGTTACAAATGTAAAATATGTTCTGTGAAAAGTGTGAAAGGTGAGCACTAACCAATGAGATAGCTGCTTATACATTGGTCCTGTCCACTGTCAAAGCAACTGGCACTTAGGGGATTTGATTATGTGAACCGATACCATTCCCAGAATAAAAAGATTTTAAATGCATGTGTCTGACAGTTGATTTCATAAACTTCAAGGCGTAAACCCTTATTCAGTTTAAAACAGTAGCATGCAATTATCAGACAAAACAATGCCTCTGTTCTAATCAAAGGTATGAATATCAATCCTCACGTTGATGTGTTGAAGTATTTTCTCAAACTCTCCTTTAATATCTTCTTTGTGTTGACGTTTCTCCAGTAAGGACTTCAGTGCTGTATTGAGCTTCTCCTAGAATTTAAAGTGAAAATCTATAAGACACCAGTGATTTCTGTAATATGTTCACATTATATCAGCAAAATGGTAGTAAGAAATGTATTTATGCCCATCTTTAATCATCAAGTATAAATCTGTCTTACCTTATGTGTTGAAACCACTTCACTGATGGGTCTGAAGTTATGATTGTCGTGTTGCTGTGAAGTAAAGCACACTAAACACGCAGGCTGTTTGTCCTCCAGACAGAAGAGTTTGATTTTCTCACTGTGTAAACTGCAGAACTCCTCAGATGAATGTCTCTCATTTCTCTTCTGCAGGAACGACTCACACAAGTTTTTTAAAGCAAGATTAACTGGAGGTTGATGTCTTGAAGTTCTCCTGCAGACGGGACACTCCTGAGTTTGTTTGGTTGTCCAGAACTGTTGAAGACATTCTTTACAGAAACTGTGAGTACATGATAGAATAACAGGAGTCTTGAAGATTTCATGACATACAGGACAAATATAATCATATTCAGCTGATGAAGCCATCGTCCCTGTTTGAGCTCCAGCAATATGAACTTTACTTTCACTTTCTGAATGAGTCTTTCAAAATTGATTCATGAAGAAACTGCTCAAAAACCCTTCTTGAAAGCATTCTCCTTCATTCGTCACAGATCACTGATTCTTGTTAGCTTTTGTCGAGACATCGAGAGCCACTCTGACAAAAGAGAAATTAATGAGACACTTCCTTGTGAGTGCTGTAAGAGGGCTGAGCTTCTGGTCACGTGTGTGTTCAAACTATGTCAGAGGACACTATCAGAATTTCTTCAGGTTAATGTGAACAAAATGACTTCAAAATTTACTTTAAAGTTTGATGCTAGAAAACCTAGACAAAACAGAAAAAATTACAGAAAATAATAGTTAAAAAGACAAGCAGCACAAACCAGTTTCTGTCTCGCCATCGGTTCTGTATCATCTGCATGTCAACAGAAATAAATGCACAAAATGGTTCATAACCACTAAAGATGATGCTGCAGTGCTTTTTTCCTTCATTATAGTTCAGATATGAGACTGTCAGAGGTGAGAGCATCATGTTTATAAGGGACAGTTCAAATTATGGCTAGTTTTTCAAAAACAAAAATCCTATTTTTGCGAATATAATGTTTTGGCACTATTTATATATTTATTTTTAAATTAAGGAATCACGGTTGAAAGGCTGACAGTACACTAATGATGTTATTTAGGAGATGAAATGATCCGAGCACATACAGCTCAGGTGAAAACTGTTCACATGTTTATAGCTTCACTCTGTTTATAGAAAAGGTTGGCAAGATACAGTTAGCTTTATATTTATTTACCAATGATAAGTGTATAAGTGTATTTCCTTAATTTCCCCAGCTCCAAAAGCAGAACAGCTAACATTACAGCTTATCGATAAGTCTTTCGTAATTTAGCCACAGGGCTCAGGTACCCATCCATACTTACAAGAGAAGAAAATAAGGATCAATTACAAAGCTACATGACAGTATATCTTGCATCTGATTTACTAAATACATTATAAGTGGAAGAATAACTCAGTAATTTTAAAAACAACAATGAAGAACACATTCAAATTAAAGTTCAAGTGTTACAGTCACTTCATCAGCTTCCTGAACAAGAACAGTTTGGAAAAAGCTTCTACTTTCCTTCATGAAAGAGTAAGTAAACTACAAGTGACACATACTGCATGCAATATAGTATGGAATGAAACTGTATGAAAGTATACTGTATGAAACTCATAAGAAAACACAATGATATCATTTATATCATGAAGCAAAATGATACACAATAATAAAATGTTTTGACATTGTTCTTTGGGGAGGAACTCCATCTTTAAGTTGATCAGAATCTCACAGTTGAATCTGCTGATTTTGAAGATGAAGATGAACTTCACTGTGAAAACTTTAGGTAATGTTTCTGTCATGCCACTTGTGATGTCTGGTTAGGACAGATTTATCCAGATTATATTTTATTGCTTGATGCATTATTGTGTCATATATGGTGATGATGCAGCATCAGATCTGAAAGAGCTGGATCTGAAGATGATCTACTTACGGTGTTTGTTCTTTGTATGACTCTGTAGGGAAGATAACAGTTTGTAACACTTCCCGCATGCAGTGCAGTGATACGGCTTCTCTCTAGAGTGGATCCTCTCATGCGTTTTCATATGTATTGACTGAATAAATCTCTTGTCACAGTATGAACACTTATATGGTTTCTCTCCAGTGTGGATCCTCTCATGTGTTTTCAGATTTGCTGGGTGACTGAATCTCTTGTCACAGTGTGAACACTTATAAGGTTTCACTCCAGTGTGAACCCTCTCATGTGTTTTCAGATTTGCTGGGTGTCTGAATCTCTTGTCACAGTGTGAACACTTGTACGGTTTTTCTCCAGTGTGAATCCTCTGGTGCTCTTTTAAACACTTTGCCGAAATAAAAGTATTTTCACACTCAAAGCACAAATACTCTCTCACACCAGTGTGTATTTTCTGATGGATTTTCAAACTTTGTAGTAATGAAAAACTCTTTCCACACAAATGACAGGAATGTGGTTTCTCCTTTGTATGAACTGTCATGTGTTTCTTCACGTCGTAAGCCCTCACAAATGTTTTGCCGCACTGATCACATGAGTATAGTTTCTCTCTAGTGTGGATGTTCATGTGTGTCTTAAGGTTTGCGGAGTGTGTGAAACACTTCCCACATTGATCACAAGTGAACAGTTTTTCTCCAGTATGAATTCTCATGTGCTTCGTAAGGGTTACTTTTAGTTTGAAACTCTTCCCGCACTGATCACATGTGTACGGTTTCTCTCCAGTGTGGATCCTCTCGTGTGTTTTTAGGTCTCCTAACCAAATAAATCTTTTGTCACAGTATGAACACTTGTACGGCTTTTCTCCAGTGTGAATCCTCTCATGTGTTTTCATGTATCCAGACCAACTGAATCTCTTGTCACAGTGTGAACACTTGTACGGTTTTTCTCTAGTGTGGATGTTCATGTGATCCTTAAGGCTTGATGAGTGTGTGAAACTCCTCCCACATTGATCACATGTGTACGGTTTCTCTCCTGAATGAATTCTCATGTGACGGTCAAGACTTGTTTTGCATGTGAAACTCTTTCCACACTGAGTGCAGGTGAAAGATTTCTTGGCTTTTCCTTCCTTTAAATCTTTCTGTTTGGTTTGAGAGCAACTCAAGGGTTTTTCTCCAGTTTTTACATGATTTTTCTCCTCAACTTCACTCAATTCTTCGTTCTCCTCACTTTCTTCTATAAAATAAAAGCAGAAACCGTTTATTTGTCAGTAACAAATAAACTTAAAAAAAAAAAAATAATAATAATAATAATACACACACAGAAATGTGAAAATACAACAAAGTGAACCCTGGTGTAACAATTTAAAGGCAATTTATATATAACATTTTGTTCCTTTTGATGCAATTTTATCAATTATACATCCCTGAAACTTTTCATGAATCATTTTTAAAATATTATAGACAAATCCCATGTTTCTATATAGATAACTATTGAATATGATTGCTCAACTACATATTTAGCATACATTTTGTTGGCCTTATTATTTGCTCCAGCTATATTACTCAGCAGCTCTTATGTTTGTTTCAGTTACAACAAACTAAATCTAAAACTTCTTGAAATGTTATAACTGTCAGTGTTATCAAAGCTTTGCAAGCCTAATGTAACACAAACAGTCATTAAAGATGAATGAAGAATAAAGTCCAACCTCTTTGTTCCTCCTGTTTTATTCTCCAGGTTTCTGGTTCCTCGTGTTTTATTCTCCAGGTTTCTGGTTCCTCGTGTTTTATTCTCCAGGTTTCTGGTTCCTCGTGTTTTATTCTCCAGGTTTCTGGTTCTCGTGTTTTATTCTCCAGGTTTCTGGTTCCTCGTGTTTTATTCTCCAGGTTTCTGGTTCTCGTGTTTTATTCTCCGGTTTCTGGTTCAGTCGTGTCCTCTCTCTCTCCTCTTTAACAAACACCATCTTCACAGCAGCAGCTCTTCAGATGATACTCCTCCAGATATTCCTGCTTGCTTCAAAACTTAGTCACGACTCTGAGGATGAGAATATTACATGTATTTACTGACCTGATCCAAAAACTGTATTTTTATATTTACAGAAACAACATTTCTAACAGATTGCATTTAAAACAACACCACAACAACAGAGAGCGCGGTGAAACTAATCTTCCTCTGAGGTTTTATGGTGTTTGGCAAACAAATGCGAGTGTTTTAGCGCCACCCGCTGGACTGGAGTGAAGCGGAGAGAGGAGGGAAATAATACGGGGAAATTAGTGTTATTAGTAGATTAGTATTATCTGGGGAATATTATCACAGGACCTCGGTGTTAGGCGAAATATAGTGGGACATTTGCGGGGGAATTTTTACTTTACAAATATTTACAGACATGTAAATGGCATACTTGCTTACTGCCCAGTACACAGTGCATACTGCCTTCTATTTTTTAAAGAATAATGTATGAACGAATATAAGCAACAAATGTTTCAGAGTAGTATGCTTAACTGTCACATGACAAACACAAACATTAATTCAGCACAGCTGCCGAGATTGTTACCTTATAAACAAATGTGTTAACTATTATTTTTTCAAAGGCTTGTTAATTAGGCTTCATATTAGTAAACAATGCTATATTGCCCAGAACTCATGTCATAATTGAAGAACTTTATAGGCTATTGGACTGAACTGAATGAGAATGAACAATGATATTTTTGGCAGTTGCACTAATTGGAAAGAGTGATATATTGTAGTTACACTAAGTGCAAATAATAATAAATTACGTTTACACTAAAATAGCAGCATTTTCTTGAGCAACAGGTGTGTAAATAGTAGTTAGGTGGCAGATATATATATACTTCAGTACTGTACATAATAAAACTTTATGCAATACCATATTGAGTGTAAATTATCATGAATTTTATTTGATGAACGCCACTTTATTGGAACAAAATTCTACAGCAAAGCACACTGTATTATTAATGAGGTGTTTAATCTCCACTTTTGAAATATTTACTTATTTTTTTATTGAAAATAAATGCCTTTCTGATATGAAATAGTGACATAAACTTGGCCCTTTAAGCAGGGGCGGATCTAGAAAATAATTTTTAGGGTGGCAAAGGGGTGGCATGGGGTCTATGAGGGATGGCAACACCAAAGCAAGCCTCCATGCATAGTTTTTGGGGATTTATTGTCTGACATGCACAGTTGTGTTCACAAATATCACAATACCATTAAGTGATTATCTATACTCTTTAAAATGAAAAATAAATAACAACATTTCAAAATCCATCATGGCACCAAGTCAATACACAATATAAAAAACTTCAACAGGTTATAAATGTTTCTGAGCTTGTATCTGTCACGCTCTCGGAGGGGAGAGCAAGGAGCAAGGAGACATGGAGATTACTGCAAACATGGATTTAATAAAACAAGGAGACAGTTAACAACCAACACAGGATACACTGGGCTTTTAAACAAAAGGAAATCAAACGAGGAGAACTGAAACAGGTGGGGAGCAATCAAAACACAGATGGAGACTAATGGAGACAAACGAGGACAGGAACAGGAACACCAAATATGGGCACGAGAGGAGGGGAAACACGTGACATGGGGAACACAGGTCTGACAGTACTCCCCCTGCCGAACGGTGCGTCCCGCACCGAACACCATCCAACGGGGAGGGGGGGTGGGCGCTCTGGAGGCCTTAAGGGACATGGAGACAGGACAGGACGGGAGGCCTCCAGGGCGGCGCCCATTCTGGGAGCCATGGCGGAGCAGGGAGGTCGGGAG
>CM041794.1:45708883-45848882 GCA_023376895.1 Aspiorhynchus laticeps | reverse complement strand
AACTTTCTATATTGTGTGACAATGCCGATGAACCATGTGAAATGGACATTCAAAACAAAACACAACAAAGAAATGCTAGTCCTATGGAGCTTCCAAGTCTCCCAACCAAAACAGCCAGTGGACGTATTGTCACCAAGCCAAGAAGGCTTGTTGAGGAGTAGCTATGAGCTTTGTGATGCCTGTTCAGGTGCAATAGTTTAAAGCACAATATAGAAGCGGTTCAAGGGAAAACAAACAAACAAAGGAATTTAAAAATAATCAAGAAAGATGTTATGTGATACAAAGCAGAATTTTTTTGTTGTTGTTTTGTCATTTTCAGGTCATGGACTGTATAGTGTGACGTGTTCATGTGAATAAAAAGGGGGATGTCATATGTAATAGTTCATCTTGATTATGATGCAGTTCATGTGGAAGCCACAGGGTGGCGCAGTTCATTAAAGAAACAAGTTGTTGGCAGAAAACCTAGAGGAGGTCTGTCTTGTATGTTCTATATTAAACATATTAAAACAGAGGGCAAACACAGAAACACTGTCACCTCTCTGCTCAGTCAGAATTTACTGTTTGAAGACAAAAGAAAAAAAGCATACACAAACCTCACAGCGGTCGGAATCTCTCCACATGTTACTGTGATGTTAAGTCATGAATTTACGCGGTGGCTTTTTAACGTGAACATTTTTATAGCACTTTATACAACATAAATTGTATAATTTTCTTCAAAGTTTTAAACAGGTAGTAACAGAACCAATAATACAAACTTCAAAAAATGAGGCAAAATCAAATTCTGTAGTAAAGCAGCTCGTTATTCAGATCAATTCAGATCAGTGCTGGCTCAGTTCAAGTTCATTTATTATAAAAAAAAAAAAATAAAAAAAAAAGGAGTAAAAATCATGGGTGGATAAGGTGCTATTGAAGTGTGACTGAAAGCAATGAAAATGTTACTAATCTCATTTCATCTCATCTCATTATAAAAAAAAGGTGATGCCTATAAAATACCACTGGGTCTGTTCCTCAGACAAAGCTTTCGCATTGTTTCAAATTTAGCAGCTTCTTTACACAAATAATCCAATAAAAAGCCTGGATTGAATCAAGAGTTAAAAAACGAGCATCGGTCAGATCACCGATTTACTTCAACCACATTTTTCCTAAATATTTTACATTTGATGATTCACTTTCCCTGCAAGTCGTTTATAAACTTACTAACCATGAACAATGCAATGAAAAGTATTTCATACCTTAATCGGTTCCTCGGTTAAAATGGCCTGATTGATGTGAGAGCTGATGCTGAATGAAACTCTACACAAGAGAGCGTGATAAGAGTCAGCCCCCCAGCCCCCCCCCCCCCATACTCGGAATTAGTACTCTCATTTATCCTATCCTAAGTGCACACACAAACACAGCAGTGAACACACACACAGTCGTATCCTTCGATACTTTCATTATTATAGTCATAGTATTTCCAAACGGGCACACATCCATCCATTTATCCTATAAATGTGGCTGTAATGCTTGTGTTTTATCATCGCTGTCTGACAGATGACTTCACACACACACGCACAACTGAATAAACACACTAAACAATAATATTAAACATTATTGGCCTTATAAAAAAACAAGGAAATATCAAAACATTTTAAGAAACAGATAAACAGAGATATAAAAACAAAACAGATAATCGGGATCAATGGCCAGTTTTATTTTATTTCAAAAACAGATTTATTCAATATGAAACAGGGCTAGACTGCCAGATACCGGACATAAGAAACGGTTTCTAATAACTCTGCATGTCGGACTCACCGAGGGTCTTTTATAGGTGTAATTGCTTTATAGAAACAATACTTCAAAGTCTTTTAGCCCTCATGAAACTTGTTTGAGAGAAAACAAACATATGGCGTTAATAATATAATATCTTTGATATGAATATTATATTAATGCATCTAGTGAGCTGGGAATTGTCACCTGAAGCGGTCTGTCTCTGCACAGAAATAACACAATGAACAGCATTCAGTGGTTGAAGATGTGATGAAACTCTGGAGACGGAGCTGATGAAGTGCAGTCAGTGAGGATCATCAGATCATGCGGACAGCAGATTGAGGATCCCTGAGAGAAACACATTTACTTACAGATTCATTCATAGATTCAGAGTCTGAGCTGAAGATTCAAACATCATCTCTCTGTTTCACAATTGATCATGTGATTCAGTCAGAACTTTCTCTGGGTTTGATTCACTCACCTGTTTTCAAAGACCTTCTGCACTTCCCTCCGAAAACATCTGACAACAGAAATATAAAATATTATTATATTCATCAAAGTATTCTCTATTAATTCAGAGATGTAAAGACAGTTGTAGCCAAAATACAATGTTGGGCTTGTTTTTTAACAATCAGAAAAAAAAAATAATAATAATAATATAATTAATATATATATATATATATATATATATATATACAGTGGGTACGGAAAGTATTCAGACTCCCTTACATTTTTCACTCTTTGTTATATTGCAGCCATTTGCTAAAATCATTTAAGTTCATTTTTTTTCCTCATTAATGTACACACAGCACCCCATATTGACAGAAAAACACAGAATTGTTGACATTTTTGCAGATTTATTAAAAAAGAAAAACTGAACTATCACATGGTCCTAAGTATTCAGACCCTTTGCTGTGACACTCGTATATTTAACTCAGGTGCTGTCCATTTCTTCTGATCATCCTTGAGATGGTTCTACACCTTCATTTGAGTCCAGCTGTGTTTGATTATACTGATTGAACTTGATTAGGAAAGCCACACACCTGTCTATATAAGACCTTACAGCTCACAGTGCATGTCAGAGCAAATGAGAATCATGAGGTCAAAGGAACTGCCTGAAGAGCTCAGAGACAGAATTGTGGCAAGGCACAGATCTGGCCAAGGTTACAAAAAAAATTCTGCTGCACTTAAGGTTCCTAAGAGCACAGTGGCCTCCATAATCCTTAAATGGAAGACGTTTGGAATGACCAGGGGCCTCATTTATAAAGCGTGCGTACGCTCAGATTTGATCTTAGAGTGTGCGTACGCTTAAATCCACGCCAACGTTCATATTTATAAAAACGGTCTTTGACGTGGAAAAGTGCTTAGCGTCACGTCAGGGTCTGAGCAGACGTACGCACTTTTTTTATTGTCGGAGTATTGCAGTTTTTTTAAAATATAAGCTGTTCTTGCAGCTTGCTGTTCTAAATTATGATGATTGGTGATCTTTTATATGTTAATGACATTAATTAGGAGTCATTTACAAGGCAAAGAGCTGAAACCATTCAGTTGTGCGCAAGTTCAAGATCATTTGCGATTCATAGATTTCACATCTGAAAGAGACGCGTACGCGCGATTTCTGTTCGTACGTTCATTCTATGAATCGCACGTACGCATATCTTAGAAATGATCGTAAGATCAAATTTAGGATAGTTTCTGCGCAACATTTTATAAATGAGGCCCCTGAACCCTTCCTAGAGCTGGCCGTCCGGCCAAACTGATCTATCGGGGGAGAAGAGCCTTGGTGAGAGAGGTAAAGAAGAACCCAAAGATCACAGTGGCTGAGCTCCAGAGATGCATTCAGGAGATGGGAGAAAGTTGTAGAAAGTCAACCATCACTGCAGCCCTCCACCAGTCGGGGCTTTATGGCAGAGTGGCCCGACGGAAGCCTCTCCTCAGTGCAAGACACATGAAAGCCCGCATGGAGTTTGCTAAAAAAACACCTGAAGGATTCTCTGGTCTGATGAGACCAAGATAGAACTTTTTGGCCTTAATTCTAAGCGGTATGTGTGGAGAAAACCAGGCACTGCTCATCACCTGTACAATACAGTCCCAACAGTGAAGCATGGTGGTGGCAGCATCATGCTGTGGGGGTGTTTTTCAGCTGCAGGGACAGGACGACTGGTTGCAATCGAGGGAAAGATGACTGCGGCCAAGTACAGGGATATCCTGGACGAAAACCTTCTCCAGAGTGCTCAGGACTTCAGACTGGGCCGAAGGTTTACCTTCCAACAAGACAATGACCCTAAGCACACAGCTAAAATAACGAAGGAGTGGCTTCACAACAACTCCGTGACTGTTCTTGAATGGCCCAGCCAGAGCCCTGACTTAAACCCAATTGAGCATCTCTGGAGAGACCTAAAAATGGCTGTCCACCAACGTTTACCATCCAACCTGACAGAGCTGGAGAGGATCTGCAAGGAGGAATGGCAGAGGATCCCCAAATAAACTTGTTGCATCTTTCCCAAAAAGACTCATGGCTGTATTAAATCAAAAGGGTGCTTCTACTAAATACTGAGCAAAGGGTCTGAATACTTAGGACCATGTGATATTTCAGTTTTTCTTTTTTAATAAATCTGCAAAAATGTCAACAATTCTGTGTTTTTCTGTCAATATGGGGTGCTGTGTGTACATTAATGAGGAAAAAAATGAACTTAAACGATTTTAGCAAATGGCTGCAATATAACAAAGAGTGAAAAATTTAAGGGGGTCTGAATACTTTCCGTACCCACTGTATATATATATATATATATTAATCACTCGCCTGAGTTTTCTTTTCCGCAGCAAGAAACAGAACAAGAACATGATGAGAGGAACGATGATAAAAAGAGCAAAAAGCCACAACAGCTGATCTAAACAGCAATAAAATAATAAACGGCATATTAAAATCATCTGATCTGCTGAATTATTAAGAAGCCACAATGTCTTTGGGTTGAGAATGTGTGTTGATTTGAGTTGAGTCAGCTGAACTCACCTGATTCTGGAGTTTGCATCGGGTCACTGATGTTGGTCTCATTCCTCACTGAAAAACACATTCACAATCATCATTCATAGAAGAATCGGTTAAAAACATTTCAGCTGTATCAGGACAGATGCCTCAGATGCATGGACAGAAGATAATTACAGAAGAAGGAAAGTGATACAGGTGAGGAACCAGGGTGCGAACTACGGGGGAGCTAGGGGAGCTCGGCTCCCCTTAATAAGACATGGGCTCCCCTGAAAAAGTGATTTGTGAAATTTTGGGGGGTCTCAAAAAATATTGACAATGTGTTATTTTGACGTGCAATTTCAGTTTTGTGTAATGTGATCATCGTGGATTATTATGTGTATAATTGCAAAAATATCATTCAATGCATGACAGCGATTTAAACCTAATTCACTTCAATAAACATGCTATCCTTGTCATGAGCGTCAAGGTGTGGGGGCGCTGCGGTGCAAATTCCACTCATGTTTAGTACGTTAACTCAAAGCAAAGACTAAAGGGACTTTGCTCAAAGATTATTTATTCTACGGTAGAATAAATATAAACGTTGGAGGCCGTTGATCTGCGCGCGAATTGCCAAGTCCTTGAAATCCATTCTGCAGTTAGCACCATATAGCATCATATAGCCACCATGGCAAAAAGAACACAAGGCATTCTGTGTTAAGGTAAGGCATGTTATTCACAGTTATGTGTTGTGGCTGGGTTGTTATAGGTCTGCGTGACTCTTGATTGACAGCCTGAAGCTAAATAGACTATTTGTGGGCGGCTGTTTGTTGTTTCACCTATCAATTCGTGTCGATAAAGTAATAATAGGGTAAATCCTGTATAGTGATTTATCCTAAATAGTGCAAGTAGTGCATACACTTGTAGCTGTTATGTATCTTTGTAAGTCATTGTATGCGCACGAACCCCCCCCCCCCCCCCCCCCATCAGATCATCATCTGTCTATCATAAACATCATGACAGTTGAAGTGTTTCTCTCACCTCTGAACATGGTCTCATGACTGAAATGAGACTGAAATGAAAGAAAGAAGCATTAGAGCAGCATTTATAATGTTCATGAGGGATTCAAAATGAAAACAGATGAATGTTGAGAGAGATTGTGTTGATTTACTCCATCAGCAGAATCACAGATGATCTCATGATTCAGATTCACACAGTGAGACGTGACGAGACGATCAGATGAGACAGAAATAACAGGAGCAATCAGTTTCTGAGGATCTGATGGATCTGCTAACATAACTCCATCCTGAACAAAAGAAACAGATGATAATCATATCGTGTGTGTGTGTGTGTGTGTGTGTGTGTGTGAATAATCAATAATGATATTTAAGGACAGAAACACACTCACCTCTGAGAGCCAGCTCTGTTCACAGTCTGGATTATTAGTTTGATTCAGTAAAATAGGCAGAATCACATACAGAAACCCTGCTGGAGACTGAATCTCTGAACACGTCACATTGATGATGACCATATTTCTGAACTGAAAAGATAGTTTTTATAGAACAAATATTAGACCTTTAACTATTTGGCTAGGATGTAATGATGTTTAAAGCACTAATTTTAATATATATATATATATATATGTGTGTGTGTATGTATGTATGTGTGTGTGTGTGTGTGTGTGTTTAGCATTTCAACAAATCAACAAACAATAACAAATGTTGTTCTGATCCTCCCAAAAATCTGCTATATTTCAGACATACTTGGAATGTTACACAAGTTACATGGATTATTAAGAATGGCTTGTCACAAGCAAACAAAAGAACTGAAGAAAAATGCATTACAGTACAAGTTCATAACATATTATTATATCTTAAGTTTTAGCATTTGTGTTACAGTGGAGAAATTTTAATATGTAGAGATTTAGATTATAATTCCAGAGGCAGCAGAGGGCGCTACTGTCACATTTAGACACGTGTACAACACATTTTTTTTGGTTTTCGCTCTGCCGAAACTGTTACACCGAGACCTCTCAAGCAGCATTGCGCATGCGCGCACCGGCTTGTGCTCTGTGCATTCAAGACTATTAAGCAAGATCTGAAGAACAAAGGTGTTTCCGAGACACTATATCGAAAAATCTTGTCCTGGGAAAAGTCTTTCTTCTTAGCACCCTGCTCATCTTCTCATGTGAGCCATGATGTAATTCTGAACTTTCTGGCCTAAAAACATTTAATAAGTCTGAAATATCCTTCTATACATTTATTTTTTATGCTTTTGTGCTCCTCTTTATTCCTCAAAATTAATTGAAATGGTCAGTGAAATAGCCTACAAACACTGACCTTTGTCATGTTACGAATGAAGTGGTTAGCACAGTCAAAAAAGTCACATACAGTACTTTTAAATATCAACTATCAGTCAGTGAAAGACTTTTCAGACACGTTTTACCATGCTCCGTTTCCTGCAAGAATCCTTAAGAATTGCTTAAGTGTAGATGTAGTTTATTAACCTAATCTGAAAAACGTTTCACAGACAAACTGAATCTTTTCATACCTTAAACGGATCCTTGGTGAAAACAGGTGATGAGAGCAGAGAGCTGATAAATGTTGAACTGAAGCGCGTGTTTGAGGCTCTTTTTATATATCGGTCCCGCCCACAATCAAGAGTTTGCCCTGCAACCACAGTGGAGATTCCCATTGTTTTTTTTGTTTTTTTTTTACATTTCAGCTGTATCAGGGTAGATGCATGAAGTTTGCAATAACAACAAAGTAGATTCTCACAGTAATGAGCGCATTTAATGTGCATACTCTATAAAGGGCAGCTAACAAGTGAGTTTGTCGTCATTTTCTCTCATTTTTTTCCTAGGGCAGTCGTGGCCTAATGGATGGAGAGTCGGCCTTATAACCCATAGGTTGTGGGTTCGAATCTCAGGTCTGGCAGAGATTGTCGTGGGGGGAGTACCACGACTGAGGTCAGACCCTTGAGCAAGGCCCCAAACCCCCAACTGCTCCCCGGGCGCCGCAGCATTGGCTGCCCACTGCTCCAGGTGTGTGTTGACTACTGTGTGTGTGCACTTGGATGGGTTAAATGCAGAGCACAAATTCTGAGTATGGGTCACCATACTTGGCCACTTCCCTTCCCTAGACACTTTGTGGTTAGATACTGTTTAAGTGTGTGTCCTGGTATTCCCTACATTATTATGAGGAAACAAGCTTATAAATCACACAGAATAAAGTGTTTTGGAAATCTAAAAATGCATGTAGTTTTGTGTGAGGGGTAGGTTTAGGGTAAGGGGATAGAAAATACAGTTTGTACAGTTAACATACAGTTTGTATGTCATAGGATGGCGAATCATCATGGGATGGCAATTATAGCTAGAACGGATCTTAGTCAAAAACAGCGGTTTAATGTGTGGTGCCTGCAAAACGAAACCACAAACTCGCGATCTGAATCTCTACATGTTACTGTGATGTCATTGATGTTTGAATGCTGATTATAATAGGAAGTTGTTGCGGTTTAAAAAACGTGGGTGATGTGTGATAGAAGTTTATTTCCCCTCTTCTCAAACTTGGGACTGGGGACCCATAACTGCACATTTTGCACGTCTCTCTTATGACACATTTCCTGTATTTGGCCCAAGTGTTCAAGTGACGATGAAGACCACGGCTGCATCCGAAAACTTAGGCAGCTGACTTGCTGCCTCGCTGCCTTATGAGGCAATGACTTTGCAGGCAGCGTTTTTGCACGAAAGCACCTCATGAAACTGATTTCAGACAGGCTTCTGAGGCAGTGTAACGGTTTAATGATCTACAACGAGTTTTGGTGACAACTAAACAAATATTTAATTACTATAATACTAATTTCTCGCTAGAAATAACATCAAAAGTGCAAAAAGTTAATCAGAAATATACATTTACACACACACTAACCACCAAACGCAACTTTCAGATGCCATCTTTCTTTTTTAGCTCAAACATCACGGAATGGAACGCGCAGGATTGTGGGATATCAAAGGCAGCGAAGGATACATCTATGCTGCCTTCAAAAATCGATCAGATGAAGGTATCTCATGAGACAGGAAGAGAAGGTAACTGAGTGAAGCTAAAAGGCAGCATTTTTCAGTTTTCAGATGCAGCCCACAAGTGTGGGTATTTAGACAAGGCATGTGTCAGATAAACGTGCAGAGCGGTGGGTCCCCAGGACCACAATTAAGAACCACTGATCTAAAGCAATGAAAATGTCAAGAATATCATATTTTGTTAAAAAAGAGATTCTTTAAAATAACAACATAAATGATATTTGACAGATTTAGCAGCTAGCCTATTTTAAGCACATTTTCTAATAAAAAGCTAAGATTTTATGGCAGCGTGCAGAGTTCAATAACGAGCATCGGTACAGTCAAAGACTGCCGATTTACCCAAAACACATTTTTTTTGTAAATACTTTTTCCCCCAGCAAGACGGTTGTAAATCTGCTAATTAAAAAAAACACAGAAATGAAAAGTATGTCATACATTAACCGGATTAAAGAGGAGCGATGCACACATCCTGATCTGTGTACATTATTGCATGTTTGTCAGTTTCTCTGTCTGTGGTTTTGTGTGAAAAGTCCACCTATATATGATGCCAACATTAGACTTGTCTGTGAAACTGGAAGGTTAGTGTGCAACAGCACAACTACTGCAGAAAATGCACATCAGTCTAAAAAGCAGAGTTGAATATGGATATTTGCTTTCATTAAATACATTGGTGAGTGTCCAAAAATGTAAATGTATATGAATACACCTGCAGAGTCTGCATCTCATCTCATTTATTATCAATATATTATACTGTCCACAAGATTTTACAAACCATCAACATTGCAACAAAAGTCATTTTGGATAAAAGCATCTGCCAAATGCATAAATGTAAATGCATAGTTGCATAAATGACCTTGACTGCAAGTTTTACACCGTACTCATGTCTCTTGTGGAGCGAACCCGACTCTCATTTCACTGCTGGTTATACAGTCTCTGTATAGTCGTGTATGTGACAAATAAAACTTGAAACTTGAAACTTGTCTCAGGAAGTGGGCAGAAGACCTTCCTGTATAAACGGTGAAAATGATAAATCACTCTCTGAGAAATCCAGGGCATTTATCTTAATTTGTCCTTTTCATTCTCATGTCATCAGAACAGAACAGTGAATATATTAAATCTCTCCTCAAGTGAAAGGAGATCAATCATCTCTTTATCAATGTCAACACAAACACATGATTGTGCAATGCCCCGACTGCAAGATCTTTGAACTGGTTCCAGCTCCTCTTTAACCTCAAAGAACACTAGTATAAGCAGATCTTCAGCTAAATCTCTCATGTATGAATGAGCAATAAAATGCAGCACTTCTCATCCTGACTTCAACTAGAGTATTTTCTGTTCTGTTTGAGTGACTCATTTGCACTTCTCACTTTTTCATCAGCACAGTTGCTTCTGAAACTTTGTAATGTATTTCTCTTTTCCCTCATAGCAGGGGCGGATTTAGTGAATTGGGGGCCCCAGGCAAATATAGGAATGGGGCCCTATACATTTGCACAAATTTACCTAGATCAACCTTGAGGTTTCTTTTTTGTCGTGATGCTTGCTGCTGCACAATGATGCCCCATAGTTGTGTCCAACGTTTCTACATGTTGCATGTTATAATGGGATTCTTTCATTTACATTTATTCATTTATTCATTTAGCAGACACTTTTATTCTTTCATGTTGTAGACCACGACATAGCAATTGATTTACCATTGAGATGCAAGTTTTAACAAAAAACTAAATAAATTACAAAATGATAAACCTCACAATTGAACCTTTAAACCGTTTTTTTTTAAAGAAAAGGGAGGAGTCAGAAGTATAAATTATTATATTATTTAAAAGGGGTTTATGGGTGGATTTTCGCATTGGTCTGAACAAAAACTGCAGACTGGATTATTGAAAATGCACATTCATTATATAGTCTGTACTTTATCAGGTAAAATTTAAATTTCTATCTGTTCTAAATGTACCTTAAATTAATACTTTTCAGGTTTTTAATACTCTAATCAACATGGGCATGGACAAATATGGATGCTTTATTCAATATACTGTATGTGTATTTTAGTGAAACCATAGTTAGCATACATAGAGCATGAAGAGTAGACATGTTTCAAAGGTCATAGATGTTTTTCAAAGAACTTGTTCATGTCTATTAGACACATGAAAAAACATGTATAGAACATAAAAATACCAGGTTCCTATTACTTCTCTTTCTTTGCACTGAGCTATTTACTAACACAAACCTGTTTAGAATTTTGCAGGACAGGGCAGCTCTTCTTCTGAACATGCAAGATGTACATTTATTATGTATTATTACATTTGTTTGCCTCTCTGTGCCACATACTGTATTTTGATGCAGCTAAATTCTCAATAAAACTGTTTTCATTGGTATATTTTGGTTTCTGTTGTCAGACAACAGGATGAATATGAAATAGTGACTGAAACGCGACCCATTAAGACACCAGCTCTCCCTTCCAAGATGTTAATCTGCACAAAAATCCTGATTTATAATCGTGCCGTCTTCTGATAAAATCAAATAGGCTCAACATAAGATAAAGACAATAGCTGTGCTGTTATTTCGGCTATACTTGCATGTAAAATTAGAGAAGCAACATATCTGTGTTTTAACTGAAAGCGCAGCTCCTTTCAGCCGCTCGTTGTACATAGCAGACGCAGAGAGAGAGAGAGAGGTGTGGAGACATATTTCCTGACATGTGGTCACACGTTTTATCACACCATACTCTCAGTTTTACCATATCTCTGAACTGAGAGAAACGGCTGAATGCATGTGGTCAGGATATGAGGTAATGTCACTATTTAAGAAAACAAAACCACAGTCATATTAATACACTGTATGCAAGTAATACTGGGTAATTCACCACACATTTACCAAAAAAAAAAAAAAAAAAAAAAGTAACAATAGTCGTGCTAGTAATGCAAAACAAAAACTTATGAATACCTTCATATGAGTATTTGCATTATTAAATTATTTAATCTAATCAAATACCTTTATCCTGTTTAATCCAAAAATTTTCCCAGACATGGAAATATCCAAATGATGTGTCATTAATAACCCTTTGAAATAATCAATAATTATTTTTTACATTTTTTTGGAAAAGTGTGTGAAAATTGTGTTTTATGGTTGGTCACATTGTGACCGGTGGGATAATGTGTGTACTGAATGAACATATTTCTGCAGTCATAAGAATTGTTATATATCTTAGCCCAGCTATTTTAAACTCTTTGATCACATTCTAGGGTTACTATTATGCATAAAAAACTGATACAACATTGATTGAAATACTGAGATAAAAGACAAAAAAATATAACCATCAATGTATTTAAAATTGTTACTTTTTTGTAAAATATAACATCATTTTTATATTAGTGCTACCAGTATTACAACATCAATATTGTATTTTTTTGTAACACTTTAACTTTAAATTAAGTGTAATATTTTGTCATTGCAACATTTTAGTGTAATTTTCACTAACAACTGCCATTAGATTTGTATCCTATACCTAAATTCACTGTTATCCCAGCGGTCACTATTGTGACCATCAACATGTTTACTGACTCTGTGACCACACTCAACAAAACCGAATATATGTGAATTCATATATTAATAATAGACAACATTAAAGATAATGTGTCCCAAAAATCTTTGTCATATCTTTGTTAACATACTTTACTAGCCTTTTGCAGTCATCATCTGCTCAAGGTGCAAACAGTAAATAAACTGCTCTGGTCATGTGACAATTTGCACTAAAATTTGCACAAAGACTAAAGTCTCAAAACCAAAGAGATATTCTTTATCAAAGTTAAGACTCTGCCATGCCCCCCTAAAATGGCTCATTCAAACACGCCCCCACATGTCTACGTCACGATGTGGAAATATTTGCGTAATGCCGCCCAAATGTTCACGCAAAGAAAGAAGGCGTGGTTTCAGTAACGCAGTATAGTGTTGAAGCAGTCATGTCAGGGAGATGCTGTGTGTTTCTATGTGAAAGCAAAAGC
This sequence comes from Aspiorhynchus laticeps, assembly GCA_023376895.1. NCBI lineage: Eukaryota > Metazoa > Chordata > Actinopteri > Cypriniformes > Cyprinidae > Aspiorhynchus > Aspiorhynchus laticeps. The sequence goes on along the minus strand of CM041794.1, from coordinate 45,836,095 downwards.
ACTTTATTTGGCCTTCTGAAAGTAGATGCAATTAGGAATCATTAAGATTACTTGCAACAGAACAGCAACGCATTTTATGGAGGACAGTTTCGTGAACCTAGGAGAGGAGGTAATTTTGACTTTGCGATGACAATCTGGTGCTTCTGAATCAGCGACTGTATGTGTTTTGTTATTAGTAAGTATTTGCTATTGACTGTTTAAATGCAAAGCTTTGCACGTCGTGTGTGTGTGTGTGTGTGTGTGTGTGTGTGTGTGTGTGTGAGAGAGAGACAGGGAGAGAGAGAAACAGGGTCACATCACAGGGGAGTGTACAGCCCATCAGAAATCATCTTAACCGCGGCTTGTGTACAAATACATACGAGCATCATCGCTGTGTCTGTCACGTGACTCTGTTCTCCTCTCGGGCTTGAACTGATGGTAAAACTAAGGACATTATTAACTGTCTTTATATTTACTTTGAAAGCGCTCGCGATTATTGTAAGGGTCGGTACATTTGCGTGCTTGTGGTGTTCGGCCAATCTCAATGCACTGGGTCAGCTGGCCAATCAGAGCAGACTGTACTTGTCGTAAGGAGGGACTTTGTGAGGACCTACAATAATGTACAGTATTTGAAAAATAATGTGTTTTTTTGAACATTAAAGCATGTCAACATATTCTGTTACACCAAATACACAAAAAAAATTATCTTTAAAAAAAGCATCATATGACACCTTTAAAATGTCTGGATATAAGAAAGAGGAAGTAACCAACCAACCAACCGGATGGTTCTCTTTTAAAAGAAACAACTTGGCATCAATCTGTTTGATTAAACAGAGACAGCTCTTTAGACTGAAATGAATTCATCAGAAAAAAAGTCAGTATTAAAACACAGTCAAACACAAATGATCTGATATTAGTGCATGCTTGTTTGCAACCTCAACGAAGCGCATACGCTACTGTGCGTCTATTTATAGTATGTACAGACGTAAGCATTACGCTACCCCACAGACTTATGGGAAATGTAGTCCCAAACACATACGTCACCCTGTCACATAAAGTTAAAATGTGAAAGCAAATTATTCAAACTCTGGAATTAACATAGTATAAGGCAAACCAAAAAAAAGAGCTTTTTTAAAAAACATTTTAATCTGACTGAATGCACCCAAGGATGAAAAGTGATGTTAAAAGCGAAAGTTTTTTTTTTGTTCTTTTTTTTAATCGAGTAGGCTAGACATTCAAAAACAGGACCAATCCAACAGATTGAAATTGATAATGTCTGCCAGACTTCCTTGGGAGAAGAAAACATGAAAATGACAATTCATGACAACAAGGAGCGAAATTGTTGAAAATGAAAAGTAGTAGGCCTACTTCAGTGCACTTGAAAAAGTATACTAAATACCACTAATAATTAAATAGATTTTTAGCGCATTGAAATAAAATGTACTACTGCAAAAATATACAGAGCAGTTTTAGGGAGTTTCTTGGAGTTGAATAAAGCATGTTTCTAATAAAGAAGCTATTGCATTTTTTTATCTAATAAGCTACAGGCCCGGTGCTAGCTATAGGCAGAGCAGGTGATTGCCTAGGGCCTCGAGCTTTGAGGAGGGGCCTCCATAACTGTAACATCCCCTATATGCTAATCCACCAGTCAAGACCTGCAGCAAATTCAAGCCTCATTGTCTGTGTTGGGCAAGTTACTTGGAAAATGTAGTGAGCTAAGCTAACAGTTACTCATTACATTAAGCTTCACTACACTAAAGCTACAGCCCTGGGAAATGTAGCAAGCTAAGCTACAGTAACATGGCAAAATATATAATATAAATATATATATATAATTTTTTTTTTTTTTTTTTGCTTAGTAGCAATTGTGTCTTTCTGTTCCACTTTATTTGTGTGTATATATATGTCATATTTAGGGTAACAATGCAATACATAATATCATATTATTAATTATTGATATTAATAATATGACAGTATCTGTAGTCAATATTGATTAAATGGGAGAGGGAAATCCTGCCCATACCCTGCTAGGAAAAAAAATGATAAAAGCACTTACTGAAGTAATATTCTGGAACTTCGATTAAATTAAATAAAACAGCTAAATAATAATAATAACAACAACAACAACAACAACAACATCAAACAAAAAAGAGATTACCTTAGATAAAGTTTGATGAATATGTACATACAGTACCGGTCAAAAATTTGGACCATTACTATTTTAATGTTTTTGAAAGAAACAAGAAGCCTGCATTTATTTGATCAAAATACAGAAAAAAACACACAAAAAAACAATAGGCTACTATTCAGCAAGGATGTGCCAAATAGATAAAAAGTGATAGTAAATAATTATTTGTTATTTTTTACTATTATTTATGTTATTGCTGTTTTTTAAACATCTTTTTAATAATAAAAAAATCCTGACAAAAGTATCACAGGTTATAAAATAAACACGAAGCACTGTTTCTAACATTGATAATAAATCAGCATATTAGAATTTCATTTCATTTCATTTATTTAATCAGGGACAATGCACATTAATAACACATACAATATGTAAAATGCACCAGATTTAGCCAACACTGGCTAATTTTCATCCGTAGTCCGTAGTATTTATGTAGGTTCATGTGACACTGAAGACTGGAGTAATGCTGATGAAAAATCAGTTTTGCATCACAGAAATATATTTTAAAGTATAGTAAAATAGAAAATCATTATTTTAAATTGTAATAATATTTCACAATATTATTATTTTTTCTGTATTTTTGCTCAAATAGGCTAAATCCAGGCTTGATGAGCATAAGAGACTTCTTTCAAAAACATTTAAAATAGTATTTTTTTGTACTGTATAAGTATACAACATTTAAAGTTAAATGTTGTGTAAATGAAAAGGTTAGGAATCATATTTGTTTCAAGTGCTTTTTATTGGGGGTGGGGGTGGGGGCTCCAACATGATTTTTGCCTAGGGCCTCCTATCGTCTAGAACCGGCCCTGATAGGCTACACAAACACGATTGATTGCAAGAGTAGGAATTAGGAAGATCAAGATTTGGCGCCACCTCTCGGACACTCTGCGCACATCTCTAGATGAAATCGTTTCACTCTGAATCAATCATATCGCTTTAAAGCAAATTTACAAAAAAGATCCTTTAATAATGTCTTTGAGCTCATAAGAATCTCCATAAGTTGTTTGAGAGAAATCAGACTCATGTTCATATGACAATAATAATAAATAGCTCTATTATATAAGCAACACTATGCATTCAGTGAACATTCAGCATCATCAAGACAACAGGTTAATAAACTGTTAATGAAGGTAAAAGCTGCTGAAAGTGTTTTACTGATCTGTCCGTCCATAAACAACATTAAACACATCAACAGCAGCTGATGATGAATCCACCATTAAGCTACAGAGATTTGATTTCTAGAGACAGAATTCAGAGATCAGCAGAAACACAGCAGGCTTTCAGATCGAGTCCATACGATTCTGTCATCATTTCAAAGATCACAGTGACGTTCAGCTCTGAGTTTGAGTAAATAATCATCCTCAAATGATCATCCTCTGGACGAGATTCATTCAGGAGCATCAGATCATTTGAACAACAGATTCAGTTTCATCAGATCTGTGCGAAGGTCAAAACATAATCCGCCTATTTCAGTGTTCAAGTGATTCACTCCATTACATTTATTCATTTACATGAATGACTCACTGCAATCAAATCTAGTGTGAGATTTTAGATCAAAGTTATTGTTCAAGTGCAGTGTAAGTGAAATATTGTCCATAAAATAGCTGTTTCATAAAAAGTATATTTTATTTAATCAGAAAATATAGATGTCCACAATGGTCTCAAAATCTCAAGTCATTAAGTTATTTTTCAAATCTGAGTATGATATCACAAAATAGGTTCCTGTAAGCTATCATGGCACGTTCCCAAAATTGCAACTATAGGGTGCTCTAAAACGCCAAATGGTATTCTATTTAGAATTCATTATATGAACATGAATGTACTTACTTTTAACATTATGTACATGACTTCTTTGCCTTTGAGGGTCACATCACTTGACAGCTGCCCCCCCCCCTCACTTTTAAAATGGCTGCTACGCCCCTGGTGAAGACTGTCCAGTGTTATTTTACAGTTGAATAGGTTATTCAGTTTCTGTAGTAATTCAGTACCTATATATTATATAGTTAGGCCTTACTGAAAAAAATAAAGTACTGTTAATTTAATTTGTATCTTGTTATGGTTTTTGTTTGTGCTATTTCTTGTTATTAATTTATTCGTTCAATTCTATTCTGAGTGCATGTGATTCTTGGGTGGGGAGGGGGCGTGGTCCATGGGAAATAGTCCTGCCACCACTGCTGGAAAAAGTCCTAGAGGAAACAACAAACTATTTACAGTGTGCAGCCTAGCGGTGACTTTGTTATAAAGTGAACGCTTTTTTCACGTTTAGTCTAGAAACACAGGAAGTCTGAGGATCTGCTGGCTTCTTGAAGTGTACAGAGACTGATCCAAACATAATTACAAACCATAAAACAAAAAATCATACAAACTAACAAAACAATACCAACAACACTGATATGTGAAACACATTTAATACCTTAAGCGGATCCTTAAGTATATATTTAAATATGCCCATATTTACCAATATCTGGAATCTATTTCTACTCTCACAACTAGAATTTAGTTGAAATATAAGATACTGTATGGGGAATAAGGGAAATGGAAATATATGTAACGGAGGTGAGTAGGTGTTGTACAGACGCTAGTGGCTGCAGCCATTTAGCCTCCTGGTTAACGAATCTGCCTCCCATGGTTCAAGACCCGCTCGGAAGAAGGCGAGCGGAACCTGTTTCAATGGTGCCAGTGACCCGGATGGGAGTGAGGTTTAGGGGGGTGAGTGTAACGGAGGCCAGAGAGTAGATGCTGTGCAGGTTAACCTAACTCCCCTGATCTCAACTAGCAACTGACGCTATTGGCTGCAGCCATTTAGCCTCCGCTGTGCATCCGCCTCCCATGCAGGAGATCAGGCCTCCGTTACACTCACCCCCTGAAACCTCACTCCCATCCGTGTCACTGGCACCATTGTAACGGTCCCGCTGCTTCCGAGCGGGTCTTGAACCCTGATCTCCTCGTTAGTGCGTCTCTTGAGACCAAGGGAGTGAGGTTTACCTGCACAGCACCTACTCGCTGGCCTCCTTTACATATATATGTCTGTATGATACGAATATTATATGTGGGTGTATGGGATGGCCTGGGTGAGTGTGAGATTTCCCGGCCTGAAATTTTGTCCCAGTCCGCCCCTGGATGACATCGCGTAGCCTACATTAACTGAGAGAAATGCTTCGCTTAAATATTCACAACAGCATGTGTTGATTTGCTATGACAGATGCTTCAAACTGTGAGACCGCGTACATTAACTGAGAGAAATGTTCATAGACTGAAGGAGAGAGTGTTTGTTTTTGCTTTGAGTTCAGCACAGAGGTGATTCATTCACTTGGTGAGCATAACGTTTTTACAGCTCCATGACAACCCAAAGCTGTGTGTGTTGTCTGTCACCCCTCTTCCCCTCCACTGTGCACCATGCCCGCTTTTCTCTTGTGTTGTTAAAAACTGGTGAGAACTATAACTATAAATATAACCAGTACTTAGAGGGTTTCATAATGAAGCTCTCTCCTCAAGAATGTGCATTTGTTTCCTGTAAACTGACACAGAGTGAAAAAGGAAGTCAGTTTTTCATGTTTTGAGATAGCCGTTCATATTTTTGTTTTTGCTGTGGTGTATATCAAACCGCCAAAGGCTTTATAGCCTACATTTTGTGTCAAAAATACTATTATGTTTAAAGTTCTTTTTGTTGTATTATGAAATACTAACTTGTTATAAGCCATGTAAAGCTTGAAATAATTAGAATAGTCAGAAAATCATGGATCTTTTTTAAACCGTTACATAACATTTAAAAGTCAAAAAAAGAAAAACAAATAATAGGCCTGTTTTTTGGGGGTTTTTTTGCCATTGATACACCAGACTTTTATTGCCCGTATAATGATATAATGAGAATATGGAGGGGGGAAAACGCTCATTTTATTCAGAAGCCCAATCTGATCAAAAACAGTAACTTGGTGCACTTTAATATTTATATTGTCAAGATGTAAATTGATGTGATTTTTATAACAGTATGCAATTCAGTACACCTATGATTGCATGATGAACAAATAAATATTCCTCAAAACACTGTTGTATCATTATTTGATACATTTCAACACAATTCTTCTAATGGTTTTGATCATGTAGAGATTTTTTGTGAAGTTTTGTTCATGTTAATAATTTAGAGTCCTTAGAAATTAATATATCAATAAATATGAGTTAAGAAGCTCAGAATGAAGTAAAAAATCTCCCGAGGAGCCTGAGTGTGAGTAAATCAGCCATGATGATGATGATGATGATGAAGATCATCCTCTGGACATGGAGCCATTGATCTGCTCAGATTCAGATTGATTCAGTGAATCAGATTCATCAGATCTGAGCTTCATTTGGACACCAGATTCAGGATCCCCGAGAGATTCAGATTCAGATTCAGTGGATTCAGATTCACAGAGTCTCTAATGAAACACGAATGTCGATCTGACTCAGTCAAACTCAGTTCAAATCTTTCTATCTCTAGCTTTGATTCATGACTAGCGCTCTACACAAGATACAATAATCAAGTTAAAATGCTCTCTCTTACCTAGGCTACATCCATACACTCCACATATTTCTTATATTAAAGTAAATATAGTATACATCTTAAAAACTTCAACTCGACATCATTATCTTTAATTATCAACATTCATTCAAACTGTATTGATAAACAGTTTTTTTTTTCTTTGTTAGCTCTGTTTCTCCATCTATCTTTATATTCCAGGTAAAGGTTTATTGCGAACGTTCTGTTTTACAGTTATGCATGTGCATGAAGTTAAAATAGCGACAGCAATAAACAAACATTCATTTTGGCAGCTATGCGTTTATTAGATTAAAATGTCAACTTGAATTTCTATTTCTATTATTTTGTCCTCGCTGAAATTCCTACTACATCTCATTATGTGACTCATTCTGTCGCTGACGCTGTATCCTCATCCAGAAAGATTAAAAAGTACAGTGACCGTAATAATCCATCTCAAACATAAAATCAAAAAAAAAAAAAAAAAACGCTTCACTATTTCTTAAATCGCCTCCTCCTCCGGTCAGTGTAACTGCAGGAATCCTGTGGCAGCTCTGTTGTTGCACGTGCCATTTATGCACTTTTGTGACGTAATGCCTCTTTGTCTGTGATGAAGTACCGCACACTTCTGACATGTCTTGAGGAAACTTCTTGTGAAACTGTCTTGAGGACTTAACGTGCATGCGCCCGCAGCAGCCTCTGCTGCAAGACCATTTTTTGAATATTCCGGTGTGATTTGCTGTTCCTCCGCCACCGTTGGAGATCAGCAGGCTTTTAAAGTGGGAGGCTTCTACGTTTCTTCTTCGGTCCTGGAGAAGAGTAGCCTATATTATGCACATTTTGAGGAATCAGTCACGTTCACCTAGTTGCCATCAACAAATTTTTCTCCTCACAAACTTCAGATTCATTATAAATTCATTTGCTCCCAGTAAAGTTATTCCTGACGGGGTTTTCCCAGAAGCGTTTCTGCCCATGAGGAGAATCCGGATCACTGGGTCCTCTGGACTGGAGCTGATCACTGACATCGCTGAAAGAATCAGGAAATATGGAGGATTAATGTAAAATAAACCAAGGTCGAGTGTCATTCCACAAGATAAAGAGCACAATAAAACATTTATCTTTATAACACATCAGTCAGTAAAAATATATTTCTCAGCTCATTGTAAAGGTGGTTTCGATAGAGTTGAATCATTTATAATAACATTCAGAGGGACCAAATGACACTTTAAGTGCATTATCACAATTTTAATTACCCTTTAACACTAAGACAATCTAAACTAGATTGCTTCTGATCACTTAAACCAGGCACGTGCAGAGGGGGGTGTGGTGGGTGCTTGAGTACCTGCCTCTTTTCCCCTTGATGCCCAAAGTGGCTTTTGTCAAGGCAATTTTTTTTTTTTTTTTTTTTTTTTTTATTAAAGGCCCTTTTGTGAAGGCCTGCCCTATCTAACTATTAGTAAAATTAATTCATAATAATATAGCTGTAAATAAAATGATCCACATGACGACCTTTCACTTGACATGCCTTCAGTAGAGTGGTGGAACTATGATGTCACTTTGTAGGCGAAAACCCGGAAGTGAGCATGAATGGGATTTTGGTTAAATCCCTTAAATAAGGTCCGTGGTTCACACAAGCTCAAGATACTTTCATGTTTTATTCTATGACATAAAACACACCAGTTACACCACACTCGTGATTTTTTAAAGCTGTTACGTTTCTTTAAAAAGATGGTTGCTAACAAGTTGCTAAATGGGACTACAGGCACTGTCGGAGACATGAAACGTCATCACGCCGAACACTTTATCAATTTACAGTATTTTCCAGTTGTAGTATAATTTGTAATACAATTAATTTTAGAATAACAAATGAATAGTTTCCCACATTTTATATTGTTGTTCAACAATATTTTTTTGTTTTGACCCGAAATGCGACAAGTCTTCAGAGGGAAGATACTCGTTTTATCGCTTACTGATGCGGAGACTCTGGGTTCGGACCATAAGGTAAACTCATATTACGATTAATCCATGTAAACACCACATTTACCGGCTTTACGTGGTGAAAGTGAAACTTTAAGGATGCATAGTGCTTAAAGCCACGTTAAAATTAAATGTTTACGGCCACATGAAGCTGTTAGAAAGCATATAAATTGAGGATTTCCTAGAAGCAAGGATAAAATATCATTTTGTGTACCCACCCTAACAAAATGAGAGCTGAAATGTGGTACTTTGTTCACTAAAATAAGTTGAATTTTACCATATCCAAAAACTCGCGCACTCTGCTGTTATTTAAAAGTTTAAATACGCAGGGATATGTTTTTAATTAAAATATTTGTATTATTTAAGTATTTATTGACTTTAATGCACCTTATTTCTAAATGTACAGAAATACGTGCTTTAAATGTCCTTTAAATTAAGATTATTTCATTTATTCACTATACTATTTATTACTGATGTCTCATTTCAGTTTTAGTTTGGCTCTAGTTTTGTATTTATTCTAGTTTATATGAAAAGGTTCATGTAGCGTGGATTAAAATTCATATATAGAGTAAATACGTTTCACTGAACATGTTAAAAATAAGTTTGAAAAGGTTGTCAGAAGCGTGGTGGTCGTGACGCTGAAGGCGAGCGACTGTGGTGTTGTAGTTCGTTTATAACCTAAGTTTAGCTTTTCAGTTCTGGCGCTTGTATTTAGGCTTCAAAATTTGTTAAAGTTATATTATTTTGTGAAGATTATCTTGATGGACAAAATGTGTAAGTTTCATGAACTATGATTGAACACAGAGCTTATTTTTTAGCGATAATCCAAAAGCCTATGGAAAAATCCTATTGGCTTTTTGTCGAGGGAACCGGTTTCATGCCAACAGCCGATCCGCATACAAAGTGACGTCATAGTTCCCCCACTCTATAACGTCCGCGGCTGCCGGTAAGTGCAGTTCTCAGTGGAGTGGTGTGCTTGTAAACTTATATTATTGAATTATTATTATTTTATGAGAACGGCGTGAAGAGATCATGCACAGCTGTTATATTGCTGTGTGTAGCCTGTGGAAGCACGGTTAGCTGCAGCAAGGGGCTACAATATTTTTTTTCAATGTTTTCCTAATTACATTTTTATAGTTGGTTTATAAAGGCTATTACGAACACCTTTTTCCCATTTGTATCACAGAATAATTCAGGAAATATATTTTATAGTTTCTATACTAAATGATATGTCAATCAGTACTGCATTTTGCATATAGTTTATTTATTTATTACCTGAAGATAACTTGAAAAACACACATAAACCATATATTTTCACAATCGTGTGTTTATTGTCTTCACGTTTCATCAGTAAAAACATTTCTGCTTTTTATTCAGCTCAGCTACAGTGATAGCCGCGTGAGTTTGTCCATATGCACGTCAAGAGTTTCTGCGCGAGAGCTCCTCTGGCTTCGAGTATGAAACATGCACTGCACGAGTCTTCAGCTCTCCTGATATTCACATCTCCTCATTTTGGATACGAATAAAACGTCAGGTCATGTCTCTTTAATTTAAATCTAGAAACCTCTATGTGAAAACACCTGCTCGAGCTCGAATAAAGTGTGGGGGACGAATTTACGTTTTATTCAAATGAATATTAAATATTAAAAGTGCAGCTAACGTAGTTCTACACACAGCAATAAGAACAAAGCTGCTTGTTCTCTTTTGTTCTTGCTGTTTAATTGGGAAAAGTTTAAAGCGCTTCGAGGTGTCTTGTCTTTTTTATGTTATCTGACTAAAAACTATTCATACTTTGATCTATTATTATTACAGTATTTATTTAAAAAAAGTAGAGTGCCTTAAATATAATTATCACAACACTGGTAAAACAGGCTTATACTGATTTTCTCGTCCTCCGAATTATACTTATCAATCCTGTTTTTATAATCATTATCATTCAAAAAATGAATAAATTCAGAACAGGATTAGAATAGAAATCTATTTTAAATAAGACATGAATATTTTTTTTCTACAACAACAACAGTAGTGTTTACAACAGCAAAACCACCATACCCTGTAAACACAATAACAACAACAACAATAATAATAATATCATTTCAGAGTAATTAAGATGTGCAAAAAATGTCTTTAACATATAAACTTAAAATGGTCTTTTCTGTTCTGTGTTTCTTCTTCAAACCTGCGTCATGGCATTTGCTGCTGTATCAATACAGAAGCATCCATTTCGATGCACATATCAGCAAGCAGCACAGCCCTATTAAAAGCTGTGTTCCATGTGCCCCTTTTATACTTTGAGCACCTGCCCCTCCAAAGGTCTCTGCACGGCCCTGACTTAAACGGTGTAACATACAGTTTCTTACCAGGAAGTGTTTCAGGTCTCGTCGCCATTTTCACTGAATCTCATCACAAGGAGTCTATGAAGAAGCAAGCAAATAAACACATGAAAACTCAATATGGTCTATATTTATAATGGTTTACAACATATAAAAAGTAACATATGTGCATACAACACATTATTACAGGAAATATAATCTCACCAGGAGTCGAGCAAAGTCGTTCAGCTTTACTTTCACTTTCGGTTTGACGTCATCTCAGCCGCATCACGTGATCCCGTAGACGTCCGATTCCTCCCTTTTCTGATTTGAAGTGATTGGTCATATAGACCCGGTTTCACAGACAGGGTTTAGACTAAGCCAGGATTAGGCCATTGTTCAATTAGGACATTTAAGTAATTTTTATTAATGTGACTTAGAAAAAAACATTACTGGATTTTAAGATCAGTCATTGCAAGTTTATTTCAGTTAAAACAGCTCAGATTTACACTTTAGTCTGGGACTAGGCTTAAGCCTTGTTGTGAAACCGGGGGATAGTCATTGTTTCGCAGTTTAAAGCAAAAATTAGATATATTTCCTTGAATTTACTACATGAAACATCGATCTGAATCGAACAAATATAACAGGACTGAGAATAAACTCATATCAGTGTTTACAGTCACAGCGGAATCTCGAGAAACACGCTATAAAGCACAAACACAGCAGACACAAGCAGAGAAACATTACCAGAGTTTGGTCAATAAACTAATCGTGCTTACTAATAATAACCCAATAATGGAGATCTTGCGCCATCTGCCGGACACCCATTGAATATGAGACTAGTAAGATCTGAGAAACAACATCTGAGATCCTGCAGAAAAGACATTAAACATCCTTCTCAACCTTACACCATTGCACAGATTTTATTTTTATTACAATAGCAGCTGCGTTACATTTACACAGAATACAGAACCATTATCAATAAATGAGTGACATACTGTCATGTCTGGATGAATTAAAAGCTACATTCCTATACAGTGAATCCATTAATAAATACTTTAAAACTGTGTGAATGAGCTGAAACATGAGGCTTGAGGAGGTTCAGATGTTGCACTGATCTGAACACAAGATCAGCAGGATTCTTATGATTCTTTGAGACCTGCTTGAAGACTGAAAATATAAACGGATCCATGTCCAGATGACGATCAGGATCATCCCATCACGTTTCATATTTACTCAAACACTCAGTGCTGAACGCCATGATTAAGTTCATTCTGAGCTTCTCAACACAGATTGATCCGAGCTGCATTTGGACGCAGGGCTGGACTGGGACAAAAAAATCGGCCCTGGCATATTTTGGTCCAGGCAGCCCACCACCACCACCACTTCTCTCTCTCTCTCTCTCTCTCTCTCTCTCTCTATGATATACACTACCAGTCAAAGGTTTTTTTTAACAGTAAGATTTTTTTATGTTTTTTAAAGAAGTCTCTTCTGCTCACCAAGCCTTCATTTATTTGATCCAAAATACAGCAAAAGCAGTAATTGTGAAATATTTGTACTATTTAAAATAACTGTTTTCTATTTGAATATATTTTAAAATGTAATTTATTCCTGTGATTTCAAAGCTGAATTGTCAGCATCATTACTCCAGTCACATGATCCCTCAGAAATCATTCTAATATTCTGATTTGCTGCCCAAAAAAAAAAAAAATGTTGCTGACTCCAAGCTTTTGAATTGTATAGTGTATAATGTTACAAAAGCTTTTTATTTCAGATAAACAATGATCTTTGGATTTTTCATCAAAGAATCCAGAAAAAGAAAATACTCAACTGTTTTAAATATTGATAATAGTAAAAATAATAATAATAATAAGTGTTTCTTGAACAGCAAATTAGAATTATTTCTGAAGGATCATGTGACCCTGAAGTCTGCTGTAATGATGATAAAAATTCAGCTTTGATCACAGGAATAAATTACATTTTAAAATATATTCAAATAAAGCAGTTATTTTAAATACAACCCCAAATCAGAAAAAGTTGGGACAGTATGGAAAACACAAATAAAAAAAAGAAAGTAGTGATTTCTAAATTTACTTTGACTTGTATTTCATTGCAGACAATATGAACACAAAATATTTCATGTTTTGTCTGGTCAACTTCATGTCATTTGTAAATATACATCCTTTCCTGTCATTCAGACCTGCAACACATTCCAAAAAAAGTTGGGACAGTAAAGCATTTACCACTTTGTAATGTTGCCATTCCTTTTCACAACACTTAAAAGACGTTTAGGGACTGAAGACACCAAGTGATGAAGTGTTTCAGGTGTAATTTTGTCCCATTCTTCCTGCAAACAAGTCTTAAGTTGGGCAACAGTACGGGGTCTTCGTTGTCGCATTTTGCGCTTCAAAATGCGCCACACATTCTCTATTGGAGACAGGTCGGGACTGCAGGCAGGCCAGTCAAGTACCCGTACCCTCTTCCTCCGCAGCCAGGACTTTGTAATGTGTGCAGAATGTGGTTTTGCATTGTCTTGTTGAAATATGCATGGACGTCCCTGGAAAAGATGTCCTCTTGAAGGCAGCATATTGTGCTCCAAAATCTCTATGTACTTTTCAGCATTAATGGTGCCATCACAGAAGTGCAAGTTACCTTTGCCAAGGGGGATGAGGAAGATCGGAGATCACGGTTGTTCAGCTTAGGCTTGCGCCCTTGTCCTTTACGCACTGAAATTCCTCCAGATTCCTTGAATCTTTTAATTATGTTATGCACTGTTGAAGGTGAAATATACAAATCTCTTCCTATCTTTTTTTGAGGAACATTGTTTTTAAACATTTCAATAACTTTCTCACGTATTTGTTGGCAAACTGGCGATCCTCGGCCCATCTTTGCTCCTAAAGGACTAGACCTTTCTTGGATGCTGCTTTTGTACCAAATCATAATTACAGTCACCTGTTGACATCACCTGTTTCAAATCACATCATTATTTAACCAATTTACCTCATTACTAGCCCTAAATTGCTCCTGTCCCAACTTTTTTTGGAATGTGTTGCAGGTCTGAATGACAGGAAAGGATGTATATTTACAAATGACATGAAGTTGACCAGACAAAACATTAAAAATATTTTGTGTTCATATTGTCTGCAATGAAATACAAGTCAAAGTTAATTTAGAAATCACTACTTTCTTTTTTCATTTGCGTTTTCCATACTGTCCCAACTTTTTCTGATTTGGGGTTGTAGATAGGGCGCCACGTCCAACAATTTTAGCATACATCCCAATATGATTTATCCCAGTATAACAAAATGAAAAATATTAAGACTTGAAACATTTTAAATAAGGATAATTGTTTTACCAGATTCAAGACTAAGTTTGAGGATGATTCTCTCAAAACCATATTTTTCGCAATAATTTTTCAATTTAAATTATATATTTTTTTTAATTTTCATAATTCACAGTTTATGTTTACACTGCAAAAAAAAAAAAAGTGAGGAGGAACAAAAACATTTTTTTCACCGATGAAAACGAGACTATAACAAAAATAAAAACGAAAATCTACTGACATTTTCATCAATGAATAAAATGGAGACAAAAATGATAGAGAGGGATGAATGCACAGAGATGAATTTGGGTATGATCAGGGAACAAATCTCTGCATGGAAAGGAGGGGAGATGCACACCTTTCAACCGTCATAAGTTTGCATACACTTGCTGCTCGTCTCATAAAGCGTGATGTCAGCGCCTGGGAGTAAGAAAGAGCAGACAGATGGATACATTTGAGAAGTGTAACGTCACGAAAGAGCACTTAATTCGGTCCAGTACTGAATTCTGTTCTCTTTTGTATATTAATGGAGAAATACACACAAAATTATCTCAAATTGTCTAAGCGACAATTTCCAAGCTCTCTCTCTTGAAACCAACTGTGACTTAAACTGCAATTCATCGACTGGCCGCTAGAGGCTGGCTCCAAAAGGGAGTCAATCCCATAGACTCCTCATGCTAAAATGCCCAACTTTGCAGCAGAAAAAAAAAAAAAGTTTACAGCCTGGTACAAAAAGTGGTTTTGGTCTATATAGTGTAAGGGGGGTGATTTTTTATATATATATATATATATATATATATATATATCATCCGTTTAAATTATATTAGCCTTGAAGTTCTGCATAATTAAGGGGCGTGGTCTCTTGAGTGACAGGTGGATTGCCACTGCTGTTTCCACTGTCAAGCTAATTGGGCGTGGTTACAGCAACCAGCTCCACAAACGTCCCGCCTCTTTGCCCATATTCGATTATCCGGGAGTGACGTGCGGTCATACGCTTGCCAACCCTTATGAAAATTAACCATGGTTTTATTATAGTAAAAGGGTAGTAACCATGTTTTTTGGCTCAATGATTACCATTTGTATAACCACAATTTTACTACAAATACCATGGTTAAACTATGGTTAGTGTTGCAAGACCATGGTTAATTTGTGGTTACCATGGTTTGACTATAGTAACCATGTTTTGTTTTTTTTTGTAGTAAAACCATGGTTAATTTTCGTAAGGGAAGATGGTGACCGATGGCTCCGCCCTGGCTTCAAAATTGCTCATCAGAAACTTATGGGTGACGTCACGGACACTACGTCCATGTTTTTATTTTTTTTATTTTTTTTACAGTCTATCGTTTTGACCAGTATTCACGTAAACACACCCAGTTACATCTTAAGTAAATGTAACATTAAACTGTTGGGAGAATATTGTATGTGTATCAGTATATTGAATCCGTGTGCATTCAGTTTTAAAGGGACGGCAGACTAATTTAGTTGCTGTTGTCTGTGGCCTTATTGTTAATGAATCAACAAAAGAGAGAGATAAAATCACTCTACTGTAGATTTCGTCAACTAAAGTCTTATGATACTTAGTCGACTAAAACTAAAACAATTCAGATGACTAAAATGTGACTAAATCTAAATGGTATTTTAGTCCATAGACTACGACTAAAACTAAATCAAAATTTGCTGTCAAAATTAAGACTGGTCTTTACCTCCATTACAAATCATCATCCATCAAAACTTTACAGGTAAGATGTTGTTTTGCTTTATTAAGTGAGAGTTAGCGTAACACTGAGGTTGAATGTGATAGAACAAAAATCTGCATTGCCTAATGAAGAAACCACCCCTGAGAGTAAACGATGACTGATGATTGTGAATGTGTTTTTCAGCATTTAATGACTCCATCGGTGGATCGACACAAACGCCAGAATCACGTGAGTTCAGCTGATGACTGAATCTGAAATACCTGATTGAAGATCAAATATTAGACGCATGCTGATTGCAAAGATTAGAGAAAGAGGATAAATCTGTACTGTATAGTGTGTTAATTCAGCTGATTGTATTGTGTTGTTGTTTGTGTCAATCATCTGATTTTATATTGTATGCTTGTATAGATCAGTTCTGGTGGTTTTTGGCTCTTTTGTTCATCATTGTTCTTCTGCTCTTGATCTGTTTCATGCTGCGGAAAAGGATCTTCAGGTGAGTCACATTGTGTTTTAAAATAGTCATGGAAATGTCATAAATTATGAGACTGACTTTATAAGTGAAAACATTATTTATCATCAAGTCCTTTAACAAACCATGGCATATCTGACATGAAGTCATATTTAATGATGAAATCAGTGGCCTAAACTATAAAATTTGTCACAATATATAGAAAATATTTAGCATATAATAGTATTTAATTATCTGATTCAATCTGTTTTCAGTTGTATTTCGAGAGCAGTGACAAAAATCTTTCAGGGCAATGATTCAGAAAACAGGTGAGTGAATCAAACTGAGAGAAAGAAAGACTTAAAGGGAGTTTGAATGAATCACATGATCATTTCTGACTCTGTGAATGAATCTTCATCTGCTGTTTCTCTTAGGGATCCTGAAGCTGCTGTCCAAATGATCTGATTCTCCTGATTCACTGAGTCAGTCTGAATGACTCCTTGTCCAGAGGATGATCAGTCTGAATCACTCAGGTCATTATTTGCTCAAACTCAGGGCTGAACGTTACTGTGATTCCTGCATTCATTCCTGCATCTGTTCTCTGTTTTATTAATGCTGCAACATCTTAAAGACTCAATCTGAATCCCTGTGGTGTTTCTGCTGATCTCAGTCAGTCCCATAAATTCTGCCTTTAGAAACCAAATCTCAGTTTTTAAATGACAGATTCATCACGTCATCTTTATCAGCTGCTGTTCATGTTTTTAATGACATTTATACACATACTAATCTGTAAATCACTTTCAGCTCCAGCAATGAGCAATGAATGCAATACTTTAATATTCAGATCATAGAGATTAGTATTATTATCATTGTCAAATGAACATTAATTTGATGAGTCTGATTCCTCTCAAACATGTTTGACATTTTTATGGTCTCGAAGCATTAAAGCATTTGTCCTGTAAAGTTACTAACATTGAGACACGCACAGATCTCTGTAAAGCTGCCTTGAAATAATGTGTACTGAGAAAATAATACACATAAACGACATGGGAAACACTGACGGACCTTTTAACCAGTGTGTCTCTGTAGCTTTGAAAACTGCCCACACGTCTGTATAGTGTTTATTTTATTTAGTTATTTATAATCAATCATATATAACCCTTTATTCACTCATTGTCATTTATACTTTTTTTTAATGTTTGCATTATCATTTTTCTCTTGATTGTGTTTGTCTTCATGAATGAGACAAGGGAGAATGTCTCCATCTTCAGGGTTTTATGAATTTTTGTTATAATAACTCTTGCTGTGTTTTGGACTGATCAGAATTGAAATAATAAGGTTATTCAATAAAATCTGCTCATTTTATCATCTCTTCCTGTCCTCTTAGTGATAGATGTTTGTTGATGCGGTTGTGAGTCTCAGACAGAACAGAAAGCGACCTGAGATGAGACTAGACTAGAGAAGGATTTGGTTACTAGACTAAACAGATATTTTAGAACGAGATCTGCAAAGAGGCTATAGGTTGAGGATCTGTCGAATATTTCCTAGTGTGGAGATGCAATCTAACAAGTAAAAAAATTAAGTTGAAAGAACATTTCAGGAACAACAGTTAAATGCTGTTCCACTAACATTAGCAAAACTGGCCATTTTAATGTTCCCATCCAAAATTAAATATTTGGAAAATGTTCTTTTAACAGAAAACTGTTATCTGGGAAAAACACAACATTGGATTAAAGAATCGGTTATTATATTATCGGTATTAAGATCTTGTGTTAGTTAATGTTATTTAAGTAACATTGAGAGTGGTGATTACAATTTGAATATTTAAAGTACTCAGAGATTGCAGTAATAATTCGGTTACAACTTCAAGTGGCAATCAGCACCCAATAGATAATAGGAAATAGAATAATAGATTTCCAAGCACTCATTATATAACATAAGACTTTTCTAGTACTCAGAACTCAATTTACATATTTAAGTTTGTAAGTCATTTGTCCTGTTTTTATGTTGTTTTTTTTACATGCATCCATTTGAATCATATAAATGTTGTGAGACACAATCACTGTGAACAGCGAAGGACGGGGAGTAAAAACGCCCAAAGGCCCACCACAACTACAAACAGTCGCTATCTCACAATATTACAGCAATCATATCACATTTATGGCAAATAACATCACAAAACCCATGGTGACCCTGCAGACAAAAATGATAGAAACCATAGCAGAAATTCTAATGATTTCCACTACAAATACCATTACAAACACTACAAACTATCAAGTTGTAGTGTGTTTACATTAGGATTTAGTGGGGGTTTTTTTGTTTTGTTTTTTAAGTGACCAATTACCAACAGGCACCATTACAGTTTCCATTAAAACCAATACAATTTTCATTATAACCAGTAAAACCATTACACATTGTGATGTTTCTATTATTTATTTATTTTTTAGCAGGGGATTGACATAAATATATATTATTGTATGAACTAAAATACTTGAAAAAGAGCTGAATGCAAAATGTATAATATGACAGTGATAAACATAAACCTAGAATCTAGAAACCTGAAACAACAGAATTCTTCAATTTGAGTATTCATATCTCTCTCTCTCTCTGTGTGTGTGTGTGTGTGTGTGTGTGTGTGTGTGTGTGTGTGTGTGTGTGTGTGCGCGTTTATCTTCCACCTTTATCTTCACGTCTTTTGCTTGCCATCATGTCAGCTTCGGTTCAGCACCCTCTTTTGTCGGCCATCAACGTCACTTGGACTAATCCAGGGGTCACCAAACTTGATCCTGGAGGGCCGGTGTCCTGCAGAGTTTAACTCCAATTTGCCTCAACACACCTGCCTGGAAGTTTCTAGTATGCCTAGTAAGACATTGAGGTGTGTTTGATTAGGGTTGGAGCTAAACTCTGCAGGACACCGGCCCTCCAGGACCGTGTCTGGTGACCCCTGGCCTAATCTGACACTTTTTCTTTGATGTTGAACCAGCCAGGACTTCTCCAGAACGTCCAGATGGCCAATCTGCCCTGAGTTTCCACTCTTGGTTAAAATAAAAATAAGGTTGTTTTTTTGTTGTTTTTTTTTATTCATAGATGTCCTGAAATTATCACTATAACCAGTAGAGGGGAGCAGTGGCGCGATCATGAGCTCATTTGCCATTTCCACTCCTGTAATGATTTCTAATCAACACTATTCTGGGACAGAAAGTGTTTGAATCTTCTATGTCTACACGGACAGTAACTTGTGAATGATCAGCTGCTCACGCCACAGTTTCAGGCAGACCTGTGTCTGTAGTAGATACTCCTGCACTGTTAAACATTTTCCTGTATTTTTACAGTAAGTTACTGGCAGCACGGTTGCCAGCAAGTTACTGTATTTTGTTTTACAGCAGTGTAATGCAACTTTACAGTACGTAGAACAATGTACTGTATAACTATAAAACAGTATTGTACTGTATTTTTACAGTACTTTGTAATTTTGTTTCTACTATCATTTGCTTTTGTGTAATTATTATTGTGTATTGTGTAGTTGGAATAGTACATACTTATAGTTAGAAATATTGTGATACTACTATAATTCAGAATAACATTACAAATCAAAAGACAATCCAAACATATTTACAAAAGTCTTTTTATTAAAACATTTCAAAACATTTTAGTATGGTGCATCAACAATTTACAGCCATGAATGCATTTTAAGTGTGCAAGAATATAAATGAAACAAACACATGCATCTTGAGGGCTGGATTGGAAATCAATATCCTAAGAGAGAACTTGATTTATCTTAAATCTATCTAAAAGATTTTGTAACTTTAAGATAGTTACAAAAAATGTAACTATCTTAAAATGAGCAAAAACAATAACAAGTTTCTCATAACCGTCACCCCTAAATGCAGGGCATGTGGGAGGTGGCAAACAGGCCACTGACCCTCTCTGTGAAGTCCTCCATTTAAACATCATTTTGGACTGAATGAAGCTGTTGACATGCAGGGTTGATGGCCATCACTCTGCACCACCGTCCTGATCTTCTGCTCACTCGCTGTCTGCCTTACATTTCTTCCCATCAGTGGTGAAACTGAAACACAGTCGTGAAACACACACAAAGACAGAACCTGTTATCCACAGCACCAATAAAGATGAACAGACAGCATGAGGAAAATAGTGAATGAAAATTCTGTAGCACAGATGAAAAATACATAAATAAATACAGTATAATTCAAAAGTTCACATACACCTTGCAGAAACTGCAAAATGTTAATTATTTTAACAAAATAAGAGGGATTATCATACAAAATGCATGTTATTTGTTTAGTACTGACCTGAATAAGAAATTCCATATAAAAGATGCTTATAGTCCACAAGAGAAAATAATAGTTCAATTTATAAAAATAACCCGATTCTTAATACTGTGTTGTTACTTGAATGATCCACAGCTGTGTTTTTTGTTTAGTGATAGTTGTTCATGAGTCCCTTGTTTGTCCTGAACAGTTAAACTGCTGCTGTTCTTCAGAAAAATCCTTCAGCTCCCACAAATTTTTGTTTTTCCAGCATTTTTGTGTATTTGAACCCTTTCCAGCAGTGACTGTATGATTTTGAGATCCATCTTTTCACACTGAGGACAATTGAGGGACTCATATGCAACTATTACAGAAGGTTCAAACGCTCACTGATGCTCCAGAAGGAAAAAACATGCATTAAGAGCCGGGGGGAATTTGAAGATAAGGGTAAATTTTACTTATTTTGTCTTCTGCGAAACATGTAAGTACAGTATCTTCTGTAGCTTCTGAGGGGCAGTACTAAATAAAAAAATAAAAAATAAATAAAAAATGATATTTAGGCAAAATAAGAAAAATTTACACATCTTCATTCTGTTCAAAAGTTTTCACCTTTTTAGTTTTCAAGTTTTATAAATTCTCTTAATGGATCGTTTTTCCTTCTGGAGCATCAGTGAGTGTTTGAACCTTCTGTAATAATTACGTGAGTCCCTCAGTCGTCCTCAGTGTGAAAAGATGGATCTCAAAATTATACAGTCATTGTTGGAAAGGGTTCAAATACACAAAAATGCCTGAAAAACCAAATAATTTGTGGGAGCTGAAGGATTTTTCTTAAGAACAGCGGGCAGTTTAACTGTTCAGGACAAACAAGGGACTCATGAACAACCATCACTAAGAAACAAACAAACAAACAAACAACAACAACAACAACAAAAAAAAAAAACAGCTGTGGATCATTCAGGTAATAACACAGTTTTAAAGGGTAACTAAACCCCTGGTCAGAGCCTAACTCCACCCACTGGCAATATTTGAAAAATGCTGGAAAAGTGGGCAGAACCCAGAGGAGACAGAGGGGATGGTGAGCTCATGCAGGGGTGTGGTTAGTAAGTGCCATCATAGGTCACAGGGGTATGCAACATCCAATAGGAAAATTAAACTGCAGTAGCCACCGTTCAACCTGAAGAGGGCAGCACCCAGAAGTTTTTACACCATATATTGTAGAATTAAAACACTTCATAACCAAATGTCAAAACATTTACTCGAATCAATGCACAGCACTAATAAAGACACAGTCTTACGATCATTAACTCAAAAAAGTTGTTTTAGGGTTTAGTTGCCCTTTAAGATTCAAGGGGATGTAAACTTTTGAATGTGGTCATTTTTGTAAATTCAACTATCATTCTCTCTTGTGGACTATATGTAAACCTCTTTTATGTGAAATATCTTATTCAGGTCAGTACAAAATAAAAAATAACATGCATTTTGTATGATAAGCCCTCTTATTTTTGTAAAATAATTAACATTTTGCAGATTCTGCAAAGTGTATGTAAACTTTTGACTTAAACTGTAAATAAAAATTAAATTAATTTAAATAATACTTACAAAAAACAGCCTTGTGACAGCATTGCCCTTCCCAGGGTGCAAAGACAAGTGGACCACACTGTAGAGCTGCAAGAAATCAAATACATTTGATTCAATAATGCGTTAGCCTACTTGTTGACAATGTATAGGGTAAAATCACATAGAATGTTGCCTATATGTGTATTTCATACACTCCAACAATACATCAGAGTTACTTAAAAAAACAAACAAAAAAAAACTTGACATTGCTGAAGATTTTGGCATGCATTTACTTGTCTTTGCTGCCTAATAGATCAATAGTAACGTTAACTGATAAAAGTAATTGACCACTAATCATATTTTTATTATCACAATAATTTTTATCAGTCCACATGCTACAGAACTGGTCTCCCGCCTAAATAATTTTAAATTTAGTTAATAACCTGTACCGTTACCAATGTCTCTGACCCTAAACCACCCTTTTACATGGCAAGTGGAACTCTATTTCTCAGCCATGTTTAAAGGAAAACGCCACCGTTTTTCCATATTCCAATATGTTCTTCCCTCAACTTAGATGAGTTGATATGTACCTCTCCCGTCTCAGTCCGTGCACTTAATCGCTCTAGCGCGCAGCACCACTATGCTAGTGTTTAGCTTAGCACCATTCATTTCTTAGGATCCAAACTGGGATAAATTTAGAAGCCACCAAACACTTCCATGTTTTCCCTATTTAAAGACGGTTACATGAGTAGTTACACGAGTAAGTATGGTGACACAAAATAAAACGTGGGGATTTTCTAAGCGGATAAAAATGATAACTATAATGTGTGGCGGAAGAGCACTTCGCAGCACTTCGACCTCGGCGCAGTAATATCATCACTCCTGAAAACTCCCCCTCTCGCGAGATGGTCCTCACTGCAGAACACAAGATCCAGGGGGCGGAGTTGGATCTAGGTCCAATTCCTCCCACCTTACATAGACCTAAACCTACCCGTCTCCACCCCCTGATCCCTAAACCCACCCATCCCCACCCCTAAACCTACCCATCTCCACCCCTAAACCTACCAATCTCCACCCCCTGGATGTGGATCCAACCCCGCCCCCTGGATCTTTGTTCTGCAGTGAGGGGCTACTGCCTCTCGCACTCCCTGATAGTGATAGTGCAGGCCACGTTGGTTGTATTGACGGACGAGGGAGAGAGGGAGTTTTCAGGAGTGATGATATTACTGCGCCGAGGTCGAAGTGCTGCAAAGTGCTCTTCCGCCACACATTAGTTATCATTTTTATCCGCTTAGAAAATCCCCACGTTTTATTTTGTGTCACCATACTTACTCGTGTAACTACTCATGTAAACGTCTTTAAATAGCGAAAACATGGAAGTGTTTGGTGGCTTCTAAATTCATCCCAGTTTGGATCCTAAGAAATGAATGGTGCTAAGCTAAAGGCTAGCATAGTGGTGCCTTTTTATTTGCCCACCGCAAAAAAATGAATGCATGTATTAAGAAGTGCTTCTGTTTGTCACTGACAGGCTCGAATCGGGACAACATTATAAAAGGGATCCCTAGAGAGATAGACAATTGTTTTATAGATATATCCCTTTTTTTAAACTCAAACTACCGTTTATCAATCTCCTCAAACCCAGCAGACTCCGTTGACCAACACGGTCATTTACCTCACATACCATAGTAAAGCAAGCTTCGTTCAAACTCGACAGAAACAAAAATAAAACTCACCAAAACGGTCTCGGTTTGTCTTTACACAGTTCCATCAAGCATCGACTCTAGTTTTGGTAGAAATAAACCATAATCTAATTCACTAGATATGAAAATGTCGGGAGAGCAGCGGGTGAGCGTGTATCTCACGGAGTTTCGACTACAGCTGTTAGGTAGGAGATTATAACCTTCTCGGCTAAACTTGCGGTTTCATTCCACACTAAAAACCATGTAAACTATATAATAAAAACATGATAATCAAATTAACTTACCGAACTTGCATAAACCCTCCATTCTGCGTCTCTCTCCGGTCAGCAGCAGCTGTGTTGTCTGTGATGTGATGTCAGGTGGCGTGCTATTTGCAGCAGTCCTGTATTATTGCTTCCGTGTATTACAGTCAGGCTACAGCAAGGTTACAGCAACACTAAAATATACTGTAAAATATAAAACAGTGTGGAGATTCTTTAAAACACAGATGACAACGGAAGAGTTAATGACAGAGACAATTAAGTGTTTATTTATCTAGTCTTTGACAGCACACATTCCTGTTGTTTGGTCAGGAGGTGTTAAAATATTCCAGAACTTCACTCATGGAGATCAGCTACAAGAAACCATAGAAACACTCACTGAGGAGAACAGCAGATTAAGACGTCTTTTGTGGAGGCAGATTTCACTTCTTCAGAATTAGAGATCATGCTGTAACTAGATAGTAAATTTCATAGACAAACTTAAAATTGAATTGGAAAAGCCTAGCTTTGTGGTTGCTAGGGTACTTGTGTAGTTGCTAGGGTGTTGCTATGCAGTTGCTCTGTTACCCGGACTGGTTGCCAGGGTGCTGCTATGCAGTTGCTAAAAACCAGCTAAAACCAATGTTCCTAAAAAAAGCCTCTGCTTATATAATATGTGCAATTTTTCAAAGTACAACACGGTTTACATTGCCTAAAAGAGTTTGTGAGACACGCAGTAAATTAAACAGAATTAAACAGAAACATTTGAATAAATTTTACTAAGGCTGATCAATGTTTTTCTTTTCAATAGTGTTTGTAAGAGTTTTTTTCAGTTATGCATTTTAATAAATTTCAAAAGCTTTGATCAATGTGTTCATTTCACTAGTGTTTGTAAGAGGCTTTTCAATAATTATGGCCTATACAGCCCCTCATAAGATATGGCTTGTTTATGTTGCTAGGGAGCTATAAATGGCTGATAGGATTGGTTACCATAGTGATACTTAGGGTGCTTTCACACCTGGCCCTTTGTTTCGGAACCTGGCGCGTTTCCCCCTTAGTTCGGTTCGTTTGGGCATATGTGAACACGGCAATCGCGCTCGGATCCGCGCCAAAACAATCGGTCCCAGATCGCCTGAACGAGGTGGTCTCGGCTCGATTGAAAACAAACTCTGGAGCGGTTCAGTTGTAGTGAGAAAGCAATCCGATCCAACGGACCAACGAACCAGGCTATATCACACTGTATAATGGGTAATTACGTAAGTTCCGTTAAAAGCAGTGGGTGATCACGTCTTCGTCATTCAAAATCAAAGCGCGCCTTTTCATATTATAATGCAGTCTTAATTAATGCTCTTCGTATAGGTGCATTTTAACAATGTTTTGCCAACGAATCCTGGACTCCTGCTCAAAATGATAAATTAATAAATATATTGACAGCTACAAAAAAACAAAAAAAAAACAAGCAGCGGGCATGCTCTCCACAAAAACAGCAGACACGAGCAAAGAAAAATGAGTTTGGTCAATAAACTTTATTCATTCTATCACTAATAATAATCCAATAATGGATATTTGGCATCACCTAACGGAACATCAACATCAAACAACATCCACAGTGTCAGAAACAGATCAAATGCTGGTATTATTATCAGGCACATGCTTCAGGAATACCAGTGTTATTACAGTTACTGTCACAGGGTTGCCCTGTCTATGATTTTATATGCTTTGGAAATAAAAGTTATACCAATAAAATATTTTATAATTTAACCTTTTTTAGTTATCAGATTATCACCTTTATCAGATTATTAACCTCACAAGAATCACTAGCTCTGTTCAGTCCCTACATAGACAGCTCCTTTCTACAATGCTGACCATAAAGGCAGATCGCTGGGCTTTGGAGCAGAAGATCAACATCTGAATCTGAGCAGAGAAACAGCTCCATGTCCAGATGACGATCAGGATCATCCCATTATGTTTCATATTTACTCAAACTCGTGTCACCGTAGATGATGAAGGGAGTTTCGACTCATTCTGAGCTTCTCAACTCAGATTGATTCAGTGAATCAGATTCATCAGATCTGAGCTTCATTTGGACACCAGATTCTGGATCCCTGAGAGAATCAGATTCAGATTCAAAGAGTATCAACTCAAACACAAATGTTGATGTGATTGAGTCAAACTCAGTTCAGGTCTTTCTTTCTCTTGCTTTGATTCACTCACCTGTTTTCTGAATCGTTGTGCCAAAAGACGTTCGGAAAGCATCTGACAACAGATTGAAACTGATTATTAAATACTACTATATTCATCAAAGAATCTTTATTGAGAGGTTTTACAGCTTAGGCCACTGATTACATCATTAAATATGACTTTATATCAGAAGCGTTCTGGTCTGTTAAAGAGATCAAATCATAAACAAAAGTTTCAAAATTTGTCTTTTGTTTCTAACAATCATATAAATCATAATTTAGTGACTAGAGTCTTTCTGACACATTAAACACTCACGTCTCACCTGAGTTTCTTTTTCTGCCACAAGAAACAGATCAAGATGATGAGAAGGACGACAATAGCAACAAAAACAGCCAGAATCCACAGCAACTGATCTACAAGAGACGAAGAAATATGCAGTCATCTGATCAATAATAATGATTGAACTATATTATAAAGCAAAACCACAGGGGTTTAAGTTTCATAATCTTAATGGATCATCAGACATTATTCTTTTTCTTTGTTTTTATTTCAGAGTATTTTACTATGATTGATTATCATAAAATAAAGCAGGAATAAACACACAAAGCAAAGAATAAAGAATAACAGATTAAAATAATTTGTTAAAGTCTAGTGTTTTACCTGAGTTCTGGAGAGTCACTTCATCTGGAACATCTTTACAAACACAAAGGTCACAAAATATGAGTCGATATGAGAGAAAAGACTGAAAGTGTATTGAGTGTGAATCAGATCTGCAGTGTTTTATTAGATGTTTATCAGCTGAAACTCACCTGAGTTTGGAGTCGCTGCAGTTTGATTCCTCGCTGAAAAACACATTCACAATCATCATGATTCACTTGAAGATTCAGTTCAACACAGAGTTTACTAAAGTGTTTCTCTCACCTCTGAATGCAGTCACACGACTGAAATGAGACTGAAACAAAAGGAAAGAAGTATTAGAGCAGCATTTATAATGTTCATGAAGTGGTAAATATGAAAACAGATGAATGTTGAAAGATTGAGTTGATTTACTCCATCAGCAGAATCACAGATGATCTCATGATTCAGATTCACACAGTGAGACGAGACGAGACGATCAGATGAGACAGAAATAACAGGATCAATCAGTTTCTGAGGATCTGATGGATCTGCTATCAGACGCCTGTCCTGCTCAAAAAGAGGATCAAGTAATGTGTGTGTGTGAGGTTTTATTTTTCTCTACATTATGAGGACCAAATGTCCACACAAGTATAGAAATACCAGTAAATTTTGACCTTTTGGGGACATTTTTTTGTCCCCATGAGGAAACAAGCTTATAAATCACACAGAATGAAGTGTTTTGAAAATGTCAAAGGTTTTTTGTAAGAGGTTAGGTTAGGGTAAGGGGATAGAAAATACAGTTTGTACAGTAGAAAAACCATTATGCCTATGAAATGAGCCCATAATGATAGGGATACCAGTATGTGTGTGAGTGAATAATGGACAGAAACACACTGACCTCTGAATACCAGCTCTGCTCACAGCCAACACTGAGTGTTTGATTCATTATAACAGACTGAATCACATACAGAAAACCCACAGCGCTCTCAATCTCTGCACACGACACATTGATGACGTTATACATGATTCAGTGCTGAAAAACATTATGATTTAAATCAATTGTTGCATTATGTTATTATTGTTTACTTACAACAAACAGTTAAACATTATTTTAAAGAAGTGAAAATGCAAAGAACCTCGTCCTTTAAATAATCTTTCAGTTCTAAATACTTTAAAAACAAAATAAAAATCCTATTGTTTTCAACAAATCACGACTTATTAAATTAAAGCCTGTACCGAAAACAAATATGCCGTGTTTTTCTGAAGAAGGTATACATTATCAAATGTGACAATTACATAAACATATTACGTTATTAGTTAAGAGGCAGCAGAGGGCGCCACGGTCACTACTGAAATAATAAAAGTAAACAAAAGTGTTTTACTTGAGTACCTGTAGTAATAGCTGAAAGTGATATCCGACCAAAGATATTTGATATCTTCGCACTTTATTCAAACATGCGGCTTTTGATATATTCAAGGTTCTTGTTTATTTGTCACATACACAATCATACAGGGTATAATCAGTAGTGAAATTATTGAGTTGACAGCCTATTTTAATTTTTACAGACTAAATAAATATGATTGGAAGTCATAGGCTATATGAGATAGAAACTATAACTTGTATAAAGTTAGACCATGTCTGACACTGTTCTTGCAAACGCCACAGAGAATGGCGCGCATGCGCAGTACTGAAACATCATTGCTCAACCTCTCACGGGCACAGTGTGTGTGACTCGCCGGCTTCTTTCTGACTGCATTGTAGAGAATTACCATGAGTGGATCACAGGAGGGGTACAGCGCTGCACAAATCAACTTAAATGCAAATAAGCACACATAATTCTTCTTTGGGATTAAAACTCTACTCTTTTCGCTTAAATTATGAGCATTTTTCGAGCTGTACACAAAGTCGGACAGCCATTTGCATGAAGGAAGAATATCCGAGAGCTACAAATCAAGCTGCGATAATCAAGGTAAAACGCGCTCTCGCACATTTTTGTCTTATATTAAAGTTATTAAACATAGCATAGGCCTACAAACTTCTTAAAAACTTCAACTCGATATCATTCTCTTTAATTATCTACATTCATTCAAACTGTGATAAACTGTTTATTTTTATCTTTGTTAGCTCTGTTTCTCCATATTTCAGGTAAAATAATGTGTATTGCGAACTTACTGTTTTACAATTACGCGTGACGTTATGCATCGTCTTTAAAACAGCAACGATAATACACAAACACACATTTTAGCAGTTACACGTTTATTAGATTAAAATGACGATTTGAATTTCTATTTCTATTATTTTGTCCTCTCTGAAATTCCTAATACGCTTCATTCTTTAACTCATTCTGTCGCTGTATCCTCCTGCAGAATACTTAAAAAGTACAGCGACCGTATTCATAATAGTCCATCCTAAACATAAAATCCTTAATCTACAAAAGCCGCTTCACGATCAGCCGTAATTAAAGTTATTTTGAAAATGTAATGTATCCCATACCTTAAATCGCCTCCTCCCCAAGTCAATGTAACTGCAGGAGTCCTGTTGCACGAGCCATTTATAAGAGCGACGAGTACAATTCCGTGACGTAATTGTCTGTGATGAAGTATAGCGCACATCTGACTGAAAATGTGAAAGCAGCACACTACGGTCTCGAGGACTTGCGCGCATGCGCATGCGCCCGCGGCAGCCTCTGCTAGACCATTATTTTGAATATTCCGGTCCAGTTCCAGTGATTTGCTGTTCCTCCGCCACTCGTTGGAGATCAGCAGGTTTTTCAAAGTGGTGCATTTCAACTTTCCCCCAAAAAACCTCACTCTGTATGATTTATAAGCGTTTTGAAAAGTGGGGACATGGGTCAATGTCCTGAAAAGTCACCTTCACCTTGTAATACCTGTGTCATTATACAAATCTATGTCCTGATTTGTCACAAAAACGCGCGCGCACACACACACACACACACACACACACACACACGGGTAATTCCATTCCTGCTCCTGGGGTAGACTAACGGCGGTGGGTGTGGTTGTTTATAACATGATATGCCTCACAGTTTACTCAATTGAATCAGAGTTCAGTAAATCACTGGTCTCGCGCCACTGAGAGCACGCGAGCTTCTGGGAGTAATGGACTCCACATAATGGACTGAATCACGGTGATTTTACCATGGGGAATTGAAATGTAAAGTCATTCACAGACCGCAATGTTTGCTTCAAGTGTTTGGCTTCCCTTGACCAATGATTGCTTTACCAGTGTAAACAGACAATATCCCACCAGGAGGCGTTTTTTAGCCATTTGCAATGTACTATATCAAGTCACATGAATATGCTAGAATACTCTAGCAAAATACTCTAGATAAGTTTTAACTCTTACAGAAATCAACCATTGATTTATTATAGTAGGCTAAAGGTGTACTTTTTTGGCGAATTGATTAGCATTTGTATAACCAGTTTTCACTCAGTGGTGCAGCTGTGCGCACATGAGCGCTCTGACTGCCTGACAAACACCTGCGAATATTTCAGCAGTTATTATTTGTGTAGGCCTACTGTATTTCTGTCGAATGAACCAGCGATGCCAATCATTCGTGATTTAATCATTCTTTTGAGACAGTTATCTTTTCAAGCCGAACGCGTTTGGAGCGCTCCCTGCTGAAAAAAACAATAGAACCCTGCCCACAACACGATAGAAAATGTAATGGATTTAATGGTTATAATGGGAATTGTATTGGTTTTAATGGAAACTATAATGGTTTCTACTGGTATGTGATGGATTATATTGGTGGGATGTTAAATCCTATTGGAAAAATGCCCAAAACACACTACAAAAAAATGAATTTTGTAATGGTTTTACTAGAAAAATCTAATGGTTTATAATGGTATTTTAATGGAAACCATTGGAATTTTTTTAGCAGGGCTATTTTGGACGATCGGATCATTAGATGAGGGAGGCACATTCCCGTTTACACCTGGCACCGTCGTTTCTGTCTACTTTCCACCATTCTGTCCTGATTTGTTTTGAGGGGAGAAATGTGGACTTTTTCTGATCTTTCCTTCTAATGTTGTGAAATAGCTCAGCTCGTGACATTTTTCCCCAAAGCCATTAAAAAAGGTTTGCAGCATGGGTAAGATCAAAATAAGAACAAAATCAGAATCAGAAATAGTTTATTCGCCAAGTGTGCGCAAACACACAAGGCATTTTTTTGTTTGTTTGTTTTTTAAGGAGCTCTTGGTACATACATACACATCTGACAAGAGAACAGAAAACATTTAAACAAGAAAGACTTAACAATAAATAATACTAATGTGCACACTCTAAAAACTGCTGGGTTAAAAACAACCCAATTTGGGTTATTTTGGCAACCCAGCGCTGGGTCAAAAAGGGACGAACCCAGCGCTGGGTTATTTTAACCCAACAAGTTGGGTTATTATGTTTAACCCAGCATGCTGGGTTGCTTTTTTATGGTTTACAATTACTACATTGCTAGGCTAAAATGAACCCATATCGAGCTAGATATTTCAGTATTTGATGGGATTTCAAATCGAGGTATTAAACCTACAAATCTTGTTCTTTTTAAAATCACTTTTACACACAAAGAATGAGTATCAAAAGATAAATATTTATTAAAAACAAGAGAAAACAGTCAAAAAGTAACATGCATGTAAGAAGAAATGCAGAAAAGTATGGCATTAACAGCTTCAGAGTTTATAAACGATGCATTGAACATTTGTTGAATATAACTTTTAAGATCAAATTTGACTTTTTTTAGTAAATTTTATATATTGTATAAAAATATACAAAAACACTATTATACAATAAGTGTACAATTAGTTAATAGTCAAGTTCTTTACAAACTATTCTGGCATGAGTACACAAATAAACCACAACATTAACACTTTTAACAGAAGCATATGTGTGTGAAAGAATGTGAGCATGTGTATGAATGACAGTGTAAACTCCATTTCTACTAAACAACACAGAACAAGCATTTAACATTTGGTTTTTACAAATTATACACTTACAGTTTGTTTCATAGTCCCTGAATACAGATAATGCATCACTGCCAATTTTCATGATCTCTTTTAGCATAACTGATGTAGTCATGAAGAAGCCCCATCAGCACAGCATGTGACATGGGGGAAGTCGTGGCCTAATGGTTAGAGAGTCGGACTCGTAACCCAAAGGTTGCCGGCAGGAATTGTAGGTGGGGGGAGTGAATGTACAGCGCTCTCTCCACCCTCAATGAATATGGAACAGAATATTTAATTACAGATTTGTGCATTATTTACTCTATATACAGCTGTATAAAATATGCATATGTATTTACATAGGCCTAGTACTTGAGAGAAAGGCAATAATTCGAGATGGAGAATGAATTATAAAAAATGAATTACAGAACACAGGTAATAAGATACAATAACAAAATTAGAAAACAAAGATTTAAAAAAAGAACAAACAAGAAGAAAAAATAAAAAGAACAGCTATAAAATTGTATTACAAAATGTTGTACGCAATTATAGAATAAAACAAATTATAATGACATTCGCTATTTAAAAATAAATAAATAAAATCAGCCTGTAAACACCTAGCAATGCTATTAAATGTTGTGTGCACCGAGCAAAAGGCTCGAGCAATGACGGATATTGTATTGTCCAAGCCTACAGAGGGATATTGAAATTCTTAGATTTGTGCTGCGGCCATAAAAATTAATTATTATTATTATTATTTTTACTTTTAATTATTTACCTGAAAATTCGTGTGGAGCATTTAATTAATTCCTATCTTATGTCATTTTATTCTGCGTTTCCTCTGTTTTCTGTTGTTGTTTATGCGCATCGACTACCTCTGGAAGTGATCGAAAGCTCAAAACGTTTTAGACCACGTCATGGCTGTATTTAGCTTTGTCCACTTGTGATCCGATCGACCAAAACAAACCGGATGAAATGGACTATCAGCTACAAACAGCTGAAAATGAAAAATGACTACTTTTTGAACGTTAACTTTAATAATAATAATAATTTAAAAAAAAAAATCAGCTACAGCTACTATATGGCTTTTGAAGAAAAACAATGTTAATTTGTGGTTACCATTGTTTAACTATAACCTTGTTTTTATCATTATCGTTATCTTATTGTAGGCTGTTTGTACTAAAACCATGGTTAATTTCCATAAGTATTTTTATGGGGTTGAAAAATCTTTGTGTAGACAGGAAAAACAAAAGTGGATACATGTCTAAGCCGTTTTCAAAAGGGGAAAATCAAGATCGACAGGAACTCCTGAATTAGTTTCAGGATCCTGTTTGCACACGACTGCAGTCTCTCAAAAAGCAATAGACGTATGGGGGTCGATTCCTTAAGCAGATCATTTGCCAAAAAGGGAAAGAAAGAAAGAGAGAAATGTTTAAACTTCTTTACAAGCCATACAATCGAATGTCAAATTGTGAAAGTAATTCATTCAAACTCTGGAATATTTGCATAATAATAAAAAAAAAAACAAAAAAAAAAAACTGTGTGGTATACTCAGGGGCGGACTTAACCAGTAAGCTTGGTAAGCGGCCGCTTAGGGCCCCCCCTGGGGAATCAGGGGGCCCCATCTGATATTGGCGAAAGATGTTTGGCAAACGCTCCACAGTGTATTTGTGTTATGGAGAGCATCAAATGTTCACTCAATTTTTGTCAGGTGCGAGTTCTGTAAGCTCACGAATCCTCTCATAGATGCGTCGTGAGATCACAAAGATTTGAAGTGAGTTATAGCTTTTAGAGCGCTCTTTGCACACATAAGATGTATAGTACTGTTTGACCTTCTCAGAGCAGATATATTAACCTCAGAGAAGAAAGTATCATGTTTTGTGTCTTGGTTTTATTTGTCTTGATGTTTTAAAATGAGTCGCTTTTGTGCTTTTCCTATGCGCGCTGGCGTGAACTGCCGCGCAATTGTATAAATGGACAAATGCCATGACTGATATTTGCTTAAAGCTGCAGCCCATAAAAAATGTGCCTCTTTGTCACCATCTCTGTTTGAAAACATGGAATTGCAGTTACTTGCGGAATTATCTTACTTGCATGCAGGGTTGCCAGGTTTTGCCAACATAACCCGCCCAATTGCTACTCAAAACTAGGCCACTAGCCCAGTCGCATTTCGAGGGGGTACCCCAGTAAAAATCACATTCTGGGGGATAAAATACACGTTTTTGAAATGAAAAACAACCTGCGGCAACAGTGTTAAAGTATCCCAATTCCGCAGGAAAA
Source organism: Aspiorhynchus laticeps (assembly GCA_023376895.1). Classification (NCBI taxonomy): domain Eukaryota; kingdom Metazoa; phylum Chordata; class Actinopteri; order Cypriniformes; family Cyprinidae; genus Aspiorhynchus; species Aspiorhynchus laticeps. The sequence goes on along the minus strand of CM041794.1, from coordinate 45,801,860 downwards.
CCGAGGACTTGGCAACACTGCTTGCTTGGGGTTTTATTCCAGTGTTGTGCCATTTCAACCCCCTGCCAAATTATTAACCCTCTCCTTGAAATCGCTATCTGATTGCCTAATCCTAACCCCACCCCTAATCCTAACCCCTCCCCCACACCTAACCCTAAACCTACCAATACTATGGTGGGGTAATAATCTGGCAGAGGTCAGAATTGGGCACAACACCGGCACGGCTCCAGCGCAGATGAATCTATTGTTTTCAGTCACCGCTCAGGTGTGGATGTTTACTGTACTTCGCAATCACAGATTAGTCTACGTCTTGGAATATATGACCCAAATAGGAATTTTTACTGTATATTGCCATCTGAACAAGTAACTAACAAGTCTGCCACGTTTGTTCTGCCCAACTGAGGAAAAAAACATTACCATAAATAGCCCTACCAATGGTGATTAGGCTAAGTGTAACGATCGGTTAATTAGCTCATATTGCATTAAAACCGTGCAAATTATTATTGTTATACTTTATTCTCAAAGTATTACTGTTAACAACATCAGCATTGTGTGACAATGAGTATAGTGTGTATTAGCGTTTCAATTTCTGTACAGTTTGATCTAATTGTCATACCATTCGAATTTCATATTAATAAATTATTTTAACCCAAAAAGCAAACTATGCTCCCTTCGAACAGGTTTTCTTTAAAATACAAGTCTTGTGTAATCGCAGGCTATCTGTAATCAGAAGCACATTTAAAACTGGAATATAATTAAATTTAATTCACATGTGTTTCATAAACACATAATCCTTTCTGGATCACAATCCGCCATCAAAATGATTCGTTTAATTATTCCAGCTGCTGTGAGAAAAGGCTAAACGATCCGTCACCTGCAGGATCCTCACATGTGATAGTCTACTAGCCGGGACAACTTCTTTATGTTTACAGACGTGATGTAATGATGCAGCATGCTCGAATCTCCCGCGAAAACCTACCCATACCACTCAAATTAGAAAACATTATTATAAGTTTACAGCTGTGAATCTGGCTAAAGTAAGGTGATAGTTTTGAACACTGGTTGGTTATGTACTTGCTCAAATATTGATTTCGGATAATTTTTAAACAAAAAAAGTTATGCAGCTTTAATAATGGACTTCATTTTCGATTTGTTGCTAGGCAAACCCTACCGTATGCCTTCATAACACTTGGAATACGGAACGAGTTGCATGGGATAATTTTGACATTTGAATCCTTTTTGTAAAAAGATTGAAGATGTTTACAATTTTTTTTTTTTTATAACGTCTTTTGTGATCCGAAACAAATTAGGTAATATGGCTTTAGAACAGCATCAGGTTGACTAATTGTTTAATTAGGTTGTGAAGGGGTAAATACACTAGTTATAGCTAGGCTTAAAAGAGCATATAGTTATTGTGTTGGGGCCCCAAACCCAAAACTTGCTTAGGACCCCCAAATCACTAAGTCTGCACCTGGGTGTACGGAGTCGTGGTTGTTTAGCTCATTGGAGCTATATCGTTGTTTGACCTTATTAAGTGTTTTATAAAGTGGCCGAGAGAGCTCAAAGCGCTGAAATCCCCCCACCCCCCAAAAAACCACCTGCAAATTAAGAAAACAACTTCATCAATTTGACAACACACGCGCTGCAAAATACTCACAACACAACCAAACAAAGAAACGCACTAAACAAAATTCTTTATTTGTTTGTGTTGTGAGTATTTGCAGCACCTGCTGTCAAACTGATGAAGATGTTTTCTTGATTTGCTGGTGCTTTTTCTATTTGCATGTGTTTTCTGAAGCTGCAGCGCATTGAGCTCTCTCGGCCACCGTAGGTTTATCTGATTGTGAACTTAATAAACATGTTGTATACTGATAACTCTCCGCCCTTCATGGTAACAAACCTGTGCATCTGATTTATATCAAGTATTTAGTTCCCCTCACGTTAAAGGGGTGGCGTAGTCAGCATTAATACATTTGTCTTAAGGTTGTGATATTCATAGTGTAAATTGAATCCCTATATAGCTACACTACATACACATTTAGATTAAATATTCCACTGTCTGTAATGGAATTAAGCACTCAGCTTTCATGAAGTCATTATACAGAAGTTAAACAAAAAAAATTATACGAATTTAGATCCTATTTAAATATTTGTATGCGCTGCTTTTGAACAGCAAGGAGTGCCAGGAGCTTTAAAATGGCACAACTCATGTTCTGAGAAGATATTTCTCGCGAGAACAATGAACTTAACTCTGATATTATGGCGGACACTGCTGGGTTGGTCCGATGACACAGTATTGTAGTGTACAATCTCTGCTGCATGCAGGTGTAACCCCTTTTGCGATTTTCACAACATTATGAAAAATACCATTGTATCTGAAGCACAGAACTTGAAGGGAACAGTAAGATTTTTTTAAAATGTTTTGTCAGACATTTGTACTTCCGCTGCCCAACGAACAAACAAATAAATAAATGAATAAATAAAATGAAAAAATAAAATAAATGTTCCCATTAAAGCATATTAAAAACATTTTTCCTTTTAGGCAAAACTGCAAAAGTATAATTTGTTTAAATCAATGAAAAACACTGGAAAAGAATGACACTAAAGTCCTCTCTGAAATCTTTCTCTGAAAAGTAGGCAGTTTTATACAAGTTTGCCTTTACGTATATTTTGATATGTTTAAAATAAATATATCTAAATATCCGGCTAGGGTTGTGACGGTGATTTTCCAAAAGTTAAAAATTATTAGATCCTGCACACTATTTAGTAAAATGTGGGAACAAATTATTATTGTGCACACGATTTAATTTGTTTTCTCCTGCATGACATGTACAGGGTTCTTACAACTTAGAACTGTAGCTAGCGATTAATTTATATATATATAAAAAATGGAATGTTAAATTAAATAAAACAAGTAATGTTTAATTAATAAAATGAAGATTTCAGTCTTATCCTCGCCTCCACTATAAATTCCCTTTAGATGATACTGGCATTATTATAGCGTATGTTGCAAATAATGTGGATATTTTGTACACTTTGATGTTTTTCAGATTATCTTAAGTAGGCCTACAAAATAATATTTTTTTGTATATTAAGTACAAAATTAATGTGTGAAAATAGATCATTTTTAGTACATTATGAAAATGTACTGAAATAAAATGTGTTTTAGTGCACTTTTTTCCCCACCTGTCTTACTTGTAAGAAGGCATGATAACTGTAATGTTCTAAGTGAAAGTCACATTAAAGCACACGTTGATGCAATACTTCAGCAATCACCATTTTACTTGAACCCAAATGCACAGTTGGCCACAAAGTGGCAAAATTAACTCACCGGACGTGGTACCTAGTTCTTCCTGTATTCTGAGAAACCCAAAGCATTTTGCTTCATTATTTTCATTCTCGGTCACCACATCAGCTCTTTGTCATCAGAACATTTCTGCACCTAAAAAACACCTAGCCATGCCTTCAGTTATTTTATTCTTCCTGTAAGAAACAGAACAAAACAACAGCTTGCCTTGTTTTCTGTGCTTTTCAGTCTTGACTAATTTCTAATAATTTTAAGCACTTTAATTTAGATCAAGTTGATACTCATCTAAAAATGCATTTAAGTGAGCACAATTTATTTATTAGTTTTTACTTTAAATCTGCTGACATTTCCATGTCCCATGGAGAGCTTGTGATTCTCAATTCTCAGAAAATGTGGGCATATGCATCTAGACGGATGTCCTGTTACTTCCTCTACAGTCAAAAATCTGGGTGTTATATTAGACAGCAACTTGTCTTTTGAAAAACATATTTCCAATGTTACAAAAACAGCATTCTTCCATCTTAGAAACATTGCCAAGCTAAGGAACATGTTACCTGTTTCTGATACAGAAAAGCTAGTTCACGCATTCATGACCTCTAGACTGGACTATTGTAATGCACTGCTAGGTGGTTGTCCTGCATCTTCAATAAACAAGCTACAAGTAGTCCAAAATGCAGCGGCTAGAGTCCTTACCAGGTCAAGAAAATATGATCATATTACCCCAATTTTACAGTTTCTCCACTGGCTACCTATTAAGTACCGTATCAGTTACAAAATATTATTACTTACCTATAAGGCCCTAAATGGTTTAGCTCCTGCGTACCTAACTCTTCTTCTATCTCCCTACAATCCATCACACTCCCTAAGGTCATAAACTCTGGACTCTTGGTAGTACCTAGAATAGCAAAGTCCACAAAAGGAGGTAGAGCTTTTTCATATTTGGCTCCCAAACTGTGGAATAGCCTTCCTGATAACGTTCGGGGTTCAGACACACTCTCTCTGTTTAAATCTAGATTGAAGACATCTCTTTAGCCAAGCATTCATATAATGTATCTCATAATCTTGTACTGCAGTTATATCTGATCAAAACGCACATTATTATTCTTTAGCTTGGGTTGAACAAATAATTTTTGCTTGAATGGAACAACAGCTACGCTAATTATGTCTCTTTGTTTCTCTGGATTTACATCCCGTGGTAACTAGGAGTTACACAAGCTTCAGTCTGGATCCAGCCCTTAAATGATCTGAGATGACCAAACACCTGAGAAGAGATGATGCCGACCCCTCGGAGCACCTCAGAGGATGCCAACCTCTGATCCCCCAACAACATGCAGAATTAACTAATTTTGCCATAAGTTAATATATTAAGTTTCTACAATGTATAAATATATTGTAGAAACTTAATTTCCTGTAAAGCGCTTTGCAACGATTGTATCGTAAAAGGCGCTATACAAATAAACTTGAATTGAATATGCATGCATTTTTTCCGTTTCTGCCAGTAGCTAGCCTGCTATAAATGGAGTCTTCAAGCATTGAGGATGATTTTGTTGTTCTCTTGCTTCCTAAAAAAAGAAAGGAAATATTGGGTCCATCCAATCCTAAAATATAGAGAGGATAGAGTGCCTCCCCTTATTAAGGAGCAGCGGGATTATCACGGGCGATTCAAAGTGTACTTCAGGACGTGGCTCAGTTTGATGCTTTGCTAGCGATACTAGAGCCACATATTAAAAAGAAGATCACCAGTGTCTGTGAACTCAGTGTACAAGGATCTATATACAGTGCTTTTGTGCTGCGAGACGAAGTGGATCAACTTGACAATCGCCATTCTGGATTTTGGCGTTCGCTTCGTCGGTGGCTCTGAACTGTCAAAACACCTCTCAAAATGCTTGCCACGGATGCGAAAAACGCAAACAATCGAACCCGATCCGATTTTTTTTTATGACGGATGAAAATTTCGGAGGCAGTGTGTAAACGTGATTGACATAACGTGAGGTCGTATTTATTTTCAACATGCGAAAATGTCTGACTCGGTGTACAATGGTCTTTACAGTGAATAAAAAGTATTTCATCCAAAATATTTCTAAAACTGACTGATGGTTGATTTCTGTGAGTTGTTCTGTAAAGGAATATGGCATTCATTAGGTTCTCAGATATGTTCTTTATTATAAACACTTTTGAAAATTACAAATCCCATCTTTGTCCTTGTCCTCAGCCAAAGTAGACCTACAGCTTTCATAGTTTTGTTATGCTAACAACTGATATTTAGTATCAAGTTGGAGGATAGAGTGTCAGTAATGTATAATGATAAGATTAAACACTCAATTTTAAGGCATTTCATTTAGAACAAAATCTCCATCAATAACAAGTTTAAATTGTTATCATTCACACATCAATTGATTAAAAACATGAAATTAAGCATAAACTCTAGATATAAATGCTATTTTACAACTGTCCCCATGTTTTCGGTCAGTCCTGTGTCACACAGGAAATTATGATAAATGTACTATTTGAGGAAATATTGATGAATTAATCTCTTTAACTGTGTAGATGAAGGTGGGGTAAATATACACTGCTATGTTTTTGTAAAAATCTCCTATGTAAAGGTTGTTTACAGCTATATGAGTGCCTGGTGGGTTTCTGTGATTTTCGTGTACTACAGTTGACCGAAAAGTTGCTTATATTTCTTATAGGAATTACAAAACCATGTTAAATACAATCAGGGACATGTGACCAATAACAAAATGCTATTTGTATCAAATAAATGTATTAGGTAACCATTCTAACATATACAAATTTGTCTGTGACAGGGCCTGACATTTTAGGGGTGAAATGAGTATGTATTTTATTCAATCATAAAAACAAGCTGAGATGGCACGAAATGCGTTTCTCACAGTTTAACATGTTCTCCATATGACTCAACGTTCAGATTTAATAATAAGATATTTTTTTCCCAAGATTTTTACAAGTGGAAATGTAAGTTTCTGGTAGAATGTCCCAGCCTGCAGGCGCCAATTTAATGTTAAATAAAGTACAAATGAAAATGGATCACATGGACACAAAATAACTAATTTTACATTTACATTCATGTCATGAATTAAAAATCAGTCCCTCGTTTTACTAAACGTCCACATTTTTGTTAAATTGATCATTTAGTTAAATTAATCATTTTGAAGTAAGTTACATTAAAATCATTTACTTAAAATACGCGAGCGAATTATAATATTGTGCGCACAATTTAGTAAAACGAGGGACAGATTGTATCGTGCAAGTAAGTTTAATAAATTATAGTATTGATTATTTTACCATTAAAAATGAGGGAACAAATTATGATATCGTGCATGATTTACTTACAAGGGGGAACGAATTATTATTATACCTGGCGCACTATTTAGTAAAGAGAAGAAACGAATGATTATTGAACGAATTATTTAATAAACTGAGGAAACGAATTATTATATCCTGCACACTACTTAGTAAAAGGCGGGGGAGGGAATTATTATTTTGCACACGATTTACTTAAAAACAGGGAACGAATTTTTATACGTTGAGCACGATTTATTAAAATGAGGGAATTATTATATCACGCGCACTGAGAGGAAACGAATGATACTGAGCAAATGATGGTCATCAGTGCCCCCCTGTCAACAATATATTTTGGGGATATATCGAATAAAATAATAATAATAATAATAAAACCCCTGCTGAAAAACAAAACAAAACAATAGACACCATCACAAAATGTGTAATGTTTTACTGGTTATAATAGGACTTGTATTGGTTTTACTGGAAACTGTAATTGACCCTGTTGGTCTCTAATTGGTCACCTTCTATTGGTGGCTTGTTAAAACCAATAATGGAATATGTCTCAAAACACACTACAGAAAACCGTTTTTTAATGGTTAAAAGTTGATGGTTTGTAATGTTTGTAATAGTATTTGTAGTGGAAACCATTACAATTTTCTGTGATGATTTTATCTTATTTTTTATTTTTTCAGTAGGAACATAAGCCTATATCAGTTATACAGTGGTATAACCCTTCACTCGTGCCCCCTCAAAAATAATGAGTGCATGATGCCCCTGACTCTACAATACAAAATTATTTGTCAAATAAATGAAACATGAAACATTCATTTTAGTTGAAATTGTTATATATTAATTCTAGAGACTGCAGTGATACATGACGTGGTGAAAAATGACTGAATGTATAATACTTAAAAGTAGGTTAAGATACATTTTTAAAATTGTGTCCCCTAAAAGCACAAGTGGCCCCTGTCTGCCCCTGTCTTTTTAAAAAAAAATAATAATAATAATCTTCTAGTACCTATAGGTGCATTTCTCTATTAAAGGCACGTCCACTGTGGAGATGGCGAGTCTGAGAAAGCACTAGTTTATTAATAAATAATTAAAATGTCTTCTATTTCCCCGATGCATTCATAATCATTACTTTAGCCGGTGTTTGCGGCAAGCTTTATGCATGCGTTTGAGCGCGGAATAATACGCCTAAATGCCTATATTAAATGATGGTTTAGTAGGTTATTATACTAATCAATTTAATATAAACGTGCGACTAGTTGACTAAAAAAATCTTTAGTCGGGGGCAGGCCTACTTGGCACAAGGAACCGATCCATTTTTTAAAATAAAATGCTGACATTACGTGCGACTGCAAATCACGTTGTATTGCATTGCAGTATGTTTAATGAGTCAAATGTTTTCATTTTTATGGGGGTGCTTGGGTTTTTCTTGGGGTGCTGGAGCACCTGCCCCTCCCTAGCGCCGCCCATGTATGTGTTGCTATTGGAAGTCAGTCTCTGTCTCTCATTCTAAAAGGAACTTGACCGTGTTTTTCCTTTTCAAATTTTATTGTGTTTATTTTATTTACTTGTTTTTATTTTTTTCTGGGAGGTAATATCCCCTATTCGGCGTAGACTGGCTCTTTTAATTTATAGCAACACGGGTTCACACATAGCAACACGATCCTAGCTTATGATGTCCATCAATAGGAGCGACAGCGACCTCTAATGAAGAACGAATTTCTTCATCAGCAAACACGGCATTATTATTATTACTGTGAAGCTGCTTTAAAAGCAATCTGCGTATTTCGCTACAATTAAAGGAGACTTACGCATCCCAGGGGTTTTAGCGTAATAAAATGATGAACTGCAGGCAGTTTTAGCGAGTTTGACTACATTTATTTTTCCTTTTGAAACAAGCAGTTTGGATTTGATGCAGTTTATATTAAAATATTAAAACAACAATGTTTATTTAGGACATAAAACTGATCATTTGTCAAATTTTACAGTAGGAGTTTAATTCAAAGATATTCGCCTGATCGATCTAACAATACTTTCTAACTGCAAATATTAATTATTTTAAAACTAATTAGGCAACTAATCATGTACCAGCAATATCACTATAATAGTGACCGCATTGTCCAGACCTGCTGTCTAACAATAACATTGGCCACTCACAGTAGAAAAAAACAAAAACACTATCGGTGTGACCGAAACTATAGCGAACAAACTGATAGGTTTACAAAATCAAAACAACTTACAATCGACACGAGTGCCCCTGCTGTCGCTCCTTTTCATGTGATCCATGATCAATTCCCCACTGATTCATTCTTCTGCAGTAGTTCTTGTACTCTACCTTTCACTGAAACAATTACATTTTCCAGATTTACTCATCCAGATCACCTCCACGAAAAATTCCCCGATGCACCTGCATCTCATAAATCCGTGTGATTTCATTGCAACAAAAAAAATCAAGTTTCACCCTTTCTCTGTTGAAGGCTATATGAACTTTAAACTTTCTTATCGTGTTTCCAGATGATCTCTGGCAATGTGCAATAATTTGAAGTTCAGAGTAGAATTTTTCGCTTTAAATCTTGAGTCACTCCGTAAATGCGCGCTTTTATTCAAACGCAAGGAAACAGATCATGTGTTGAGGATGCACTCGAGAGCCAATGAGCATTGAACAGCTGACAAGAGGTTTCCTGACGCGCCAGTTTTTGAATATTTCTGACGAGTGCGAGATCTGACTAATCAGCAAAACAAGCAACTGAACTTCCTGAAGTTGACATTCATGAACCACTAAACAAGGCAGAGTTTAAAGGGAAAATCACAGAAGCTACTGACACAATGGCAAGAATTAAGGGAAAAATTAAACAAAGACAAGACAATTTTACAGTATGCAAAAACGTAAGCACTAGATTATAACAACAGGAAAACTGACATAACTGGTTTTAGAACAGCCCTGTTCTTCTTCTTGTACGATTTAATGGCGGTTGACAAGCCATCTTATGGTGTATTACCGTCACCGACTGGACTGGAGTGTGAAGCATTAACGGGAAGAACAGCGCTGTTAAACCCTCCCCCTCAATCTTATTGGCTGTATTTTTTAAAGGAGCAGTTGCACCAGAAATATGAGCCTGTGATTGGGCTGCAGTTATCCATGGAATAGTATCCTAAATACATACTAATGTAAAAATAATGTTGTAAAATGATCTTTTCAAGCATATATGTGCAATACTGTTTTCTTTGCACTGATTTATAGTGTCTCAATAACATACTTATAATATAGAACAATTTTGAATATGATCAATAATATACTTATAAAATACAATATTACTACAATGTACTACAATACTGAGGTGCAAATATCTGCCACCTAACTACTATTTACACTTAAATAACATCTATTAAATTATATTTGCTATGATAAAACTAGCTATGGGATATAAAAACACTGATATATATCCAAAGAAATTGAGGGAAAGAAATTGAAGACATTGAAGCAAAAAAAATCTAAACTGTATTACAGCATTTATTTAACAATGTTTACCATAGTAGACCACAAAGTCAACAATAACAGGCCACTTTTTTAATCTAGTACAATTGACAATTAATTAGTGTTGAGTGAAATAAAGTAAACGTTAGCCAAGAGATAATCAGTCTTACTTTATAGTCTTAAATTAGACCAAACTAAAGCTTCTGAATTACTTAAAAAGTAAATACCCATCTAAAGAAGCCATTTTACAACTAGTTTCCCATGAAATACTGTACATGAACTAATGTGTTGCTGTAGTACATTCAGGAACTGTGTTCAGAAATAAGCAATCAGCAAATACTGACACACAAATACAAGCGTTTTGATATTTTTTTGGTATATGCAGCGATGCAAACGGAGATTTGTTGAGTCATTTATTCTCATAATGTTCTTGCTCTTTGTAAACAAGTGTAAATGTCAAACATCATCATATCTGCCTAAAGATTGAAGAAGTCTCTCAGATAAAACATGAGCTTACTGATGTGATTCAATCAATCTGCTCCGTTATCCCTGATCGCAGACTTCTGTAAATATTTAGCTTATATGTAGACTTAAAATTAAACTTAGTTCAATAGTGAAATTATCCAATATTAAGTAGTGTGTGCTAAGTTGTAACTTAGTGATTTTTTACATAACTGCGTTTGGTTTTAACTCAACAGTTAGTGCAAATGAGCACATGTGTGTTGATCACGGAGATATGTCTGTTGTTTCTCTCACTAGTGTCTGAATGACACTGTGTCGATGATTTAAACATGTTTCTGCCGACGATGGTGTTTGCAGTGACACTTTTCCCAGATCCAGTTTTTCCCAACAGAACCAGCCTGATCTGGTCTTTCCTCTCTGAAACTACAACAGAAACATCAAATCATTGTTCAGTGCAACATACGAGTGACAGTCAATCTGTCATGTTTTTATTATTAATGTAATTTATAATGGCAAAAATATACAAGGCAACTTACAATCGACACGAGGAGCATCTTTGCTGCCATTCCTCTTCATTTGTTCCATCATAAATTTCCCACCGCTTTCCATCGTCATTCCTTCAATCTTCTGCAGTAGTTCTTGTCTCTGATCTTCTGATTCTCTCTTGTTATTGAAACAGTGAAACTTTCCTCCACATTCAGTCACCAGTCGCTGGAGATCCGCATGATCTTTGCGTTTCAGATATTCATCAATTGTCTGATCCAGATCCTCCAGATCATCTCCACATGTGAACAGAATGATGATGTATTTCTGAACCTCAGGACCAAATAAACACTTAATATAATCCAGGATCCCTTCTTCATTTTGCAGAGGTTTCTCTAGAGGAACGGTAAGCAGAACTGCACTGAGACCTGCTGAACATCGAGAGACCAGCTGCTCTTTCAACTTCTCCAGCTGCTCTTCATTCAGATCTGGATCAAGTAGATCTGGACAATCAATCACAGCAACCTGCTTCCCACCGATCTGAGTTTGACCCTCACACACTTCAGACTCATCTTCAGCTTTATGTTTCTTCTTATGTGTTTGGACTGTAAACTTTCTCTCTCTCAGTATGGTGTTTCCAGATGAGCTTTTCCCAGAAGCCTTCCTGCCCATCAGAAGAATCCGGATCACTGGATCATCTGGACTGAAGCTGGTCGCTGACATAAATTAAATAAAAATACGATCTGGGTGAAGATTTTACTCTTCTTATTGGAGGTCAAGAGTATGAAAACATCAAATATAGTTTGTCTGTATTTAACAAAGTGAAAATATTTTTTGCTAAGCTGTAAACGACAGCAAGACTATTTGAACTTGTCTCTGAGATAAAAGTGTGAATCTTTAGGCAGTGAATCGATTTGATTTGTGGTTCGTAGGTTTTCAGTTTGATTTAGGAATAATTTTTGTTCATTCAGAATGATTCGAAGCGATTCACAAGGAGACTCAATTTGATTCTGTATTTTTTTAAATGCATAGGATTATTATTTAAATGATTATATAATGGGATTATGAACCTTAAAGCAAGATTGTCTACATGAATTAATAAATATATTTTTCATTCATTTGTTCATCTTGATTCATGTTAATTTACAAATATAGGCCTACCTTTGTCCATTGTTAGATCATGTTACTTCTTAATGATGCTACATTTATTTATTTTATTAGGCTAGAAATAAATGTAGAAATTTGCAATAACCAGGATTTAATAAAAAGGTTTTAAAAGTGTTAACTATTGTGAAATGTTAATATTCAACTTTATTGCAGTGTTCTGCAAACAGTAAACATAACATGCTTCCATGGATAGATACCCTAAAATATCATGCATTTTCCAAACTAACCCTAAACTAACTTTTCTTCACTGACTAGTAAAACACCCCTCTTTGTTCTCTTTATTCTCTCATTGAATTATTCTTAATAACTATTTTATTTACAGAACATTTAAAACACACCTCTGAAGAATGTGAGGGCTATTATCTCATTTTCATATCAAACAAAATGCAACATTCTGATAATTACACTTCTAAAAGTTTGGAGCTGACATTCAGCATGGCTGTATATATAAAGGGTTACTCCTCCCCAAAATTAAAATGTTGTCATTAATCACTTACCCCTTGGGGTGCCATGTCATCTGCTGGTGTTGGTCCACTGTGTTTTCTGAGGTCCAAGGTCAACACAGCCGTATACCAGGAAGTTTTAGAGCACTTCATGCTTCCTGCTGCTGACCAACTTTATGGAGATGCAGATTTCATTTTCCAACAGGACTTGGCACCTGCACACAGAGCCAAAGCTACCAATACCTGGTTTAAAGGGATAGTTCACTTTTCTGAACTATCAGGTTTAGTGATAATTAACTACCAAGATTTCTAAAAATCCTTTCTTTGTATTGGTCTTAAGTAATATTCTAATTTTCTGAGATACTGAATTTGGGGTTTTCACTAGTTGTCAGTTATAATCATCAAAATTAAAAGAAATAAACACTTGAAATATATCAGTCTGTGTGGAATGAATGTATACATAATACAATTTTCACTTTTTGAATGGAATTAGTGAAATAAATCAACTTTTTGATGATATTCTAATTATATGACCAGCACCTGTATATAAACTCATCAGGAAACACAAACCTGGGAGAAAATGGGTTTATAATGAAAAAAAACCAAAACATGAATCTGAAACCATAGGTTGATGAGGACCGGATTTGTTCAAAGTTTTGAATAATAACACAATTTATATTAAACCATCACCAAAAACGATGTTTTATGTATATTAAGGGACATGTTGTCTTGAAAATAATAACTGAAAGACTGCCACTTCACCTATTATTGACTGTCTTTGCCTCCTGATTCATACATTCAGCTTGAATTATCATGAAATCTCTATTAAAAAGTCTAATTTTCACATTTTTTGTGTTTACTGTATTAAGTTACATAATTGCATAAAATACCTATTTTTTTAAATATTTGTAATTTCATTAATAAAAAAATAATAATTTTGTGTATACTAAATATACCTTGTACACGCTCTATAAGTAATTTCCCCCGTATTATTTCTCTCCTCTCGCCGCTTCACTCCAGTCCAGCGGGTGGCGCTAAAACACATGCGTTTGTTCACCAAACACCATTAAACCTCAGAAGAAGAAGATTAGTTTAACCGCGCTCTCTGTTGTTTTATCGTGATGCTGCCTTAATACTAGCTGTTAGAAATGTTGTTTCTGTAAGAAAAAAAATACAGTTTTTGAATCAGGTCAGTAAATACCTGTAATATTCTCGTCCTCAGAGTCGTGAATAAGTTTTGAAGCAAGCAGGAATATCTGGAGGAGTATCATCTGAACTGAGATCTGCTGTGAAGATGGTGTTTGTTAAAGAAGAGAGTGAGGAGGACACGACACCAGAAACCTGGAGAATAAAACACGAGGAACCAGAAACCTGGAGAATAAAACAAGAGGACCCAGAAACCTGGAGAATAAAACACGAGGAACCAGAAACCAGGAGAATAAAACACGAGGAACCAGAAACCTGGAGAATAAAACACGAGGAACCAGAAACCTGCAGAATAAAACACGAGGAACCAGAAACCTGGAGAATAAAACACGAGGAACCAGAAACCTGGAGAATAAAACACGAGGAACAAGGAGGTTGGTGTTTATTCTTCATTCATCTTTAATGATTGTTTGTGGTACACACAAAGCATTAATCCTCTGGGGTCTGAGGGGGTTTTGGGGCCCTGGAGTAGTTTTGACATGCCCCGGCAGTTGTGCTTTTTTCAGTATCTTCAAAACATATTAATGACTAAAGTCTGATTACACTGTAATCAGCACAAACTGTGCTACAATAATACACGAGCAGCATGAATGTAGCATTACTAGCATACATGTTTGCATTTTTGAGAAAATGTTTATGCGTGGTTAGTGAAAAAAATAAATAAATCATTTTTAAGTCACTAAAATAAGGCCATAAAACACATACAGAATATTTGTTCATAAGATTTGTGAGAACTGGATGTGGTAGACTAGAGTTTTAAAACCCATTAACATCTAGTATTGTATGATACCAAGACTGTATTAATAGTCTTCTGTGAACCTAGTAGTTGACTGAGCAAAGCCAGAGAAGACCAGACCAGGAGACGAAGTAAAGATGATAAAAATGAGCAGTTTATTGAATAATCTTAGTTGCATATGTTTCAATGCTAAGACTTCGTCTGACCAGCACAAATCCAAGCAGTGTTTTACCAAACACAATAACATCCCATAAACCTTGAGTTTCCATAAACATTCCCTCTTATCTCTTATTAATTCAGACAAAACCGTTAATTAAACCTCACAATCATCAGATTAAGCAATGGAAGTACATAAACAAGGAAAATAAGAAATACAAAATATATAAAATAATAAATGAATAAATAAAATGATATAAATGTAAAAAAAAAAAAATCAAACAATAAATTACATAAATGGCTAATGATTATATGAATAAATTAATTAAAAAAGACAATAAAAATAACACATGTATGGTCGCTCTCTTGATGCAACAGTTTGTGGATCCTCAGATCCTTCACGTAGTTGATCAAACATATTTAATAGCTCTCCCTGTAGAAACATGAGATTTGTGCCCATAATTTTTTTAAACTAATAATTTATGCCTAATGAAGGTCAGTGGACTGAAATGTTGCTTGTGCTTCTAACAATACATTTCAATATTTAGCAAGTACGATAGCATCTTTTTATATTTTGGGTTCAACAGTGTTGTTGGACTATTTTTCCTACTCGCCTATCGTTTTTTTCAGTTTGTGTTGATTGAAAACTAATAACTTGAGGATCAGTGTACCTCATTCGTGGAAAGTTTCAGGGACGTATAATTAATAAAGTTACAGCAATATGATCAAAATTTTGTAATGCAATTGTCTTCTTTCCGCTGTTATATCAGGGTTTCATTTTTATGTCCTTTCTGGGTTTTTTTTTTTTTTTGGGGGGGGGGGGGGGGGTTACGGGTTAATGAAAATTTACTGTTTTTACTTTTGTTTCAGAGTTGATTGAAGATAATGAGGAGAAAACAGAATTGAGTGAATTTGAGGAGAAAAATCATGTCAAAAGTGGAGAAAAACCCAAACAGAAAGATGTAAAGAAAGGAAGAGCCAAGAAATCTTTCACCTGCACTCAGTGTGGAACGAGTGTCAGAAACAAACGTAGTCTTGATTATCACATGAGAGTTCATACTGGAGGGAGACCGTACACATGTGATCAGTGCGGGAAGAGTTTCTCACAATCATCAAACCTTAAGAAACACATGAAAGTTCATTCAAAGGAGAAACCACATTCATGTTGTTTGTGTGGAAAGAGTTTTTCATGTTTACAATATTTAAAAAAACATCAGAAAATACACACTGGTGTGAGAGAGTACATGTGCTTTGAGTGTGAGAAGACTTTTACTACAGCGAGCCGTTTAAAACTGCATGAGAGGATTCACACTGGAGAGAAACCTTATAAGTGTTCACACTGTGACAAGAGATTCAGTGTGTCGTCAAATCTGAAAACACATGAGAGGATCCACACTGGAGCGAGACGGTTCACTTGTGATCAGTGCGGGAAAAGTTTCACACAATCATCACACCTTAAGGTACACATGGACATCCACACTAGAGAGAAACTGTACACATGTGATCAATGCGGCAAAACATTTTTGAGGGCTTCAAACCTGAAGAAACACCTGAGAGTTCATACAAAGGAGAAACCACATTCCTGTCATTTGTGTGGAAAGAGTTTTTCATGTTTACAATATTTAAAAAAACATCAGAAAATACACACTGCTGTGAGAGAGAACATGTGCTTTCAGTGTGAGAAGACATTTACTTCAGCGAGCAATTTAAAACGGCATGAGATGATTCACACTGGAGAAAAACCTTACAAGTGTTCACACTGCAACAAGAGATTCAATCAGTCAGGACACCTGAAAACACATGAGAGGATTCACACTGGAGAGAAACCTTATAAGTGTTCACACTGTGACAAGAGATTCAATCATTCAGGAGATCTGAAAACACATGAGAGGATTCACACTGGAGAAAAACCTTACAAGTGTTCACACTGTGACAAGAGATTCAATCAGTCAGGAGATCTGAAAACACATGAGAGGATTCACACTGGAGAAAAACCTTACAAGTGTTCACACTGTGACAAGAGATTCAGTCAGACAGGACACCTGAAAACACATGAGAGGATTCACACTGGAGAGTAACCGTATCACTGCACTGCATGTGGAAAGTGTTTCAATAATTCATTTTCTCTACACAGTCATACAAAAACAATCACAGTAAGTAGATCATCTTCACCAAATGTGACACCGTAACGCATCAAGTAATAAAATATAATCTGGATAAATCTGTTCTAACCAGACATTACAAGCGAAATGGTAAAGAAACATTATCTAAAGATTTCACAGTGAATAAAGTTCATCTTCAAAACCAGCAGATTCAACTGAGATTCAGATCAACTCAAAGATGGAGTTCCTCCCCAAAGAACAATGTCCAAAACTTTTATTATTGTATATAATTTTGCTTCATGATATAAATTATATCATTTTAGTTACTTATGGGTTTCATATTGTTCTATTGTTTCCTGTTATGTCCAATATGTTTAATAAGCAAGATTGTAAGAATAGTAATACCTTCAAAACCTTACGATACCTAATCTTACTTGTAAGTCAGTTGGAAAGAGGTCCATCTCATTAGTTTTCACTTTTACTTAGCTAATTTTTGTATTTGCTCTGAGTAATTATTGATTAAATGTTATCATTTTTATTAATACATTATCTTTACTTTTAATATTTTATCAACAACTTTTATTGTCTGCTGATTGTATTTGAGTCAGAAAAAGTAATTTTATAATTTCAGTTTTAATGCAGCGCAAGGGTGATATAATTGTATGGTTCTTCAAACAATTATAACTGCATGAATAATGTTATGAGATTGGTGTTTTAAATATTAAATACATTTTGAATGTAGGTATATGGAAAATGTTTAACCCTCTACGGTATGCAATATGACTTCAACGAGGAAAAAATGATTTGTGATGTTTTTTAAAATTGGACACTAACAATATCAATAAACATTTTCATTATTTTTTTAAAGTTTGTTGCCTCAAGGCAACATTGTACCACAACGGACAAATTTAAACATTTGACATTTTCAAATGAACTCAAAGTTTAGATTTAATTATAAGATATTTTTTTTCCCAAGATTTTTACAAGTGGAAATGTAGGTTTCTGGTCGAATGTCCCAGCCTGCAGGCGCCAATTTAATGTTAAATAAAGTACAAATGAAAATGGATCACATGGACACAAAATAACTAATTTTACATTTACATTCATGTCATGAATTAAAAATCAGTCCCTCGTTTTACTAAACGTGGCCACACTTTTGTTAAATTGATCATTTAGTTAAATTAATCATTTTGAATTAAGTTACATTAAAATGATTTACTTAAAATAAGCGAGCGAATTATAATATTGTGCGCACAATTTAGTAAAACGAGGGACAGATTATATCGTGCAAGTAAGTTTAATAAATTATAGTATTGATTATTTTACCATTAAAAATGAGGGAACAAATTATGATATCGTGCATGATTTACTTACAAGGGGGAACGAATTATTATTATACCTGGCGCACTATTTAGTAAAGAGAGGAAACGAATGATTATTGAGCGAATTATTTAATAAACTGAGGAAACGAATTATTATATCATGCTCATGTGACGGATGTTGTCTTTCTCCTCCACTCTACGATGTGACTTGGACGAACACCACCGGCATCCGATAAAACACCGCTCTGTATGACGGACTCAATCTCTGTCCGAAACCCCCCTCCAATGAATGCTCGGACACAATGCTGGCTGGTGTAATCTTTCTTTTTTTTTTCCTTTACTGCAGGCTGTAAAATGAAATAAATCACCCTTTTAGTGGTTGCTTTGCTGCAGGCATAAGTGACCCACAGCGTGCAGTACACATTGCAACTGCTGTGTTGCGTCATAACAGCATTAACAACGTCGCAACACGCGACCACACTTTACATATAACAATAGTAATAATAAACAAAAACATACAAAAAGACATACCTGTAAAATGAAATAAATCACCCTTTTAGTGGTTGCTTTGCTGCAGGCATAAGTGACCTAAATAAAATGTCAAATAAAATTAACATCGTGGCCTTGCTAACGAGAGGCCACAAACGGCCAAATAACTTATAAAACTTAAAAGGCTTTCCTGTAGCTCAAATGGTAGAGCATGGTGCTAGCAACGCCAAGATCATGGGTTCGATTCCCAGGGAAAGCAAGAGCTGATCAAATGTAAAACTGTAACTTGAATGCATTGTAAGTCGCTTTGGATAAAATCGTCTGCTAAATGCATAAATGTAAATGTAAATGTAAAATATGTTTATAGTCAAATTAAATGGTCAAAATATTACCCTAACTAAATCATAAACATCAAATACTTAAAAACCACACGAGGGCACCAGTACAACATGAAATTAACCGATGCTGAATTCATAAGAATTCACAATAAAACTAAATAAAATCCTAACTCTGTTACACTCACCCCCACTGAATTCTGCTGAATTAAGGCAGCGGTTAGTACTCCAAAACAAAACACCCAGCAGTACATTTGCATACACAGTACTCACATAGAGATACCTACAGGTAAAAAGTAAGCCAAACACAAAGTTATCTCAAAAGATAAAGTGGAAAGAGAGGAGCGCCAATCTCTCAGACCAACTCCTGGCAGTAAGATGCCCATATACATCTCACAAAACTATATACCAAGGTATGGAGTAAACAAATATATCTTACACAGAACAAGGTATGTCATAAAAAAAATTATAATAAAAAAAAATATATGTATAAAATAAATAAAACATTGTTTCTTGTCTTCTTATTCATACAGCCTACATCTTATTTGTTTACAAACATATTGAACAACAAAACATTCAAACAAATAAAACAAAAAAACATTCAAACAGTCTGAATTTTGTGATTTTGCATTGACACCACCTTTTGTCCAGACATAGTGTACAACAGTCTATTCACAGGTTTGATGAAACGTCCAAAACGAGACCTGCGCACAATAAAGGTCCCAGTGTCCGGAACATCATCAGCATCAACCTTGGAAACATCAGCTGAAGGATTTGAACTCACAGAATGTCCAAGATTCACAGATTCGACCCCATAATTCAAACTTCCAATAACACTTGAACTATCGGACCATTCAGATTGTGGACTCACTGACACATTGCTCAAAGACACAACTGATCCCAGCTGTGAACATTTATCAGGCAACCCAGAAACCCAGTCAGATGTTCTAGCACAACTGTCAGTTGTAGCACACGAGACATTAGCATCAAGAGACAAACCACCATCAGGCCTCACAGACACTGAATCCTCATGAGTCTCTGCCAACCCACCATCTCTGACACTTGGCCTAGATTTCGAAACGTCAACACCCAAACTCACTATAGACTCTGAACTATTGGGTTTGTCACATGAATCAGTCACAGCCGAAGATGAAACCGTATCGGATACTGCACAATCTGCTTTGTCCAGTGGCAAAAAGTTCACAGGAAGCAAAAGGTTGCGATGCACAACCTTTTCCTGACCAGTGCTCGCATCCCTTATCTTGAAAATATGTGTGTCGATATTTCTATCCACCACGACAAAGACAGCGGTCATCCACCTGTCAGCTAGCTTCCGCTTGCCTCTCCCAGCCTTGTTTGCTAGAAGAACATGATCACCAACATCAATGTCCTGACCTTTGACTCTCCTGTTGTAGAGCACTGCATGCCTGGACTGTTCCTTCGAAGCGTGCACCTGAGCTACTGACAAGGCCTCCTCCAAATCTTTCAAAAGAGAAGCCACATACTTGTCATAACAAGTCACAGTGTGATCCTCTAGAACAGAGTGGAAAATTATATCTACCGGTAGGCGAGGAACTCTACCGAACATGAGATAAAATGGAGCATAGCCTGTCGTCTCATGAACAGTACAGTTGTACAAGAAAGTCAAAGATTGCAGTTGTCTTGGCCAATTACGCTTTGCATCTGGAGCCAATGCGCATATCATGTTCCCCAGGGTCCTATTAAATCGCTCCACACTACCATTCCCCATAGGATGGTAGGGAGTTGTATGCGATTTTTGTACTCCAGACACCTGAAGAAGCTCAGTAATCAGCTGGCTTTCGAAGCTCGCCCCCTGATCACTGTGTATGCGTTCAGGAAACCCAAACACACAAAAGTATTTGTCCCACAAGACACGTGCCACCTGTTTAGCAGACTGATCTTTGCATTGAAACGCTTGCGCCAACCAGGTAAAGTGATCGGTGATCACTAAGACATCGACTGACTTGTTGTTATGATCTTCAGCAGACCAAAAATCAATGCATACCAACTGCAATGGTCTGCCGGTCACAATATTTTCCAGGGGTGCTCGACCCTCAGGCTCAGCGGTTTTACTGACAACACACCTCTGACAGTGTCGTACATGTTCTCTAACATCTCTATCAAGGCTCAGCCAAAAGAAACGACATCTCGCCAGACCCAAGCTCCTAGACTGCCCCTGATGACCCGCATGATCGTGAATACCCCTCAACACCTCCAACTGAAGTGACTCAGGGACAACGTACTGGAACCGCTTACCCTTAGACAATCGATCATGGGAAATCCGGTAGAGAATCCCGTTTCTCATGACAAATTTCTCCCAATGCTTAATGTATCTAAGGACCCCAACAGGTTCTTTTGCTCTTTCACGCCTGCTTGGCCTGCGATGTCTTTCCACATAATGAATAACCCTTGACAGCACACTATCAGAGAGCTGCTTTTCACGCAGGTCACGCTCGGAATATTTAGACTGAATCTCTG
This sequence comes from Aspiorhynchus laticeps, assembly GCA_023376895.1. Classification (NCBI taxonomy): domain Eukaryota; kingdom Metazoa; phylum Chordata; class Actinopteri; order Cypriniformes; family Cyprinidae; genus Aspiorhynchus; species Aspiorhynchus laticeps. Next base: position 45,780,366 of record CM041794.1, on the reverse strand, counting down.
ATTCAGGAACCATCTGAGGTAGATGTTTCAAAACAGACAAAGCACGAAGTCTTGCACCGTCTTCCCACATCCTTTGTGAGTCAAGCACGACCATTACATCCTCCTTATCTAAAGAAGTCTGTGCAATGCTCGCTGAATTACTGTGCAAGGGGCCGCTGCTAGAAACACCCTGCTTTCCTTCAGACCCACAAGACCACCGAAAAGCATCCTGAACAGAGCCAGCAGAAACTTCCTGTACTTCAGACAAAAGTTTGTCATATTTTTCACGTAACAGTCTAGAGCCGATGCTGGGTTTCACGAATGGAACCCTACTCAAAGCGTCAGCCACAACATTCTGCGAACCTGGTACATACTTGATGTCAAAATTGTACGCCGCAAGTTTGGCCACCCACCGCTGCTCACAACAATCGAGCTTAGGTTTGGACAGAATATGGGTGAGCGGGTTGTTATCGGTCCATACCGTAAATATATGACCTTTCAGCCAATGGCTGAACTTCTCACATACTGCCCATTTTAATGCTAAAAACTCTAAGCGATGTGCCGGATAATTTCGCTGAGATGGAGAAAGCGACTTACTGGCAAACGCTATAGGTCTGGCTCTAGTGTCACCTGCCTGAACTTGAGACAGAACAGCTCCAATACCGTCTAAGGAAGCGTCAGTCGAAAGCACAAAGGGGTGGCTGAAGTCTGGATGAGCTAAGACAACTGCTTATATCATGGCTTTCTTAAGGTTCTCAAATGCCAGCTGTGTCTCAGGTGTCCAATCAGCTGCAGTCAATTTCCTTAATGCACAGTACCCTTTATTTGCACGACCTCTTTTGGTCCTCTTTTTCTGACCTTTCAATAGATCGAAAAGGGTTTTGGCCACGGTTGAGTAGTTGGGTACAAAATGCTGATAATAGTTAACCATCCCAAGGAAGGATCTTATGCGCCTCTGAGATGGTGTAACTCCATCAGCCTCCATCAGATCCAAGCTGGTCATTTTGGATACACTCTCAACCTTACTTGGATCCGTGGATACCCCAGACTCATCAATCACATGTCCAAGAAATCGCACTGATTTCCTAAGGAAATTACATTTCTTGGGAGCAAGTTTCAGATTGTGCGTTCTCAACCGACTGAATACCATCTCAAGACGAGTCAATGCTGTTGTTTCGTCGGGTCCAAATACAATTAAGTCATCCAAATAACATAACAAGCTTAGGAAGTTTTGGTCCCCAAAAATACTTGTCATCATGCGCATAAAGCTCCCTGGACTATTACAAAGCCCTTGAGGAAGCCGATTGTACTCATATAAGCCCATAGGTGTCGTAAAGGCAGAGTACTTTCGGTCATCTTCATATAAAGGCATATTGTAAAAGCCGGAGGTCAAGTCCATCGTGCTGAATAGTGAATTCCCACCTAACGCAGCCAAACAGTCGGCCTGATGAGGTAACGGATGTGCATCCTTCAATGTCCTTTTGTTTAACCACCGAAAATCCGTACACACGCGTAAATCACCGTTCTTTTTCCAAACAAGGACTAAAGGAGACGCAAACTCGCTGGTCGATTTGCGAATTATCTCCTTCTCCTCCATCTCACTCAAAACACGACGCAACACCTGATACTGACTGGGCGGCACACGCCGGTACGGAAGTCGGAAAGGTTTTGTGTCTGAAAGATGGATCCTATGGACAAATCCAGTAGCATTACCACAATCCAAATGATGGCGCGAAAAGACATCATTGTACTGCAAGATTGCATCGGCCAATTTCAGTCTACAATGCTCAGACACATCACAGGAATCCAAATCAAGCCCTTCTAGACCAACTGATTTTAGCTTCTCAGCAACAGACCTCAGATCAGTGGACCTACTATACTTTGGCTGAGTTTGTTGTGTCTGAGAAAGCAGGTTTCCATCATCCAAACCTTCGAGGGCAATACCTGGAAACAAATCGGCTATCTTGGCATTACGTCTCAGCATAACAGGTTTGTCCCAGGTATTAATTAACTTCAACGGAACCCACCTGTCCCCCCATAGGTGTGTGACGAGCCTGGCCACAAGAATGCCTTTAGGTGCCGACCGCGAACTCGTAGGCTCTGTCAACACAGCACTACCTGGAGACACTTCCGTGTGTTTAGGCAACCTACACGACCAGGCTCCAGAGAGATTGCTGAATTACATCTCACAGTGCCAATCTTGTCAGGCACCTCATCACCCCTCCAGCGATTCAAGCCTGCAAGCATAGACAGGAAGGCTTCAGACATAGGATCATTACAAACATGAGGAGTCGAAACCGCCTTCCAAAACAACTCACATTGCTTTGAACATCTTATGATGTGTTTGATGACGTTCGTACCAACAATGAATTCATCATGCTGCCCACTAACAACAAAGGTAGGAACCAACATTTTGCATCCATAAATCTCTACCTCAAGTGTAAGAGTATTCTTTGGTTTAACTCGGCTGCCCCCACAACCAATTAGCATAACATCAGGGCTGTCTCCACTTTGATCACAAATTATCCCAGCTTCTAACAATTTCTGTTCTGCGCTCTCACTCATGGTACATGCCATGGATCCACTGTCAAGCATACCATCCAGGACCACTTTATCAGCCACCATGACTGGAGCGTAGAACAAACTGTCACTACTGCAGACAACATTTGTGTTCTGGAACACAACATTCTCACCACCACAAGATTGCTTAGCAGATAGGAACATGTTTTCAGCATTTGCAATATCGACATTTTGGGAGTTGCTCTCCAAACCTGTACAGCCTCCCACCATATACAGGTTGGTCAGTTTCCCGACTGAGACTGTGGACAGGCTGAATGAGCATGTCCCGGAGAGAAACAACCAAAACACAACCTGTCTTTGAGGCAGTGAGTCTTAGTGGAATGTGTAGTATTACCGCAAACCCCACAGCTCCTTGCTCTGCCCCTGTACCTGTAATTTGCATTCCTCTCAGGCTGGACATTGTTACCCTGCTGCACTCTTTCCATCACCTGTTCCAGCATACCCATCATACGGTTCAGGATATTTTCATCTGATTTTCCCATCTGATCATGAGACTTTGGAACTGCTCGATCTGAACAGCAAGTACTGCGCAAGCGGTCCTGCACGCCATCAGACACAGGAGAAGGACTCACATAGTTTGCATAACCAGCACCAGTATCCTGCAAATGAGACATCGTCAAAAGCTTATCATTCAGTGAAACATCAACATTTCTCATGCCAAGAGAGCTGGCAGAGGTCAAAGAAGAGCATTGCTCTCTCTGATACTCATCCAACCTCCCCTGAACTTCTTTTGCAGTCCATTCACAGATCGGTTTGTGCTTAAAAAGACCAGATAGTACAGGATCAGGGCAATATTTTACAAACATGTGGGCCACCTCTTCACTGATATTATCCATAGTACGTCCCTGTCTACGCAGGCCTTCATCTGCTAGATCTGCTGCTTTATTGACTCTGATCCAGTAATCCACAGCAGACTCACCGGGCTTAGGCAGAGTCGAATAAAAGTCTGCCAAGGGAAGGCATGATGGTGCGACACTGAAATATTTCAGGAGAATAGAGTAAATTATGTTGGGGTCTCTCCTGACATCAAGAGATGTGTCACTCCTTAAACTGATTCTCACAATGTCCCCCGCTCTACCCATCAAGCGTGACATTATCTCATCTGCCTGATTTTCAACAGCACACTTCTGTTTTGACAAAAGTGTTCTGGTCATCTCAATCCATTCATGTACTGGAAATTTATCACTTCCATCACCTCTGAAAATCACAGGTTCTCTGTCAGAAGTGACGTGTACTGTTACTTGAGAAACGTCTTGCTTAGCGAAACTGTCAGAATTTGGCCCTCTGTTTACATGAGACTCAAGGCTCGCAGTCATTGTTCCATTTTCAATTATTTTGGCAGCGACAGCATCACTAATTTGTTCACCCAGTTGCCCAAACATATCAGTCAGACAATCCAAAATTTGACTATCACAATTTGTACTACGTGGGGTAGACGTGTGTTCAACATGGTGCTGCACAGGCGGGTCTTGAAAAAGCAAACCACGTCCAACACCTCGTGCATTATCAAATGCCATGCGAGAATGACTTCCACTACTGAGAGTATATGTAGGTTCACCAGTACAAAGACTGTTAGTGCTGACACCCCTCCCACGCGGAATAAAAGGGCTTATAGGAGTGTTAACATCAAAATGATTACCAAATTTTTCACCCATGAATGAAAATTAATGAAACAATATCACTTCAAAAATCACTCAATAGTATATAACTTGTTAATTAAGAACAGTCCCAAAACAGTAGTGAAATACTAAGTGTCCTTATTCAAAAAGTCTGTATGCAAAAAGTCTTAATTCGAAAAGACTGCATCCAAAATAAGTCTTCATTCAAGAAGTCTGTACACAAAAATTCTTATTTCAAAAAGACTGCATCCAAAAAGTTCACAAATCATCAAACCACATCAACCAGAGTTGAAAACAGCAACCTCACGGCGATCTTCTTCAAGATGATCAGGTGATCCGATGGTTCACGGCACCAATGTGACGGATGTTGTCTTTCTCCTCCACTCTACGATGTGACTTGGACGAACACCACCGGCATCCGATAAAACACCGCTCTGTATGACGGACTCAATCTCTGTCCGAAACCCCCCTCCAATGAATGCTCGGACACAATGCTGGCTGGTGTAATCTTTCTCTTTTTTTTCCCTTTACTGCAGGCTGTAAAATGAAATAAATCACCCTTTTAGTGGTTGCTTTGCTGCAGGCTTAAGTGACCCACAGCGTGCAGTACACATTGCAACTGCTGTGTTGCGTCATAACAGCATTAACAATGTCGCAACACGCGACCACACTTTACATATAACAATAGTAATAATAAACAAAAACATACAAAAAGACATACCTGTAAAATGAAATAAATCACCCTTTTAGTGGTTGCTTTGCTGCAGGCATAAGTGACCTAAATAAAATGTCAAATAAAATTAACATCGTGGCCTTGCTAACGAGAGGCCACAAACGGCCAAATAACTTATAAAATATGTTTATAGTCAAATTAAATGGTCAAAATATTACCCTAACTAAATCATAAACATCAAATACTTAAAAACTCAACTTATTTTGCCCTATAATCGAATATATATATAACTAAATTGAGACGGAGCATAAGCATACCCACCCACAGCGTGCAGTACACATTGCAACTGCTGTGTTGCGTCATCTCCTGTCTTACCGAGCATTCTATCTGCCTGCAGTTCTCACACAAACCACACGAGGGCACCAGTACAACATGAAATTAACCGATGCTGAATTCATAAGAATTCACAATAAAACTAAATAAAATCCTAACTCTGTTACACTCACTACTTAGTAAAAAGCGGGGGAGGGAATTATTATTGTGCACACGATTTACTTAAAAATAGGGAACTCATTTTTATACGTTGAGCACGATTTATTAAAATGAGGGAATTATTATATCCCGCGCACTGAGAGGCAACGAATGATTATATTGAGCAAACGATTTAATAAACCGAGGAAACGAATTATTATATCCTGCGCACTACTTAGTAAAGGGAGATAACGAATTATTATTGCGCACACGAATTATTATAAAAATAGGGAAGGCATTATTATACTGTGAGCATGATTTAGTACGAATTATTATTGTGCGTACAATTAACTTTTTTCTCCTGCATGACGGCTACCGGGTTTCCATAAGAACTGTAGCTAGCGATTAATTTATAACTAAGAAAATTGAATGTTAAATTAAGAAAATGCTAAACATTACATGTTTTTATTTAGCCTAATACAATTAAGATTTCAGTCTTATCGCCTCCTATACTGAAAAAAATTATTCATTGAATTTACTCATTTTTTTTAAGGTAAGTGGTTGCAATCAATTTATTTTTGCTACATTTAAATAAACAAATGTTCTTTGCTCTCTTTTTCTACAAGGAAAGTGTTATAGGCTAATTAACTTTGTATTTAATGTGAATTTAATAAAAACACTAAGTCAGTCGTATTAAGAGTATTTTATGGTATGACACCCATATCTGGTACAGTATTAGGCTACTTTGCCCATCGCCCATTATAGACCAAATAAAGGTGCAAAATGCATTTACTTACACATATTTGATAATCGAGATATTTCATGATATATTTTGGGGATATATCGAATAAAATAATAATAATAAAACCCCTGCTGAAAAACAAAACAATAGACACCATCACAAAATTAGTAATGGTTTTACTGGTTATAATGGGACTTGTATTGGTTTTAATGGAAACTGTAATGGACCCTGTAGGTTATTATCTACTGGTAATTGGTCACCTTCTATTGGTGCCTTGTTAAAACCAATAATGGAATATGTCCCAAAACACACTACAGAAAACCGTTTTTTAATGGTTAAAAGTTGATGGTTTGTAATGTTTGTAATAGTATTTGTAGTGGAAACCATTACAATTTTCTGTGATGATTGTATCTTATTTTTTATTTTTTCAGTAGGAACATAAGCCTATATCAGTTATACAGTGGTATAACCCCTCACTAGTGCCCCCTCAAAAATAATGAGTGCATGATGCCCCTGACTCTACAATACAAAATTATTTGTCAAATAAATGGAACATGAAACATTCATTTTAGTTGAAATTGTTATATATTAATTCTAGAGACTGCAGTGATACATGGCGTGGTGAAAAATGACTGAATGAATAATACTTAAGATACATTTTTAAAATTGTGCCCCCTAAAAGCACAAGTGGCCCCTGTCTTTTAAAAAAAAAAAAAATCTTCTAGTACCTATAGGTGCATTTCTCTATTAAAGGCACGTCCACTGTGGTGATGGCGAGTCTGAGAAAGCACTAGTTTATTAATAAATAATTGAAATGTCTTCTATTTCCCCGATGCATTCATAATCATTACTTTAGCCGGTGTTCGCGGCAAGCTTTATGCATGCGTTTGAGCGCGGAATAATACGCCTAAATGCCTATATTAACGGATGGTTTAGTAGGTTATTATACTAATCAATTTAATATAAACGTGCGACTAGTTGACTAGAAAAATCTTTAGTCGGGGGCAGGCCTACTTGGCACAAGGAACCGATCCATTTTTAAAATAAAATGCTGACATTACGTGCGACTGCAAATCACGTTGTATTGCATTGCAGTATGTTTAATGAGTCAAATGTTTTCATTTTTTTATGGGGGTGCTGGAGCACCTGCTAGCCCCTCCCTAGCGCCGCCCATGTATGTGTTGCTATTGGAAGTCACCTCTCTGTCTCTCATTCTTAGGAACTTCAGACCGTGTTTTTCCTTTTCAAATTTTATTCTATTTACTTTTTTTTTTTTTTCTGGGAGGTAATATTCCCTATTCGGCGTAGACTGGCTCTTTTAATTTGTAATACCAATATAGCATCACGGGTTCACACATAGCAACACGATCCTAGCTTGTGATGTCCATCAACAGGAGCGACAGCGACCTCTAGCGAGTTCAAATGAAGAACGAATTTCTGCATCAGCAAACACAGCATTATTATTATTATTACTGTGAGCTGCTTTAAAGCAATCACAGTAATAATGAAGCATTTATTGCTTCATTATTACAAACAGTTATTGTTTTAAAGCAGTGAGCTGCTTTAAAACAATAACAGGCCACTTTTTTAATCTAGTACAATTGACAATTAATTAGTGTTGAGTGAAATAAAGTAAACGTTAGCCAAGAGATAATCAGTCTTACTTTATAGTCCACTCCACGAAAAATTCCCCGATGCACCTGCATCTCATTAATCCGTGTGATTTCATTGCAAAAGAAAATCAAGTTTCACCCTTTCTCTGTTGAAGGCTATATAAACTTTAAACTTGCTTATAGTGTTTCCAGATGATCTCTGGCAATGTGCAATAATTCTGTGTGAAGTTCAGAGTAGAATTTTTCGCTGAAAATCTTGAGTCACTCCGTAAATTCGCGCTTGTTTTTCAAACGCAAGGAAACAGATGTCGTTGAGGATGCACTCGAGAGCCAATGAGCATTGAACAGCTGACAAGAGGTTTCCTGAAGCGCCAGTTTTTGAATATTTTTGAGCGAGATCTGACTAATCAGCAAAACAAGCAACTGAACTTCCTGAAGTTAACATTCATGAACCACTAAACAAGGCAGAGTTTAAAGGGAAAATCACAGTAGATACTGACACAATGGCAAGAATTAAGGGAAAAATTAAACAAAGACAAGACAATTTTACAGTATCCAAAAACGTAAGCACTAGATTATAACAACAGGAAAACTGACATAACTGGTTTTAGAACAGCGCTGTTCTTCTTCTTGTACGATTTAATGGCGGTTGACAAGCCATCTTATGGTGTATTACCGTCACCGACTGGAGTGGAGTGTGAAGCATTAACGGGAAGAACAGCGTTGTTAAACCCTCCCCCTCAATCTTATTGGCTGTATTTTTTAAAGGAGCAGTTGCACCAGAAATATGAGCCTGTGATTGGGCTGCAGTTATCCATGGAATAGTAGCCTAAATACATACTAATGTAAAAATAATGTTGTATAATGATCTTTTCAAGCATATATGTGCAATACTGTTTTCTTTGCACTGATTTATAGTGTCTCAATAACATACTTATAATATAGAACAATTTTGAATATGATCAATAATATACTTATAAAATACAATATTACTACAATGTACTACAACACTGAGGTGCAAATATCTGCCACCTAACTACTATTTACACTTAAATAACATCTATTAAATTATATTTGCTATGATAAAACTAGCTATGGGATATAAAAAATCTGATATGGGATATATATCCAAAGAAATTGAGGGAAAGAAATTGAAGACATTGACAAAGACATTGAAGCAAAAAAAATCTAAACTGTATTACAGCATTTATTTAACAATGTTTACCATAGTAGACCACAAAGTCAACAATAACAGGCCACTTTTTTAATCTAGTACAATTGACAATTAATTAGTGTTGAGTGCAAAAAAAGTAAACGTTAGCCAAGAGATAATCAGTCTTACTTTATAGTCTTAAATTAGACCAAACTAAAGCTTCTGAATGACTTAAAAAGTAAATACCCATCTAAAGAAGCCATTTTACAACTAGTTTCCCATGAAATACTGTACATGAACTAATGTGTTGCTGTAGTACATTCAGGAACTGTGTTCAGAAATAAGCAATCAGCAAATATTGACACACAAATACAAGCGTTTTGATATTTTTTGGTATATGCAGCGATGCAAACGGAGATTTGTTGAGTCATTTATTCTCATAATGTTCTTGCTCTTTGGAAACAAGTGTAAATGTCAAACATCATCATATCTGTCTAAAGATTGAAGAAGTCTCTCGGATAAAACATGAGCTTACTGATGTGATTCAATCAATCTGCTCCGTTATTCCTGATCGCAGACTTCTGTAAATATTTAGCTTATATGTAGACTTAAAATTAAACTTAGTTCAATAGTGAAATGATCCAATATTTAGTAGTGTGTGCTAAGTTGTAACTTAGTGATTTTTTACATAACTGCGTTTGGTTTTAACTCAACAGTTAGTGCAAATGAGCACATGTGTGTTGATCACGGAGATATGTCTGTTGTTTCTCTCACTAGTGTCTGAATGACACTGTGACGATGATTTAAACATGTTTCTGCCGACGATGGTGTTTGCAGTGACACTTTTCCCAGATCCAGTTTTTCCCAACAGAACCAGCCTGATCTGGTCTTTCCTCTCTGAAACTACAACAGAAATATCAAATCATTGTTCAGTGCAACATACGAGTGACAGTCAATCTTATTATTAATGTCATTTATAATGGCAAAAATTTACAAGAGAACTTACAATCGACACGAGGAGTGTCTTTGCTGCCATTCCTCTTCATTTGTTCCATCATAAATTTCCCACCGCTTTCCATCGTCATTCCTTCAATCTTCTGCAGTAGTTCTTGTCTCTGATCTTCTGATTCTCTCTTGTTATTGAAACAGTGAAACTTTCCTCCACATTCAGTCACCAGTCGCTGGAGATCCGCATGATCTTTGCGTTTCAGATATTCATCAATTGTCTGATCCAGATCCTCCAGATCATCTCCACATGTGAACAGAATGATGATGTATTTCTGAACCCCAGGACCAAATAAACACTTAATATAATCCAGGATCCCTTCTTCATTTTGCAGAGGTTTCTCTAGAGGAACGGTAAGCAGAACTGCACTGAGACCTGCTGAACATCGAGAGACCAGCTGCTCTTTCAACTTCTCCAGCTGCTCTTCATTCAGATCTGGATCAAGTAGATCTGGACAATCAATCACAGCAACCTGCTTCCCACCGATCTGAGTTTGACCCTCACACACTTCAGACTCATCTTCAGCTTTATGTTTCTTCTTATGTGTTTGGACTGTAAACTTTCTCTCTCTCAGTATGGTGTTTCCAGATGAGCTTTTCCCAGAAGCCTTCCTGCCCATCAGAAGAATCCGGATCACTGGATCATCTGGACTGAAGCTGGTCGCTGACATAAATTAAATAAAAATACGATCTGGGTGAAGATTTTACTCTTCTTATTGGAGGTCAAGAGTATGAAAACATCAAATATAGTTTGTCTGTATTTAACAAAGTGAAAATATTTTTTGCTAAGCTGTAAACGACAGCAAGACTATTTGAACTTGTCTCTGAGATAAAAGTGTGAATCTTTAGGCAGTGAATCGATTTGATTTGTGGTTCGTAGGTTTTCAGTTTGATTTAGGAATAATTTTTGTTCATTCAGAATGATTCGAAGCGATTCACAAGGAGACTCAATTTGATTCTGTATTTTTTTAAATGCATAGGATTATTATTTAAATGATTATATAATGGGATTATGAACCTTAAAGCAAGATTGTCTACATGAATTAATAAATATATTTTTCATTCATTTGTTCATCTTGATTCATGTTAATTTACAAATATAGGCCTACCTTTGTCCATTGTTAGATCATGTTAGTTCTTAATGATGCTACATTTATTTATTTTATTAGGCTAGAAATAAATGTAGAAATTTGCAATAACCAGGATTTAATAAAAAGGTTTTAAAAGTGTTCACTATTGTGAAATGTTAATATTCAACTTTATTGCAGTGTTCCGCAAACAGTAAACATAACATGCTTCCATGGATAGATACCCTAAAATATCATGCATTTTCCAAACTAACCCTAAACTAACTTTTCTTCACTGACTAGTAAAACACCCCTCTTTGTTCTCTTTATTCTCTCATTGAATTATTCTTAATAACTATTTTATTTACAGAACATTTAAAACACACCTCTGAAGAATGTGAGGGCTATTATCTTATTTTCATATCAAACAAAATGCAACATTCTGATAATTAAACTTCTAAAAGTTTGGAGCTGACATTCAGCATGGCTGTATATATAAAGGGTTACTCCTCCCCAAAATTAAAATGTTGTCATTAATCACTTACCCCTTGGGGTGCCATGTCATCTGCTGGTGTTGGTCCACTGTGTTTTCTGAGGTCCAAGGTCAACACAGCCGTATACCAGGAAGTTTTAGAGCACTTCATGCTTCCTGCTGCTGACCAACTTTATGGAGATGCAGATTTCATTTTCCAACAGGACTTGGCACCTGCACACAGAGCCAAAGCTACCAGTACCTGGTTTAAAGGGATAGTTCACTTTTCTGAACTATCAGGTTTAGTGATAATTAACTACCAAGACTTCTAAAAATCCTTTCTTTTTATTGGTCTTAAGTAATATTCTAATTTTCTGAGATACTGAATTTGGGGTTTTCATTAGTTGTCAGTTATAATCATCAAAATTAAAAGAAATAAACACTTGAAATATATCAGTCTGTGTGGAATGAATGTATACATAATACAAGTTTCACTTTTTGAATGGAATTAGTCAAATAAATCAACTTTTTGATGATATTCTAATTATATGACCAGCACCTGTATATAAACTCATCAGGAAACACAAACCTGGGAGAAAATGGGTTTATAATGAAAAAAAAACAAAACATGAATCTGAAACCATAGGTTGATGAGGACCGGATTTGTTCAAAGTTTTGAATAATAACACAATTTATATTAAACCATCACCAAAAACGATGTTTTATGTATATTAAGGGACATGTTGTCTTGAAAATAATAACTGAAAGACTGCCACTTCACCTATTATTGACTGTCTTTGCCTCCTGATTCATACATTCAGCTTGAATTATCATGAAATCTCTATTAAAAAGTCTAATTTTCACATTTTTTGTGTTTACTGTATTAAGTTACATAATTGCATAAAATATCTATTTTTTTAAATATTTGTAATTTCATTAATAAAAAAATAATAATTTTGTGTATACTAAATATACCTTGTACACGCTCTAAGTAATTTCCCCCGTATTATTTCTCTCCTCTCGCCGCTTCACTCTCCAGTCCAGCGGGTGGCGCTAAAACACATGCGTTTGTTCACCAAACACCATTAAACCTCAGAAGAAGAAGATTAGTTTAACCGCGCTCTCTGTTGTTTTGTCGTGATGCTGCCTTAATACTAGCTGTTAGAAATGTTGTTTCTGTAAGAAAAAAATACAGTTTTTGAATCAGGTCAGTAAATACCTGTAATATTCTCGTCCTCAGAGTCGTGAATAAGTTTTGAAGCAAGCAGGAATATCTGCAGGAGTATCATCTGAACTGAGATCTGCTGCTGTGAAGATGGTGTTTGTTAAAGAGGAGAACACGACTGAACCAGAAACCTGGAGAATAAAACACGAGGAACCAGAAACCTGGAGAATAAAACACGAGGAACCAGAAACCTGGAGAATAAAACACGAGGGACCAGAAACCTGGAGAATAAAACAAGAAGAAACAGAAACCCGGAGAATAAAACACGAGGAACCAGAAACCTGGAGAATAAAACACGAGGAACCAGAAACCTGGAGAATAAAACACGAGGAACCAGAAACCTGGAGAATAAAACACGAGGAACCAGAAACCTGGAGAATAAAACACGAGGAACCAGAAACCCAGAGAATAAAACAAGAAGAAACAGAAACCAGGAGAATAAAACACGAGGAACCAGAAACCAGGAGAATAAAACACGAGGAACCAGAAACCAGGAGAATAAAACACGAGGAACCAGAAACCTGGAGAATAAAACACGAGGAACCAGAAACCTGGAGAATAAAACACGAGGAACCAGAAACCTGGAGAATAAAACAAGAGGAACCAGAAACCTGGAGAATAAAACACGAGGAACCAGAAACCTGGAGAATAAAACACGAGGAACCAGAAACCAGGAGAATAAAACACGAGGAACCAGAAACCTGGAGAATAAAACATGAGGAACCAGAAACCTGGAGAATAAAACACGAGGAACAAGGAGGTTGGTGTTTATTCTTCATTCATCTTTAATGATTGTTTGTGGTACACACAAAGCATTAATCCTCTGGGGTCTGAGGGGGTTTTGGGGCCCTGGAGTAGTTTTGACATGCCCCGGCATTTGTGCTTTTTTCAGTATCTTCAAAACATATTAATGACTAAAGTCTGATTACACTGTAATCAGCACAAACTGTGCTACAATAATACATGAGCAGCATGAATGTAGCATTACTAGCATACATGTTTGCGTTTTTGAGAAAATGTTTATGCGTGGTTAGTGAAAAAAATAAATAAATCATTTTTAAGTCACTAAAATAAGGCCATAAAACACATACAGAGTATTTGTTCACAAGATTTTTGAGAACTGGATGTGGTAGACTAGAGTTTTAAAACCCATTAACATCTAGTATTGTCTGATACCAAGACTGTATTAATAGTCTTCTGTGAACCTAGTAGTTGACTGAGCAAAGCCAGAGAAGACCAGACCAGGAGACGAAGTAAAGATGATAAAAATGAGCAGTTTATTGAATAATCTTAGTTGCATATGTTTCAATGCTAAGACTTCGTCTGACCAGCACACATCCAAGCAGTGTTTTACCAAACACAATAACATCCCATAAACCTCGAGTTTCCATAAACATTCCCTCTTATCTCTTATTAATTCAGACAAAACAGTTAATTAAACCTCACAATCATCAGATTAAGCAATGGAAGTACATAAACAAGGAAAATAAGAAATAAAAATATATAAAATAAATAAAATAAATGAATAAATAAAATGATATAAATGTAAAAAAAAATAATCAAACAATAAATTACATAAATGGCTAATGATTATATGAATAAATTAATTAAAAAAGAATAAAAATAACACATGTATGGTCGCTCTCTTGATGCAACAGTTTGTGGATCCTCAGATCCTTCACGTAGTTGATCAAACATATTTAATAGCTCTCCCTGTAGAAACATGAGATTTGTGCCCATAATTTTTTAAAACTAATAATTTATGCCTAATGAAGGTCAGTGGACTGAAATGTTGCTTGTGCTTCTAACAATACATTTCAATATTTAGCAAGTACGATAGCATCTTTTTATATTTTGGGTTCGACAGTGTTGTTGGACTATTTTTCCTACTCGCCTATTGTTTTTATTCAGTTTGTGTTGATTGGAAACTAATAACTTGAGGATCAGTGTACCTCATTCGTGGAAAGTTTCAGGGACGTATAATTAATAAAGTTACAGCAATATGATCAAAATTTTGTAATGCAATTGTCTTCTTTCCGCTGTTATATCAGGGTTTAATTTTTATGTCCTTTCTGGGTTTTTTTTTTTGGGGGGGGGGGGGGGGTTGCGGGTTAATGAAAATTAACTGTTTTTACTTTTGTTTCAGAGTTGATTGAAGATAATGAGGAGAAAAAAAAATTGAGTGAATTTGAGGAGAAAAATCATGTCAAAAGTGGAGAAAAACCCAAACAGAAAGATGTAAAGAAAGGAAGAGCCAAGAAATCTTTCACCTGCACTCAGTGTGGAACGAGTGTCAGAAACAAACGTAGTCTTGATTATCACATGAGAGTTCATACTGGAGGGAGACCGTACACATGTGATCAGTGCGGGAAGAGTTTCTCACAGTCATCAAACCTTAAGAAACACATGAAAGTTCATTCAAAGGAGAAGCCACATTCATGTTGTTTGTGTGGAAAGAGTTTTTCATGTCTACAAAGTCTGAAAGAACATCAGAAAATACACACTGGTGTGAGAGAGTACATGTGCTTTGAGTGTGAGAAGACTTTTACTACAGCGAGCCATTTAAAACTGCATGAGAGGATTCACACTGGAGAGAAACCTTATAAGTGTTCACACTGTGACAAGAGATTCAGTGTGTCGTCAAATCTGAAAACACATGAGAGGATCCACACTGGAGCGAGACCGTTCACTTGTGATCAGTGCGGGAAAAGTTTCACACAATCATCACACCTTAAGGTACACATGGACATCCACACTAGAGAGAAACTGTACACATGTGATCAATGCGGCAAAACATTTTTGAGGGCTTCAAACCTGAAGAAACACCTGAGAGTTCATACAAAGGAGAAACCACATTCCTGTCATTTGTGTGGAAAGAGTTTTTCATGTTTACAATATTTAAAAAAACATCAGAAAATACACACTGCTGTGAGAGAGTACATGTGCTTTCAGTGTGAAAAGACATTTACTTCAGCGAGAAGTTTAAAACGGCATGAGATGATTCACACTGGAGAAAAACCTTACAAGTGTTCACACTGCAACAAGAGATTCAGTCAGACAGGAGATCTGAAATCACATGAGAGGATCCACACTGGAGAGAAACCTTATAAGTGTTCACACTGTGACAAGAGATTCAATCATTCAGCACATCTGAAAACACATGAGAGGATCCACACTGGAGAGAAACCTTATAAGTGTTCACACTGTGACAAGAGATTCAATCATTCAGCACATCTGAAAACACATGAGAGGATCCACACTGGAGAGAAACCTTATAAGTGTTCACACTGTGACAAGAGATTCAATCAGTCAGGACACCTGAAAACACATGAGAGGATTCACACTGGAGAGTAACCGTATCACTGCACTGCATGTGGAAAGTGTTTCAATAATTCATCTTCTCTACAGTCATACAAAAACAATCACAGTAAGTAGATCATCTTCACCAAATGTGACACCGTAACGCATCAAGTAATAAAATATAATCTGGATAAATCTGTTCTAACCAGACATTACAAGTGACATGACAAAGAAACATTATCTAAAGATTTCACAGTGAATAAAATTCATCTTCAAAACCAGCAGATTCAACTGAGATTCAGATCAACTCAAAGATGGAGTTCCTCACCAAAGAACAATGTCCAAAACTTTTATTATTGTATATAATTTTGCTTCATGATATAAATTATATCATTTTAGTTACTTATGGGTTTCATATTGTTCAATTGTTTCCTGTTATGTCCAATATGTTTAATAAGCAAGATTGTAAGGATAGTAATACCATTAAAACCTTACGATACCTAATCTTACTTGTAAGTCAGTTGGAAAGAGGTCCATCTCATTAGTTTTCACTTTTACTTAGCTAATTTTTGTATTTGCTCTGAGTAATTATTGATTAAATGTTATCATTTTTATTAATACATTATCTTTACTTTTAATATTTTATCAACAACTTTTATTGTCTGCTGATTGTATTTGAGTCAGGAAAAAGTAATATTATAATTTCAGTTTTAATGCAGCGCAAGGGTGATATAATTGTATGGTTCTTCAAACAATTATAACTGCATGAATAATGTTATGAGATTATTTTACCATTAAAAATGAGGGAACAAATTATGATATCGTGCATGATTTACTTACAAGGGGAACGAATTATTATTATACCTGGCGCACTATTTAGTAAAGAGAGGAAACGAATGATTATTGAGCGAATTATTTAATAAACTGAGGAAACAAATTATTATATCATGCTCACTACTTAGTAAAAAGCGGGGGAGGGAATTATTATTGTGCACACGATTTACTTAAAAATAGGGAACTCATTTTTATACGTTGAGCACGATTTATTAAAATGAGGGAATTATTATATCCCGCGCACTGAGAGGAAACAAATGATTACATTGAGCAAACGATTTAATAAACCGAGGAAACGAATTATTATATCCTGCGCACTACTTAGTAAAGGGAGATAACGAATTATTATTGTGCCCACGAATTATTATAAAAATAGGGAAGGCATTATTATACTGTGAGCATGATTTAGTACGAATTATTATTGTGCGTACAATTAACTTTTTTCTCCTGCATGACGGCTACCGGGTTTCCATAAGAACTGTAGCTAGCGATTAATTTATAACTAAGAAAATTGAATGTTAAATTAAGAAAATGTTAAACATTACATGTTTTTATTTAGCCTAATACAATTAAGATTTCAGTCTTATCGCCTCCTATACTGAAAAAAAATATTCATTGAATTTACTCATTTTTTTAAGGTAAGTGGTTGCAATCAATTTATTTTAGCTACATTTAAATAAACAAATGTTCTTTGCTCTCTTTTTCTACAAGGAAAGTGTTATAGGCTAATTAACTTAGTGTTTTTATTAAATTCACATTAAATACAAAGTCAGTCGTATTAAGAGTATTTTATGGTATGACACCCATATCTGGTACAGTATTAGGCTACTTTGCCCATCGCCCATTATAGACCAAATAAAGGTGCAAAATGCATTTACTTACACATATTTGATAATCGAGATATTTCATGATATATTTTGGGGATATATCGAATAAAATAATAATAATAAAACCCCTGCTGAAAAACAAAACAATAGACACCATCACAAAATTAGTAATGGTTTTACTGGTTATAATGGGACTTGTATTGGTTTTAATGGAAACTGTAATGGACCCTGTAGGTCTCTATTGGTAATTGGTCACCTTCTATTGGTGCCTTGTTAAAACCAATAATGGAATATGTCCCAAAACACACTACAGAAAACCGTTTTTTAATGGTTAAAAGTTGATGGTTTGTAATGTTTGTAATAGTATTTGTAGTGGAAACCATTACAATTTTCTGTGATGATTTTATCTTATTTTTTCAGTAGGAACATAAGCCTATATCAGTTATACTAGTGCCCCCTCAAAAATAATGAGCCCCTGACTCTACAATACAAAATTATTTGTCAAATAAATGAAACATGAAACATTCATTTTAGTTGAAATTGTTATATATTAATTCTAGAGACTGCAGTGATGCATGACGTGGTGAAAAATGACTGAATGAATAATACTTAAAAGTAGGTTAAGATACATTTTTAAAATTGTGCCCCCTAAAAGCACAAGTGGCCCCTGTCTGCCCCTGTCTTTAAAAATAAATAAATAAATCTTCTAGTACCTATAGGTGCATTTCTCTATTAAAGGCACGTCCACTGTGGAGATGGCGAGTCTGAGAAAGCACTAGTTTATTAATAAATAATTAAAATGTCTTCTTTTTCCCCGATGCATTCATAATCATTACTTTAGCCGGTGTTTGCGGCAAGCTTTATGCATGCGTTTGAGCGCGGAATAATACGCCTAAATGCCTATATTAACGGATGGTTTAGTAGGTTATTATACTAATCAATTTAATATAAACGTGCGACTAGTTGACTAGAAAAATCTTTAGTCGGGGGCAGGCCTACTTGGCACAAGGAACCGATCCATTTTTAAAATAAAATGCTGACATTACGTGCGACTGCAAATCACGTTGTATTGCATTGCAGTATGTGTAATGAGTCAAATGTTTTCATTTTTTATGGGGGTGCTTGGGTTTTTCTTGGGGGTGCTGGAGCACCTGCCCCTCCCTAGCGCCGCCCATGTGTTGCTATTGGAAGTCACCTCTCTGTCTCTCATTCTAAAAGGAACTTGACCGTGTTTTTCCTTTTCAAATTTGATTGTGTTTATTTTATTTACTTGTTTTTTTTTTTTTTTTCTGGGAGGTAATATCCCATATTCTGCGTAGACTGGCTCTTTTAATTTGTAATACCAATATAGCATCACGGGTTCACACATAGCAACACGATCCTAGCTTATGATGTCCATCAATAGGAGCGACAGCGACCTCTAATGAAGAACGAATTTCTGCATCAGCAAACAGGGCATTATTATTATTATTATTACTGTGAAGCTGCTTTAAAGCAATCTGCGTTAGGCCGACATATATTTCGCTACAATTAAAGGAGACTTACGCATCCCAGGGGTTTTAGCGTAATAAAATGATGAACTGCACGCAGTTTTAGCGAGTTTGACTACATTTATTTTTCCTTGTGAAACAAGCAGTTTGGCTTTGATGCAGTTTATATTAAAATATTAAAACAACAATGTTTATTTAGGACAAGAAAACTGATCATTTGTCAAATTTAAATTACATTTGGGAGATTTTACAGTATGAGTTTAATTCAAAGAGATTCGCCTGATCGATCTAACAATACTTTCTAACTGCAAATATTAATTATTTTAAAACTAATTAGGCAACTAGTCATGTACCAGCAATATCACTATAATAGTGACCGCATTTGCTTTAGATTTCATTGTCAAGACCTGCTGTCTAACAATAACATTAGCCACTCACAGTAGAAAGAAACAAAACTATCGGTGTGACCGAGACTTATAGCGAACAAACTGATAGGTTTACAAAATCAAAACAACTTACAATCGACACGAGTGCCCTGCTGTCGCTCGTTTTCATGTGATCCATGATCAATTCCCCACTGTTTCATTCTTCTGCAGTAGTACCTTTCACTGAAAAAATGACATTTTCCAGATTTACTCATCCAGATCATCTCCACGAAAAACTCCCCGATGCACCTGCATCTCATTAATCCGTGTGATTTCATTGCAAAAAAAAAAAAATCACGTTTCACCCTTTCTCTGTTGAAGGCTATATGAACTTTAAACTTGCTTATAGTGTTTCCAGATGATCTCTGGCAATGTGCAATAATTCTGTGTGAAGTTCAGAGTAGAATTTTTCGCTGAAAATCTTGAGTCGCTCCGTGAATTCGCGCTTTTATTCAAACGCAAGGAAACAGATCATGTCGCAGTCGTTGAGGATGCACTCGAGAGCCAATGAGCATTGGATAGCTGTCAAGGTTTCCTGACGCGCCAACTTTTGAATATTTTGACGAGTGCGAGATCTGACTAATCAGCAAAACAAGCAACTGAACTTCCTGAAGTTGACATTCATGAACCACTAAACAAGGCAGAGTTTAAAGGGAAAATCACAGTAGCTACTGACACAATGGCAAGAATTAAGGAAAAAATTAAACAAAGACAAGACAATTTTACAGTATCCAAAAAAACGTAAGCACTAGATTATAACAACAGGAAAACTGACATAACTGGTTTTAGAACAGCCCTGTTCTTCTTCTTGTACGATTTAATGGCGGTTGACAAGCCATCTTATGGTGTATTACCGTCACCGACTGGACTGGAGTGTGAAGCATTAACGGGAAGAACAGCTGTTAAACCCTCCCCCTCAATCTTATTGGCTGTATTTTTTAAAGGAGCAGTTGCACCAGAAATATGAGCCTGTGATTGGGCTGCAGTTATCCATGGAATAGTAGCCTAAATACATACTAATGTAAAAATAATGTTGTAAAATGATCTTTTCAAGCATATATGTGCAATACTGTTTTCTTTGCACTGATTTATAGTGTCTCAATAACATACTTATAATATAGAACAATTTTGAATATGATCAATAATATACTTATAAAATACAATATTACTACAATGTACTACAACACTGAGGTGCAAATATCTGCCACCTAACTACTATTTACACTTAAATAACATCTATTAAATTATATTTGCTATGATAAAACTAGCTATGGGATATAAAAAAACTGATATGGGATATATATCCAAAGAAATTGAGGGAAATAAATTGAAGACATTGACAAAGACATTGAAGCAAAAAAAATCTAAACTGTATTACAGCATTTATTTAACAATGTTTACCATAGTAGACCACAAAGTCAACAATAACAGGCCGTTTTTTAATCTAGTACAGTTGACAATTAATTAGTGTTGAGTGCAAAAAAGGAAACGTTAGCCAAGAGATAGTCAGTCTTACTTTATCGTCTTAAATTAGACCAAACTAAAGCTTCTGAATGACTTAAAAAGTAAATACCCATCTAAAGAAGCCATTTTACAACTAGTTTCCCATGAAATACTGTACATGAACTAATGTGTTGCTGTAGTACATTCGGGAACTGTGTTCAGAAATAAGCAATCAGCAAATATTGACACAAAAATACAAGCGTTTTGATATGTTTTGGTATATGCAGCGATGCAAACGGAGATTTGTTGAGTCATTTATTCTCATAATGTTCTTGCTCTTTGTAAACAAGTGTAAATGTCAAACATCATCATATCTGTCTAAAGATTGAAGAAGTCTCTCGGATAAAACATGAGCTTACTGATGTGATTCAATCAATCTGCTCCGTTATTCCTGATCGCAGACTTCTGTAAATATTTAGCTTATATGTAGACTTAAAATTATACTTAGTTCAATAGTGAAATGATCCAATATTAAGTAGTGTGTGCTAAGTTGTAACTTAGTGATTTTTTACATAACTGCATTTGGTTTTAACTCAACAGTTAGTGCAAATGAGCACATGTGTGTTGATCACGGAGATATGTCTGTTGTTTCTCTCACTAGTGTCTGAATGACACTGTGACGATGATTTAAACATGTTTCTGCCGACGATGGTGTTTGCAGTGACACTTTTCCCAGATCCAGTTTTTCCCAACAGAACCAGCCTGATCTGGTCTTTCCTCTCTGAAACTACAACAGAAATATCAAATCATTGTTCAGTGCAACATACGAGTGACAGTCAATCTTATTATTAATGTCATTTATAATGGCAAAAATTTACAAGAGAACTTACAATCGACACGAGGAGTGTCTTTGCTGCCATTCCTCTTCATTTGTTCCATCATAAATTTCCCACCGCTTTCCATCGTCATTCCTTCAATCTTCTGCAGTAGTTCTTGTCTCTGATCTTCTGATTCTCTCTTGTTATTGAAACAGTGAAACTTTTCTCCACATTCAGTCACCAGTCGCTGGAGATCCGCATGATCTTTGCGTTTCAGATATTCATCAATTGTCTGATCCAGATCCTCCAGATCATCTCCACATGTGAACAGAATGATGATGTATTTCTGAACCCCAGGACCAAATAAACACTTAATATAATCCAGGATCCCTTCTTCATTTTGCAGAGGTTTCTCTAGAGGAACGGTAAGCAGAACTGCACTGAGACCTGCTGAACATCGAGAGACCAGCTGCTCTTTCATCTTCTCCAGCTGCTCTTCATTCAGATCTGGATCCAGTAGATCTGGACAATCAATCACAGCAACCTGCTTCCCACCGATCTGAGTTTGACCCTCACACACTTCAGACTCATCTTCAGCTTTATGTTTCTTCTTATGTGTTTGGACTGTAAACTTTCTCTCTCTCAGTATGGTGTTTCCAGATGAGCTTTTCCCAGAAGCCTTCCTGCCCATCAGAAGAATCCGGATCACTGGATCATCTGGACTGAAGCTGGTCGCTGACATAAATGAAATAAAAATACGATCTGGGTGAAGATGTTACTCTTATTATTGGAGGTCAAAAGTATGAAACATCAAATATAGTTTGTCTGTATATAACAAAAATGAAAATATTTTTTGCTAAGCTGTAATCGACAGCAAGACTATTTGAACTTGTCTGGAGATAAAAGTGTGAATCTTTGTTTTGTAGTTCGTAGGTTTTCAGTTTGATTTAGGAATAAATTTTGTTCATTCAGAATGATTCGAAGCGATTCACAAGGAGACTCAATTTGATTCTGTATTTTTTTAAATGCATATGATTTTTATTTAAATTATTATATAATGGGATTATGAACTTTAAAGCAAGATTGTCTACATTAATGAATATATTTTTCATTCATTTGTTCATCTTGATTCATGTTAATTTACAAATATAGGCCTACCTTTGTCCATTGTTAGATCATGTTAGTTCTTAATGATGCTACATTTATTTATTTTATTAGGCTAGAAATAAATGTAGAAATTTGCTATAACCAGGATTTAATAAAAATGTTTTAAAAGTGTTAACTATTGTGAAATGTTAATATTCAACTTTATTGCAGTGTTCCGCAAACAGTAAACATAACATGCTTCCATGGATAGATACCCTAAAATATCATGCATTTTCCAAACTAACCCTAAACTAACTTTTCTTCACTGACTAGTAAAACACCCCTCTTTGTTCTCTTTATTCTCTCATTGAATTATTCTTAATAACTATTTTATTTACAGAACATTTAAAACACACCTCTGAAGAATGTGAGGGCTATTATCTTATTTTCATATCAAACAAAATGCAACATTCTGATAATTACACTTCTAAAAGTTTGGAGCTGACATTCAGCATGGCTGTATATATAAAGGGTTACTCCTCCCCAAAATTAAAATGTTGTCATTAATCACTTACCCCCATGTCGTTCCAAACCCATAAAAGCTTTGTTCGTCTTTTGAACACAATTTAAGATATTTTGGATGAAACCCGGGATGCTTGTGACTGTCCCATTGACTGCCAAGTAAATAACACTGTCAAGGCCCAGAAAAGTAGGAAAGACATTGTCAAAATACTCCATCTGCTATCAGTGGTTCAATCTGAATGTTATGAAGCGCCGTGTGGCGCGGCTGACACAGAACAGCGTACGCAGTTTGTGTTCAGCGGATACTCTCCAAAATGGCGCTACGCTGACATGGAGGAGACAAATTGTTGAATAAAGTCATTATTTTTGTTTTATTTCCATACAAAAAGTATTCTCGTCGCTTCAAAACATTACATTTGAACCACTGATAGCAGATGGAGTATTTTGACAATGTCTTTTATACTTTTCTGGGCTTTGACAGTGTTAATTACTTGGCAGTCAATGGGACAGTCACAAGCCTCCCGGTTTACAACCAAATTATCTTAAATTGTGTTCCGAAGACGAACGAAGCTTTCACGGGTTTGGAACGACATGGGGGTAAGTGATTCATGACAACATTTTCATTTTGGGGTGGAGTAACCCTTTAAGCTGGGGATATTCCAAATTAAAATATTTAATATACAATTTAATTATTAAACCTTCAATAACTCATATTCACCTTCCAATCTTCATTTTCAAAATGTTTAACATCCAAAATATTCTTAACATGCAAAGGAAAAGTCTGAGCATTCAAAAATGATCTTAAAGGGATAGTTCACCCTAAAATGAAAATTCTGTCATTAATTACTCACCCTTATTTCATTCCAAACCCGTAAGACCTTCGTTCATCGTTGGAACACAAATTAACATATTTTTGATGAAATCCGAGAGCTTTCTGACCCTCCATAGACAGCAAGGGAACTACTACTGAACTTTGACTTTGTGAATTTGCTTCTTCAGTCCAATGGATATTATCTACTCATGCTTTTAGTGTAAAATGATTATTCGTATTTGATATTGTTTCTCTGTATTTCTAGTCATGTTCAGTGTGAAAGAGCTTTAAAACTAAGAATATGTAAAAGTTTGTTAGGCTAGATGACTCTGATAACAGAAACTTTTCCATAAAAATCTAGCCTAAACAGAGCAAACTAAATCATCTCAGACGATCATGGAATAAAATCAATTTGGCAACAACAACACATATAGTCCGAGTCTGAGTGAAGATATTTCATACCTGTAGCTGCAGAAAATCCCTCCGCCATCTTTAATGAAAGTGACTCCAGACAGATCACAAGAACAACGCTTCTTAGAAAACACATACAGCACAAAACATTAACAAATCACACTCTTTATATGAAACATGTCGAGGATTTGGTCAAAAGACAAAAGTAGCGTTTAGATTTAGCCTACATTCAGTTTGTGGCTCCTCCAGCAGTTTGTTACCTGTTCTTCTGGTTAGCTGTGAGAGGAGGACCAACAGCACTTAACAAACATGTTCAGACACAGAGCTGAGGATGAAATGCACACAAGAAACATACATCTACTGCACACACACATACACCAGAGACTTTTAAAAAAATCCTTTCGGATTTATACCATTGATTCATTGGATAAGGTATTTATGTATTTGTAAAGCAGGCTGTCATTTACATTTAACATTTCTGCTTTCAAAATATTATTTTTAAAGCATTAATTCTCATTTAATTTGTAAATGATGCTACCTCTGAGCTGGGCTGTTTCTTCAGGGTGATAAAACGACATACCACCAAAGTACGAAATGAAGGGATTTTTTTCTATCACAATCAACCATAGCTGTCATTGTTCTAGAGTTTTTGTTCTGCCTCTGGATATATAGTCCAATCAGTGTCAAGTCACATCATGTGGAGAACCGCCCTGTAGGTCTAATATTTTAAGCTACTGAGTTGTTTGATCCCAGAGTAGTTAGGTTGACGCGCTTTCTTGCTTTGATGTTACGCTGTTTACTACTTCCTCCATAAGAAACAAGAAGACCATTCTTCTGTTGCATCACCATACACATTTTATTGGCACCACAAAACACCAGCATGCATAATAATGTCCAATTTAATATCTAACAAGCGTCCATCATCTTTTGCGCTGTTGCGGTCAAAAACGTTTTGCCCTTCCGGGTCAAACACCTACCTACAGCAGTAGGAAGGCTACCTATATACACTGAAACCTCTGTAATGTTCACAGCGCCACTTAATGGTCAAAATGAAAATAACCACCTTATTAAAGGGGTGGTATAATGGATTTTTTCGAAGGCTTGATTGTGTTTATGGGGTGCACAGCAACATGTGTTCATGGGGTAATGGGAGAGGGGGTAAGCGAATCGCGCTCGCAGAAAGCGCTCGAGAAACAGTATCTCTTCCGCGACTTGGTTCGCTTTAAACTCGTATTTTTTTTTGTCTCGAGCCTTGGTCAAAAGACTGTACTACATTCATATTACATGATTTGACTTATTTTTTACGTAGAGAGGGTGACAGCGCACCGCATTAAAAGAAATGATCATTCATGTTTTCATAACCGCTTGCCAAACTCAAAAACACAACTAAAATTATATCATCTTTGAGACCAAGGGGGCCTGGTGTTTCGGGGGGCCCTACGCAGCTTGCGTATTCTGCGTATAGGGAGGATCGGCTCAATGGCGTCGTCTATATTGCTTAACAAGGTGAGCCCGATTGAGACGCAGAGGATATTATTGAAGAGGATCGTGCAGAACCTTTGCAAGCACAGCTTTTAATGGTAGGCCTATGTTTTTTGTTTGTTGTTGTCTCATACTTTTAGATACGCTGTTATTATGCTACTGCTTATGTAAGCTTTTACTATTCGTTTTTTTCATGATTAAAGCTTTAATACAGAACAGTAACCACATGCGCATCCATGTATAACGCTTCTCATAGCTATGTGAAAATAAGTGTATAAATGGAACAGTTTGAGCTGAGCTAATCTGAATGAGAGCGAGAGAGAGCGAGAGAGAGAGAGAGAGAGAGAGAGAGAGGGAGAGAGAGTGAGAGAGAGAGAGTGAGAGCGAGAGAGAGAGAGAGAGAGATGCAGAGCAGAGCGTGTGTAGAGCAGGGAGACACGAGGAACAGGATTAGAACATTGATTTTGAAACTTGTGAATCCATTAGAATC
Source organism: Aspiorhynchus laticeps (assembly GCA_023376895.1). NCBI lineage: Eukaryota > Metazoa > Chordata > Actinopteri > Cypriniformes > Cyprinidae > Aspiorhynchus > Aspiorhynchus laticeps. Next base: position 45,753,828 of record CM041794.1, on the reverse strand, counting down.
GTTAGAAGACAGAATCGCGATTCATAAAGTATATGAATATGAATATTTTCACGTGCACCCCTAGTTTTCTTCCTCTTCTCTAAAGCAGCGCAACATGGCCTCGCCCCCTTCGTTGCATGTTCCCGGGGGCGGGGTTTATCTGGGTTTATGATGTCAGTAACCCGGAAGTATTTTGTTGTAGTCCCTTACCAGCCGTTCTCTGTAGGCGATGCTATGCTAATTCTGTAAAAGACAATTTCTCCCTTTGCATTGAACTTTGGGCTTCGTAACTTCGCAGATGTTGTTTATGCTCACACAGCTACATTACACACTGACAAAAGTTAAAAAGGTGAAATCGTATTATATGACCCCTTTAAACACATACACGCCGCTTTTAGGTGATTTCACACTGGCTGAGTTCACGCAAAAGACACGATACACACGTGTAGCCCAATTCACATGCACAAAACAAGAATATATATTCCTAAAATATGTCTTATAAATGCAAAACACAATTCACAGATGTACAACTGTGTACATTTTTTTGTTTTACATCACTGTCTTTCAATATCACCAGAATGTACTCATTTACATATTACCTCAACATAATACAAAACATATACAAATACATTACACAATGATTTAGGGGTTGTTTTCTTAGTTAATTATACAGATTTAGTCTGAAAAACTGGGGGGGGGGGGCTTGGGGGTGCTTATTCTAATAAATTCGGAAATATATAAAACACTGTCGGCCTGCTGGTGTACCAACGGATCGCCATTGTTGGCTGGGTAATCAGAAACGATGCCAACTAACAGGCCATAATGAAAAACCAAGGCAGCTATTGAAACATAAACTAAAACTCAGGAAACTAGAATATCAGACTGAATTCAGAAACTGAATATCAGTCCTGGCAGATCACATCAAAGCCAAAACTCAACCTAAAACTGTTTTGTCACATACGGGCCATATCTGGCCCACACACAAACAACAAGGCACAACACACACTAAAGCCAGCTTGATGTGTGTGGGCCAGATCTGGCCCATATATGCCCTCTGCCATTGCCTGAACTGAGCCGTATATGTGCCATAGTTGGCCCAGATGGGGACTGATCTGGGTAGGCTGATTACGAATTGCTTTGACAATATAAACCTGTTAGACATAAAAACAGTTAACGGTCAAACTCTATCACATTTCATACCTGGATCAGATTCTTTCTTTGAGCTGATTGAAACTCCCACCACACCTGACGCTATTTTATTTTATTTTTGAGCACTGCTCTGTTTGTGTGCAGCAGTGATTGGTTTAGATGAGACGGTGGACGGGGCGATGACGGAAAGTGCCTCTTCAGCCCTTCACAGATTCTTCCTCACAATATTTGGAAAAGGTGTACTGATGTGTGATTTACAGCAGAGAAAATTTTAGTTTTTCTCAATTGCATTTTCTCACAACATCAATGAAGTCAATTTCATTTAAAAAGTGATTATTAAGGTTTTGGACTGTATTTGTTTTATAAGAAGCCGTGCACTTTGGAACTTGTTCACACCAGAGTTTAGAAAAAAATGTTCATTGATGTTTTTCACATGAGACTTTCAGATGAAATCCTCTTCTCCTCTGAGAAGAAATAAAGAAGGAGGCGGAGAGCAAAGAAATCAGTCATAGGAAGGCAGACGATTGCAGTCAGAGCTACAGTGAATCTACAGCAGAACAGAAGATGTGTGTGACTGAGTGAGAAACCACAGTGATGATCACACACTGTCAGTTTACAATCCTATTGCACAAAATGACACCATGAACGATGCTGCTTCCAGGACTGAGTATGTCTACCCACGACTCACAGTTTGATCCTGATTTCTATTTGTATGATCCTTGTGGTTCATCAGTGTGTGTCTCTGATCTACACTTTCTATAATAGTTACGTTAAAATAAAAGCAGTTTAAAAAAAAGCAGAAAATCACTCACTGCTCTGGACTGAATAACGTCTATATACTGTAAATATAGGCCTAATTATATATATTTAAATAACACATACTCCCTATCTACAGGCCCAACTGTTCTCATATCATAACTGTGATGTTCTATGAAACAACAAGCTTTGAAACACTTTTTTTCTTACTGCCGAAAATTTGATAATTTACTGTGAAATCCCTTTTCTCGCTGGTACATCACCAGTGTAGGGTAGAGTGGGGTTAAACACCCCTTTCCCCTACTGGTTTTCCCAAAATAACCACGATAAAGTCAAGATACATTTTTATTGTAATTATGGACTATTGACGAGAGTGATGTAGAAGTCTTCACCATGAAGCTTACACTGGTGATGTACCGGAGAGAAAACGGATTTCACAGTAAATGATCTCATTTTTGGCAGTAAGAAAAAAAGGGTTTCAAAGCTTGTTGTTTTGTAGAACAACACAGATATGATATGAAAATAGTAGGGCCTGTAGATAAAGAGAATGTGTTATTTAATAAAAATAGAATTATACAGAATGACATAATTTTTTTTCTCAAACATAGTCAGTGGGGTAAAATGCCCCCCAAGGGGCAATGAGCAATTACTGTAGTTATTTTGTTCTGAACATCAAATCCTTTGTTTTTCCTTAAAATGTATTCTAACTAGTTGGTTGAATAAAAATATTCAGACTTTATATTTAAAAATGACCAAGTTATGTCATGAATTTCATGACATCAGCTAGATAGTTAGCTAGCCAGTTGGCATCAGCTGACAAATTTTCAAATAGGCTATTATAATTTTGTAATTCATAATTATTGATTACATATATATATATATATATATATATATATATATATATATATATATATATATATATATATATATATATTAAGCTAAAACTGCATGTACACTGATTTTGCTGTAAATATTTAAAGCAAATTGCTTTGTAAGACTGGGGGGCATTTTACCCCACCTAGAGCTAAATTAAACTTGGTACAAATTTAATTTTGGTTAAAAATCTAATAACATGAAAACTCTGGACATTTTTCATACTTGGTTTAAAACTATGATAACTTTTCTCAACACACTTAACTTTTGTTTCAAAGAAAAACGAAAGAAGAAACAAAATAGGGTTTTCCCCCACTCTACCTTAAGCTTCATGGTGAATACTTCTACTTCACTCTTGTCATCATATTCTGTAGTTAAAATAAAAATGTATCTTAACTTTATCTAGTGGTTATTGTGGGAAGAACAGAAGTAGGCATTTCCCCCGCTCTTCTCTAATAACAACACGTTGAATCCAGCCCTCGGTTTGCCCTGGATGGAATTAAACGACACATCAGCCTTTGGTTGTCTTGCTCATTATCATATTGATTTTCAAATAAAAGCAACAGCTTCAGTTAAATGTTGTTTATTAGCAACAAATCACACACTTGTGAATCACTTCTTCCCTCACAGCACACAATATGACATAACATATGTAATTAGACTAATTTGAGACGTAATGTTGGATTGGGAGGATTTGGTTAACAATGTGGATTTGGAAAAAGGCATAGATATTGTCGAGAAGCACAGTGGGCTATTGTTTGAATTATTGTCAAAATATAGGTCTATCAATAATCTTATTTTTAACCCTCTATGGTACCGTGTTGCCTCCAGGCAACATACTTTATTTTAGGGTTTTTTAATAAAATGAGACACCCATTTAATTGATAAATGCTATCTCAGAGTAGTAGAACTCAAACACTAACCAATGAAAATCCAAAAAAAGTGGTCACATGACCCACAGGGGTCCATTTTGCTTCCAATAGGCGCCTTCGACTTGAAGCAGCGCTGCGCAGAATGATCACCGTATGACATCAAAGTACCGCGAGAGCTATAAGAAAGCAGACAGATCCTATGCTTTCGAATGGCTCTCGCGGTACTTTGATGTCAAACACTGACCATTCTGTGCAGCGCCGCTTAAAGTCGAACACGCCTAAAGTCAGGACATGTGCACATGTCACATGACTCCCTATTTTCTCCAATGAAAAGTGCATTTATCATCAATTTTCATCCATACAATTGCCTACAAAAGAAATCTGAGTCAACGTCATTAAGTAAAGAAGTATTTTCAAAAACTTTACATTATATATCATCAAATGTATTTTAGGAAATTACAAAAAACTTAATGTTGCCTCAAGGCAACATTGTACTGTAATGGAATCACATGAGGCCATTCAGGCCTTCTAGGTTATAATACAAGTATATGATATTAGTAAGGAAAAGAGTTAGAATTATCTAAATGTATTTGCTTTTTTTTACAATTTTTACAAAATTTTGTAATGCATTTGTAAAAATACTAATTCAGATACTATATCTGCACATAATTGTATTTTTCTGTTGAGAGGAATTGCTTTCTCAGCTTTCACAAGCAGTGAGGTGTCATTAGTGAAGGAGATTTTACATGCATGTGCTTGTGTGTGTGTGTGCATGCTTGTAAGGATAAGGTGCATATTAGGATAAGGTTATGCTGATTTTTTACCTTGAAACAACTCTGATTGTAATGTTTTGATATGATAACTGATATGATGGTTTGGTTATACTTGTGATCCACAATGGTACAATGTTGCCTGAGAGCAACAGCTGGATATGAAATTGCATTTTATTAAATATGAGATATGCAATACATTAAAAACTAGATAAAACTAACTGTTCAAGTATTTGGTTAAAGAAAATGATGTTAACAATAAATATATTTATTTTTTATGCATGAAAATGTCAAATGTTTAAATTTGTCCGTTGTGGTACAATGTTGCCTTGAGGCAACAAACTTAAAAAAATAAAAAATAAAAATAATGAAAATGTTTATTGATATTGTTATAGTGTCCAATTTTAACAAAACATCACAAATAATTTTTTCCTCGATGTCATATTGCATACCGTAGAGGGTTAAACATTTTCCATATACCTACATTCAAAATGTATTTAATATTTAAAACACCAATCTCATAACATTATTCATGCAGTTATAATTGTTTGAAGAACCATACAATTATATCACCCTTGCTCTGCATTAAAACTGAAATTATAAAATTACTTTTTCCTGACTCAAATACAATCAGCAGACAATAAAAGTTGTTGATAAAATATTAAAAGTAAAGATAATGTATTAATAAAAATGATAACATTTAATCAATAATTACTCAGAGCAAATACAAAAATTAGCTAAGTAAAAGTGAAAACTAATGAGATGGACCTCTTTCCAACTGACTTACAAGTAAGATTAGGTATCGTAAGGTTTTAATGGTATTACTATTCTTACAATCTTGCTTATTAAACATATTGGACATAACAGGAAACAATTGAACAATATGAAACCCATAAGTAACTAAAATGATATAATTTATATCATGAAGCAAAATTATATACAATAATAAAAGTTTTGGACATTGTTCTTTGGGGAGGAACTCCATCTTTGAGTTGATCTGAATCACAGTTGAATCTGCTGGTTTTGAAGATGAACTTTATTCACTGTGAAATCTTTAGATAATGTTTCTTTACCATTTCGCTTGTAATGACTGGTTAGGACAGATTTATCCAGATGATATTTTATTGCTTGATGCGTTACTGTGTCACATCTGGTGAAGATGATCTAATTACTGTGATTGTTTTTTGTATGACTGTGTAGAGAAGATGAATTATTGAAACACTTTCCACATGCAGTGCAGTGATACGGTTTCTCTCCAGTGTGAATCCTCTCATGCTTTTTCAGAGCTCCTGACTGATTGAATCTCTTGTCACAGTGTGAACACTTATAAGGTTTCTCTCCAGTGTGAATCCTCTCATGTGTTTTCAGATGTGTTGAATGATTGAATCTCTTGTCACAGTGTGAACATTTATAAGGTTTATCTCCAGTGTGAATCATCTCATGTGTTTTCAGATGTGCTGAATGATTGAATCTCTTGTCACAGTGTGAACATTTATAAGGTTTATCTCCAGTGTGAATCATCTCATGTGTTTTCAGATGTGCTGAATGATTGAATCTCTTGTCACAGTGTGAACACTTATAAGGTTTATCTCCAGTGTGAATCATCTCATGTGTTTTCAGATGTGCTGAATGATTGAATCTCTTGTCACAGTGTGAACACTTATAAGGTTTCTCTCCAGTGTGAATCCTCTCATGTGTTTTCAGATGTGCTGAATGATTGAATCTCTTGTCACAGTGTGAACACTTATAAGGTTTCTCTCCAGTGTGAATCCTCTCATGTGTTTTCAGATTTGCTGAATGACTGAATCTCTTGTCACAGTGTGAACACTTATAAGGTTTCTCTCCAGTGTGAATCATCTCATGTGTTTTCAGATGTGCTGAATGATTGAATCTCTTGTTGCAGTGTGAACACTTGTAAGGTTTTTCTCCAGTGTGAATCCTCTCATGTGTTTTCAGATCTCCTGACTGATTGAATCTCTTGTTGCAGTGTGAACACTTGTAAGGTTTTTCTCCAGTGTGAATCCTCTCATGCCGTTTTAAATTGCTCGCTGAAGTAAATGTCTTCTCACACTGAAAGCACATGTACTCTCTCACAGCAGTGTGTATTTTCTGATGTATTTTTAAATATTGTAAACATGAAAAACTCTTTCCACACAAATGACAGGAATGTGGCTTCTCCTTTGTATGAACTCTCAGGTGTGTCTTCAGGTTTGAAGCCCTTAAAAATGTTTTGCCGCATTGATCACATGTGTACAGTTTCTCTCTAGTGTGGATGTCCATGTGATCCTTAAGGTGTGATGATTGTGTGAAACTTTTCCCGCACTGATCACAAGTGAACGGTTTCTCTCCAGTGTGGATCCTCTCATGTGTTTTCAGATTTGACGACACACTGAATCTCTTGTCACAGTGTGAACACTTGTACAGTTTCTCTCCAGTGTGAATCCTCTCATGCAGTTTTAAATGGCTCGCTGTAGTAAAAGTCTTCTCACACTCAAAGCACATGTACTCTCTCACACCAGTGTGTATTTTCTGATGTATTTTCAAACTTTGTAGACGTGAAAAACTCTTTCCACACAAACAACATGAATGTGGCTTCTCCTTTGAATGAACTTTCATGTGTTTCTTAAGGGTTGATGACTGTGAGAAACTCTTCCCGCACTGATCACATGTGTACGGTCTCCCTCCAGTATGAACTCTCATGTGATAATCAAGACTACGTTTGTTTCTGACACTCGTTCCACACTGAGTGCAGGTGAAAGATTTCTTGGCTCTTCCTTTCTTTACATCATTCTGTTTGGGTTTTTCTCCACTTTTGACATGATTTTTCTCCTCAAATTCACTCAATTCTTTTTTCTCCTCATTATCTTCAATCAACTCTGAAACAAAAGTAAAAACAGTAAATTTTCATTAACCCGTAACCCCCCCCCCAAAAAAAAAAAAAAAACCCAGAAAGGACATAAAAATGAAACCCTGATATAACAGCGGAAAGAAAACAATTGCATTACAAAATTTTGATCATATTGCTGTAACTTTATTAATTATACGTCCCTGAAACTTTCCACGAATGAGGTACACTGATCCTCAAGTTATTAGTTTCCAATCAACACAAACTGAAAAAAAACGATAGGCGAGTAGGAAAAATAGTCCAACAACACTGTCGAACCCAAAATATAAAAAGATGCTATCGTACTTGCTAAATATTGAAATTTATTGTTAGAAGCACAAGCAACATTTCAGTCCACTGACCTTCATTAGGCATAAATTATTAGTTTTAAAAAATTATGGGCACAAATCTCATGTTTCTACAGGGAGAGCTATTAAATATGTTTGATCAACTACGTGAAGGATCTGAGGATCCACAAACTGTTGCATCAAGAGAGCGACCATACATGTGTTATTTTTATTGTCTTTTTTAATTAATTTATTCATATAATCATTAGCCATTTATGTAATTTATTGTTTGATTATTTTTTTTTTTACATTTATATCATTTTATTTATTCATTTATTATTTTATTTATTATTTTATATATTTTTTATTTCTTATTTTCCTTGTTTATGTACTTCCATTGCTTAATCTGATGATTGTGAGGTTTAATTAACTGTTTTGTCTGAATGAATAAGAGATAAGAGGGAATGTTTATGGAAACTCAAGGTTTATGGGATGTTATTGTGTTTGGTAAAACACTGCTTGGATTTGTGCTGGTCAGACGAAGTCTTAGCATTGAAACATATGCAACTAAGATTATTCAATAAACTGCTCCTTTTTATCATCTTTACTTCGTCTCCAGGTCTGGTCTTCTCTGGCTTTGCTCAGTCAACTACTAGGTTCACAGAAGACTATTAATACAGTCTTGGTATCATACAATACTTGATGTTAATGGGTTTTAAAACTATAGTCTACCACATCCAGTACTCAAAAATCTTATGAACAAATATTCTGTATGTGTTTTATGGCCTTATTTTAGTGACTTAAAAATGATTTATTTATTTTTTTTCACTAACCACGCATAAACATTTTCTCAAAAACGCAAACATGTATGCTAGTAATGCTACATTCATGCTGCTCATGTATTATTGTAGCACAGTTTGTGCTGATTACAGTGTAATCAGACTTTAGTCATTAATATGTTTTGAAGATACTGAAACAAAGCACAAATGCCGGGGCATGTCAAAACTACTCCAGGGCCCCAAAACCCCCTCAGACCCCAGAGGATTAATGCTTTGTGTGTACCACAAACAATCATTAAAGATGAATGAAGAATAAACACCAACCTCCTTGTTCCTCATGTTTTATTCTCCAGGTTTCTGGTTCCTCGTGTTTTATTCTCCAGGTTTCTGTTTCCTCGTGTTTTATTCTCCAGGTTTCTGGTTCCTCGTGTTTTATTCTCCAGGTTTCTGGTTCCTCGTGTTTTATTCTCTGGGTTTCTGGTTCCTCGTGTTTTATTCTCCAGGTTTCTGGTTCCTCGTGTTTTATTCTCCAGGTTTCTGGTTCCTCGTGTTTTATTCTCTGGGTTTCTGGTTCCTCGTGTTTTATTCTCCAGGTTTCTGGTTCCTCGTGTTTTATTCTCCAGGTTTCTGGTTCCTCGTGTTTTATTCTCCAGGTTTCTGGTTCAGTCGTGTTCTCCTCTCTCTCCTCTTTAACAAACACCATCTTCACAGCAGCAGATCTCAGTTCAGATGATACTCCTCCAAATATTCCTGTTTGCTTCAAAACTTATTCACGACTCTGAGGACGAGAATATTACAGGTATTTACTGACCTGATTCAAAAACTGTATTTTTTTCTTACAGAAACAACATTTCTAACAGCTAGTATTAAGGCAGCATCACAACAAAGCAACAGAGAGCGCGGTTAAACTAATCTTCTTCTTCTGAGGTTTAATGGTGTTTGGTGAACAAACGCATGTGTTTTAGCGCCACCCGCTGGACTGGAGTGAAGCGGCGAGAGGAGAGAAATAATACGGGGAAATTACTTAGAGCGTGTACAAGGTATATTTAGTATACACAAAATTATTATTTTTTTATTAATGAAATTACAAATATTTCAAAAAATAGATATTTTATGCAATTATGTAACTTAATACAGTAAACACAAAAAATGTGAAAATTAGACTTTTTAATAGAGATTTCATGATAATTCAAGCTGAATGTATGAATCAGGAGGCAAAGACAGTCAATAATAGGTGAAGTGGCAGTCTTTCAGTTATTATTTTCAAGACAACATGTCCCTTAATATACATAAAACATCGTTTTTGGTGATGGTTTAATATAAATTGTGTTATTATTCAAAACTTTGAACAAATCCGGTCCTCATCAACCTATGGTTTCAGATTCATGTTTTGTTTTTTTTCATTATAAACCCATTTTCTCCCAGGTTTGTGTTTCCTGATGAGTTTATATACAGGTGCTGGTCATATAATTAGAATATCATCAAAAAGTTCATTTATTTTACTAATTCCATTCAAAAAGTGAAACTTGTATAATGTATACATTCGTTCCACACAGACTGATATATTTCAAGTGTTTATTTCTTTTAATTTTGATGATTATAACTGACAACTAATGAAAACCCCAAATTCAGTATCTCAGAAAATTAGAATATTACTTAAGACCAATACAAAGAAAGGATTTTTAGAAATCTTGGTAGTTAATTATCAGTAAATCTGATAGTTCAGAAAAGTGAACTATCCCTTTAAACCAGGTACTGGTAGCTTTGGCACTGTGTGCAGGTGCCAAGTCCTGTTGGAAAATGAAATCTGCATCTCCATAAAGTTGGTCAGCAGCAGGAAGCATGAAGTGCTCTAAAACTTCCTGGTATACGGCTGTGTTGACCTTGGACCTCAGAAAACACAGTGGACCAACACCAGCAGATGACATGGCACCTCAAACCATCACTGACTGTGGAAACTTTACACTGGACCTCAAGCAACGTGGATTCTGTGCCTCTCCACTCTTCCTCCAGACTCTGGGACCCTGATTTCCAAAGGAAATGCAAAATTTACTTTCATCAGAGAACATAACTTTGGACCACTCAGCAGCAGTCCAGTCCTTTTTGTCTTTAGCCCAGGCGAGACGCTTCTGACGCTGTCTGTTGTTCAAGAGTGGCTTGACACAAGGAATGCGACAGCTGAAACCCATATCTTGCATACGTCTGTGCGTAGTGGTTCTTGAAGCACTGACTCCAGCTGCAGTTCACTCTTTGTGAATCTCCCCACATTTTTTAATGGGTTTTGTTTCACAATCCTCTCCAGGGTGCGGTTATCCCTATTGCTTTTACACTTTTTTCTACCACATCTTTTCCTTCCCTTCGCCTCTCTATTAATGTGCTTGGACACAGAGCTCTGTGAACAGCCAGCCTCTTTTGCAATGACCTTTTGTGTCTTGCCCTCTTTGTGCAAGGTGTCAATGTCGTCTTTTGGACAACTGTCAAGTCAGCAGTCTTCCCCATGATTGTGTAGCCTACAGAACTAGACTGAGAGACCATTTAAAGGCCTTTGCAGGTGTTTTGAGTTAATTAGCTGATTAGAGTGTGGCACCAGGTGTCTTCAATATTGAACCTTTTCACAATATTCTAATTTTCTGCGATACTGAATTTGGGGTTTTCATTAGTTGTCACTTATAATCATCAAAATTAAAATAAATAAATACTTGAAATTTATCAGTCTGTGTGGAATGAATGTATACATTATACAAGTTTCACTTTTTGAATGGAACTAGTGAAATAAATCAACTTTTTGATGATATTCTAATTATATGACCAGCACCTGTATATATATATATATATATCTTTGTCTTTGTTTCGTAGAATAAAGCAAAAGTTAGGTAATTTCCTTCAATTTAGGCCACATGAAACATTGATCTGAATTGAGCGAATAGAACTGGACTAAGAATAAACTGATATCAGTGTTTACAGCCACAGCTTACTGAACAGGAGAAGCACATGCTATAAAGCACAAACACAGCAAACACAAGCAAAGAAACGTTACCAGAGTTTGGTCAATAAACTATTCATTGTGTCATTAAAAATCTCCTTTTGGCCGTCACCTGCCGGGCACTGAGCGAACACCCATTAAACCACATTACAGTGTCAGAAACTGCAGAAACAGATCAAATGCTGCTGTTATCATCATTGTGCTGCGGTAAAGCCAGTCTCATCACAGCTACTGGCACAGTATTCCTCTGAAATAAAACAGTTATACCAATAAACTACTTTATAATTGAACCTTTTTTTATTTATTTGACTAATTATTCACTCTACACACCTGCACAGACAGCTCCTTTCTGCAATGCTGACCATACAGGCAGATCACTGGGTTTTAGAGCAGAAGATCTGAGAAACAACATCCGTGCTCCTGCTGAAAACACATTAAACATCCTTCTCAACCTTTCAACTTTACACCATTTCATGAGATTTAAGGGTAACATTTTATTTTAGGGTCTCTTAAAGGAAAACGCCACGTTTTTCCATATTCCAATATGTTCTTCCCTCAACTTAGACGAGTTGATATGTACCTCTCCCGTCTCAGTCCGTGCACTTAATCCCTCTAGCGCGCAGCACCACTGTGCTAGCGTTTAGCTTAGCACCATTAATTTCTTAGGATCCAAACTAGGATAAATTTAGAAGCCACCAAACACTTCCATGTTTTCCCTATTTAAAGACGTTTACATGAGTAGTTACACAAGTAAGTATGGTGACACAAAATAAAACGTGGCGATTTTCTAAGCGGATAAAAATGATAACTATAATGTGTGGCGGAAGAGCACTTTCCAGCACTTCGACCTCGGCGCAGTAATATCATCACTCCTGAAAACTCCCCCTCTTCCGTCAATACAACCAACGTGGCCTGTGGCTCAGTGGTAGAGCATTGTGTTAGCAGCGCAAAAGGTTGTGGGTTCAATTCCCAGGGAACACACATACAGACAAAAAAATGTATAGCCTGAATGCACTGTAAGTCGCTTTGGATAACAGGAGTAACATTTACTAACTACTGAATGGTAAGATCCTCAGAGTGAAAATAGTATAACAACAGAAGAATGGAAAGAGTGTGTGAGTGAAGGAGGTTGTGAATGTGTGTAGATGTGTGTTAGTTACAGGATCAGAGAATGACACTGTTCCTCTGTCATAGTCCAGATACACTCTCACACGATCAAGCTGCTGTTCAACACGAAAACCAAAGTCAGGCTGCTCAGACAGGCTATACTGATCGTACCACACACTCCAGACACCAGTCTTGTAGAAATCACGTCCTTTCCTTTGGTTTGATGCTGTAGTTACTCCAAGAATCCAGTCTGAACTCTCTTTAACCTCCACATCCCAGCAGTGTGTTCCTGAGTTAAAACCCTCTGAACCCAGAACACAGGGATAGCAGTCAAATCTCTCTGGATTATCAGGAAGAGGTAGTTTGTTCCAGTTCCATTTCAGACTGGTCAGATCATCAGACGGGACAAGATGTGGGTTTGCAGTGTTTGGATCCAGAATCACAGGAGCTGATGAGACACAATCAACACAGATTATTATCAATCTATTGATCAAATACATCAGACATTTTTCTGTTATCATATTTACATGCCCTGGGATTGATGCTCAATCAGACCAAAACATTAGGACTTTTCACACTTGTAATTTAGAAGAGGGGTTAGCACCAGTTTTTACCCAGCGTTATAGAACCCTGCTCCAGAGTAGAGTTAACACTACTTTTGTGGTGCCAATCACATACCTTATATGCTTTGGACAGTTACAGAAACACTGCGCTTTGTATAAACAGTCGACCATTTTAATAGATGTCTCGATCACAAAAATCATTGAGTGCACTGGAACAATCACTCCTAAAAAATCCCAGAAAAAACTAGGGAGCAATGATTCTCTTCGCGGGAGCTGGATCTCTTATTCATAACAGAATCTTTGATTACTACTGGGGATCTCAGCCCTTTCTCCGAACTTTTACCTCCAAAATGCTTGTTTTTTAATTTGCCTCATAAATCTGGTCTGGCTTGGTCTCTATTTTTAAAGACATATTTTCTTGCCGGTCAACTGTGATAAATGACTATCAGAATTTTGAGCTGCAGCTATTTACACTGGATCTGAACTTTCCACTTTTGGTTGTTCTGATATACCGTCCACCAAAACACACAAACTTTTAAAATTGGGGGAATTTACACCGAAATATGATAAACTGTTGATTCTTGGTGATTTTAATGTTCATGTATGCTGCACAGGGGACCCATTAGCCAAAGAATTTATTATTTTGCTAAATGCATTTGACCTAGAACAACATGTGAATGTCCCCACTCACCAGTTGGGACAAAGCCTTCTACTTAGCCATTTTGTGATGCTATTAAATCAGTAGATGTCAGTCAATGTGACTTGAGTGCAGAGAACTCCTGTTCAGGCTTAACTCCACATGTGTGGATGTCTTAGATTCAGTTGCCCCTGCAAAATCCTCAAAAATTAAACCTAGATCTGAGCCCTGGCTTGATGACAACATACGCTCTCTGAGGCAGATCTGTAGGAGGGTGGAGCATAAGTGGAAAGGGGATCGGCTCCAAATTTCATTTGAAATTTTAAGAGATTCAGTATTCAAATTTCAGAAGGCAGTCTGAGCAGCGAAATCCAGGTACCTCACGGCAATTATTGACAAGAATTACCACAGACTCTTTTTACTATTTTTAACGCTGTTGTTAACCCAACTGTCTGTGAGTACCCAGATGTGTCAAAAACTATGTGTGATGACTTTCTTAGATTTTTTATTAATAAGATCAATGATATAAGGTTGGGGATATTTCCACCTGCTTTTGATCCTTCTGTTTCTTTTGTTTGTTCTGTTGATTTCAGCCAGTTTGAACCTATTTCTTTTTTACATCTTCAAGAAATAGTGTGTCAGTTAAAGCCGTCTGGCTCTTCCATTGATTTTATTCCACCTTATTTCCTGAAACAAGTTTTTAATGCAGTGGGTCCCTATCTTGTGACCAAGATAAATCGATGTTTTGAGACTAGTTCTGTGCCTGAAATGATAAAACATGCTACAGTCTTTCCTTTGCTTAAGAGGCCGAACCTAGATCCTTCTGTTTTAGCCAATTATAGACCCATTTCAAATCTGTCTTTTACTACAAAGATTCTGGAAAAGTAGTCCTGCAACAACTACAAAAGTTTTTAGATGAAAATAAGATCTTTGAGGTATTTCAATAAGGTTTTAGAAAACACCACTCGACTGAGACTGCACTTCTGAAAGTTTTGAATGATATTCTATTAACTGGCGATGCTGGGGATCATGATGTCCTTGTGCTCCTAGACTTGCACGCTTCTTTTGACACTGTGGACCATGCTATCCTGCTTACTCACCTGGAACACTGTGTAGGCATAAAAGGAAGTGCTCTTGAATGGTTTAAATCATATTTCTCCAATCAAAGTTTTAGAGTTAATATTGGTGAATACTCTTCTAGCTTCTTTGTCATGTGGGATTCCCCAGGGATCCATTTTGGCTCCTATTCTTTTTTCATTGTATATGCTCCCATTGGGTTCTATTTTTAGGAAGCATGGTCTGTCTTTCCATTGCTATGCAGACGACACTCAAATCTATTTGCCCTTAAAACAGAGTTCTAATGGTCCGGAAACACTTATGTCTAGCCTGTCTGATGTGAAAGCCTGGTTGTCTTCACATTTTCTTAATTTCAATGAGAGTGAAATAATTGTGTTTGGTCCGTCGGATTCTCGTAGTACACCGAAAGTAAATCTTGGCGATTTAACCTCTTCTGTGAAGCCTTGGGTAAAAAAATCTTGGTGTCATTTTTGATGATGGTTTAAAATTAATAAACAAACAGATTAATATGGTGGTCAAGTCCTGCTTTTTTCAGCTTCGACTTCTAGCAAAAGTAAAACCTATTTTGTCTAGTAAAAATTTTGAAAAAGTAATTCATGCTTTTAATACATCTAGATTAGACTACTGCAACTCGCTGTATTTTGGGATTGGTCAAACAGCCCTATCCCGTTTGCAGAGAGTTCAAAATTCAGCTGCTAGGCTTTTAACAAGTACCAAAAAACGGGATCATATTACACCAGTTTTACGTTCTCTGCACTGGTTGCCAGTGCGCTATCGAGTGAATTTTAAAATTCTTCTCTTAGTGTTTAAATCATTACATGGTTTGGCCCCTGCTTATCTATCAGATTTATTGACTGAACATCGGCCCCTCTTGTCTCTCCGGTCGTCAAACCAGAGATTATTAAGCATCCCGAAGTCGAGGCTGAAATGCAGGGGTGACCGTGCTTTCTCAGTTGCTGCCCCTAGTTTGTGGAATGCTCTGCCCCTCTGTATTAGATCTGCACCTTCAGTGTCTGTTTTTAAATCCATGTTGAAAACTTACCTTTTTGATTTGGTGTTTTATCAATGAGAACTTTCTACTGTACAGTTTCTTTTAGTTTTTATTTTGTACTGTCTTATTGAAATGTGTTTATTGTGCAGCACATTGGTCAACCCATGGTTGTTTAATAGTGCTATATAAATAAAATTGACATTGACATTGACAATGATGCTCACTATGTTCCCTTGACAGAAACTTCCATTGCATTTTATGAAGTGCAAAATATAAAATGCATGGGTCATTCAAGACTAACATTTAGATCTTCTGCACTCAGACTCACTTTTCTGGACGATGTCCTGCATCTTCTTCCAGACTCTGAAGGGCAGGTTTCCCAAGTAACGTGGCACATGAATCAAAGCTCCAGAAGGTGTCTGTGGATCCGGCTGTGATGAGATCTGGACTCTGGAAGAACATTCAGGATCAGAACTACAGTGGCTTTGGATCAGAAGCAAAGAGACCAGAGACACCAGCAGATCACTCACCTTTCCATTGAGACTGGAAACTCCTGCAGAAAACACACCATTGATCATCAATAACTCAATCAATCATCAATCAATCAATCAATCAATCATCTGAAATCAGACCTTCAGAAAGCAGACATCACTGGCTTTCATCATCTCCTCCATGTCTTTGATTGTGTGTGAAAGAGCTGAGATGTGTCTGTTCATCTCCTCCAGCTTCTCCTTCGTCGTCTGCTTCTTCTGCTCCTCTTCCTCTTTCAGTTCAGTGATTGTAGCTTCTTCTTCATCTCTGAGAAACTGATGAAGCTTCTCAAACTGCAGTTTAATCTGAAGCTCTGTGTGCTCAGCTTGAGACTGAAATCAAACAACATTCACTTCAATCATCTCAAAGATGCACTATTCTGGAGTAGCACAAAGAGTGAGTGGGTAAATATAGGTTAGTTAACTACAACTTTAGCATTCTGAAGTACCAGTACTGTAGCAGTAGATGTTCTGTGTCTGTAGGAGGCAAATAGATAAAATTGTATGTGTATCTTTAAATTTATATGTGTATAAAGTAATATTTTCAAATATTATTCTATTTGAAAGAATTGCTTTCATGCTAAAGCTCCATTATTTAATATTCAATGTATTATTTTTCGGGTTTCGTCTGGCCAGAGGAGAACTGGCCTCTCAACTGAGCCTGGTTTCTCCCAAGTTTTTTTTTCCTCCATTCTGTTACAGAGGGAGTTTTGGTTCCTTGCCGCTGTCGCCTCTGGCTTGCTCAGTTGGGGACACTTCATTTCTAGCGATTATCGTTGATTTGATTGCACAGATACTATTTAAACTAAACTGAGCTAGACAATGACATCTCTGAATTCAATAATGAAAAACCTTTAACTGAAAATTGAGTGTTTAATCTTAACATTATACATTACTGACACTCTATCCTCCAATTTGATACTGTTAAGTGCTTTACACAATCTGTATTGTTAAAAGCGCTATATAAATAAAGGTGACTTGACTTGACTATTATATTCAGGATAATGATTTATTTTATTTTATTTTATTATCATTTATGTCTTATCAAGTATGATTACTTAACTTTTAAGAACCATCAATCAGTAAATTATATTTGTGTTGTTTATGAATATTTGACCTAAAACGTATGTAGCAAGAAGGGAGAAGTGGATTGGATAGAAACTTCCAGTCCAGTAGTAGTTGATAGTAGTTTCTTGAGTTATTTGTATTTTGATATTACTTCTCTGCAGTACTCCATCTCTCCCTCATCTCCAAGACTGCCACTTAATACTCAACCTGACCAAGAATGGATCCAGCAGTATAACTCACGCATGTCTGACAAGGAGATTGCAGTAATTAAGGCTATGTTTCTGAGTTTTTGGAACTCACTCTTCTTGTGGACTTTGAGGAAACGTCCCTTAAATACCTTTCCTTTTTGAGGAAGCCTGAGTGAACTATTACATTCGCTGATGCCACTGCAGAGTTATATCGACTGCATTCTACTCCTTAGTAGATCACCATTTACCGTTGTGGTTTCCCTCTCTCACCTGGCCTTCTGTGCTTCCAGCTCTTGTCTGCTGCTCTCTTTGCTGCCTTCACAATTGCCCATGGAGCCCATCTCAAGGCAATTGATGCTGGTGGCTAAAGTGGCTGATCTACCTCTAACATCGATGTGTGCCCAACTGCCCATGAGAATCATCTCAGCGTCCTCAAGCCCAAAGGTCTCTGCACTTCTAGATATGGTGGTCTCATCTTGGAAGCTGGCCTGCTCTCCTATGGCCATGATGGTCATCCCTGAACTTACTGTGTCGTCTGTTTCGGTTCCGCACTGCTGGTCTCCAGCTTCACCAGCTCCACCTTGGTTTCCTGCTCCACCGTGGTGGTCTTCAGATCCACCTGTTCCACCTTGGTGGTCTTCTGCACCTTCTGCTCCACCTTGGTGGTTTTCTACGCCCAGTCCCGGTTTCAGTCCAGTCCAATCTTGTCTTCATCTCAGTCTGCCACATAACAGTAAGAATGTTTTGCATGTATCTCCTCACTGGTAATAGCAAGTTGCGTTTGTTTATGCTTATTTTGCACATAAATTCAGCCTGATGAAGTTTTGAAAGTTGTTACGCTAGGATTGTTTTCAATGATGGGAGTGTATGGATGGGGGATTCTTCTCTCAGGTATTTTAAAAAGGGTGTAGTTTGGTAAACCGTAATCATATATGCTGTTTTATCATGTCGATGCAATCTATAACTTCATTGGTAACTTTGTATTTTAAGGTAATGTGGGGTTGTTGGGGTTCTTCAGTACACAATTGTGTCACATGGGTATGAATTTCTAATAATGGGTTTGTCTGATGGAAAAATGTTAGGATTATTGTTAGGATATTCCTTTATTTTTAGGGGGCTTATGGGGTTTGCTGTGGTCTTAACATATGCAGTGAAGTGCTCACTGTTTTCTTTCTTCCAGTTGCACAATCTGTGAAATTGCTGCCTCTGTTGGCTCAAAGCTGATTCCCTGATTACTTTTGTTGTTTTGATAAATAAAGATTTATGTTATGTTTCTCTCTTCCTTTCATGGGCCCCATCAGATCCTACACATAGCAACCATGTCTGAATGAAAATATGTACATTTCATATTAAACAGATTTACAGACTGCTGGTGATTTTAACATTATTTGTCTTTCAGTTTTTCTGTGGAAAGACTAATAATGAGGTTCAAGATTAAAAACTCACTAGAAGTTAGTTACAAATGTAAAATATGTTCTGTGAAAAGTGTGAAAGGTGAGCACTAACCAATAGCTGCTTATACATTGGTCCCGACCACTGTCAAAGCAACCGGCACTTAGGGGCTTTGATTATGTGAACCGATACCATTCCCAGAATAAAAAGATTTTAAATGCATGTGTCTGACTGTTGATTTCATAAACTTCAAGGCGTAAACCCTTATTCAGTTTAAAACAGTAGCATGCAATTACAGACAAAACTATGCCTCTGTTCTAATCAAAGGTATGAATATCAATCCTCACGTTGATGTGTTGAAGTATTTTCTCAAACTCTCCTTTAATATCTTCTTTGTGTTGACATTTCTCCAGTAAGGACTTCAGTGCTGTATTGAGCTCCTCCTAGAATTTAAAGTGAAAATCTATAAGACACCAGTGATTTCTGTAATATGTTCACACTATATCAGCAAAATGGTAGTAAGAAATGTATTTATGCCCATCTTTAATCATCAAATATAAATCCGTCTTACCTTATGTGTTGAAACCACTTCACTGATGGGTCTGAAGTTATGATTGTCGTGTTGCTGTGAAGTAAAGCACACTAAACACGCAGCCTGTTTGTCCTCCAGACAGAAGAGTTTGAGTTTCTCACTGTGTAAACTGCAGAACTCCTCAGATGAATGTCTCTCATTTCTCTTCTGCAGGAACGACTCACACAAGTTTTTTAAAGCAAGATTAACTGGAGGTTGATGTCTTGAAGTTCTCCTGCAGACGGGACACTCCTGAGTTTGTTTGGTTCTCCAGAACTGTTGAAGACATTCTTTACAGAAACTGTGAGTACATGATAGAATAACAGGAGTCTTGAAGATTTCATGACATACAGGACAAATATAATCATATTCAGCTGATGAAGCCATCGTCCCTGTTTGAGCTCCAGCAATATGAACTTTACTTTCACTTTCTGAATGAGTCTTTCAAAATTGATTCATGAAGAAACTGCTCAAAAACCCTTCTTGAAAGCATTCTCCTTCATTCGTCACAGATCACTGATTCTTGTTAGCTTTTGTCGAGACATCGAGAGCCACTCTGACAAAAGAGAAATTAATGAGA
The DNA here is from genome assembly GCA_023376895.1 of Aspiorhynchus laticeps. NCBI lineage: Eukaryota > Metazoa > Chordata > Actinopteri > Cypriniformes > Cyprinidae > Aspiorhynchus > Aspiorhynchus laticeps. The sequence continues at coordinate 45,733,792 of CM041794.1, read as the reverse complement.
CACTTCCTTGTGAGTGCTGTAAGAGGGCTGAGCTTCTGGTCACGTGTGTGTTCAAACTATGTCAGAGGACACTATCAGAATTTCTTCAGGTTAATGTGAACAAAATGACTTCAAAATTTACTTTAAAGTTTGATGCTAGAAAACCTAGACAAAACAGAAAAAATTACAGAAAATAATAGTTAAAAAGACAAGCAGCACAAACCAGTTTCTGTCTCGCCATCGGTTCTGTATCATCTGCATGTCAACAGAAATAAATGCACAAAATGGTTCATAACCACTAAAGATGATGCTGCAGTGCTTTTTTCCTTCATTATAGTTCAGATATGAGACTGTCAGAGGTGAGAGCATCATGTTTATAAGGGACAGTTCAAATTATGGCTAGTTTTTCAAAAACAAAAATCCTATTTTTGCGAATATAATGTTTTGGCACTATTTATATATTTATTTTTAAATTAAGGAATCACGGTTGAAAGGCTGACAGTACACTAATGATGTTATTTAGGAGATGAAATGATCCGAGCACATACAGCTCAGGTGAAAACTGTTCACATGTTTATAGCTTCACTCTGTTTATAGAAAAGGTTGGCAAGATACAGTTAGCTTTATATTTATTTACCAATGATAAGTGTATAAGTGTATTTCCTTAATTTCCCCAGCTCCAAAAGCAGAACAGCTAACATTACAGCTTATCGATAAGTCTTTCGTAATTTAGCCACAGGGCTCAGGTACCCATCCATACTTACAAGAGAAGAAAATAAGGATCAATTACAAAGCTACATGACAGTATATCTTGCATCTGATTTACTAAATACATTATAAGTGGAAGAATAACTCAGTAATTTTAAAAACAACAATGAAGAACACATTCAAATTAAAGTTCAAGTGTTACAGTCACTTCATCAGCTTCCTGAACAAGAACAGTTTGGAAAAAGCTTCTACTTTCCTTCATGAAAGAGTAAGTAAACTACAAGTGACACATACTGCATGCAATATAGTATGGAATGAAACTGTATGAAAGTATACTGTATGAAACTCATAAGAAAACACAATGATATCATTTATATCATGAAGCAAAATGATACACAATAATAAAATGTTTTGACATTGTTCTTTGGGGAGGAACTCCATCTTTAAGTTGATCAGAATCTCACAGTTGAATCTGCTGATTTTGAAGATGAAGATGAACTTCACTGTGAAAACTTTAGGTAATGTTTCTGTCATGCCACTTGTGATGTCTGGTTAGGACAGATTTATCCAGATTATATTTTATTGCTTGATGCATTATTGTGTCATATATGGTGATGATGCAGCATCAGATCTGAAAGAGCTGGATCTGAAGATGATCTACTTACGGTGTTTGTTCTTTGTATGACTCTGTAGGGAAGATAACAGTTTGTAACACTTCCCGCATGCAGTGCAGTGATACGGCTTCTCTCTAGAGTGGATCCTCTCATGCGTTTTCATATGTATTGACTGAATAAATCTCTTGTCACAGTATGAACACTTATATGGTTTCTCTCCAGTGTGGATCCTCTCATGTGTTTTCAGATTTGCTGGGTGACTGAATCTCTTGTCACAGTGTGAACACTTATAAGGTTTCACTCCAGTGTGAACCCTCTCATGTGTTTTCAGATTTGCTGGGTGTCTGAATCTCTTGTCACAGTGTGAACACTTGTACGGTTTTTCTCCAGTGTGAATCCTCTGGTGCTCTTTTAAACACTTTGCCGAAATAAAAGTATTTTCACACTCAAAGCACAAATACTCTCTCACACCAGTGTGTATTTTCTGATGGATTTTCAAACTTTGTAGTAATGAAAAACTCTTTCCACACAAATGACAGGAATGTGGTTTCTCCTTTGTATGAACTGTCATGTGTTTCTTCACGTCGTAAGCCCTCACAAATGTTTTGCCGCACTGATCACATGAGTATAGTTTCTCTCTAGTGTGGATGTTCATGTGTGTCTTAAGGTTTGCGGAGTGTGTGAAACACTTCCCACATTGATCACAAGTGAACAGTTTTTCTCCAGTATGAATTCTCATGTGCTTCGTAAGGGTTACTTTTAGTTTGAAACTCTTCCCGCACTGATCACATGTGTACGGTTTCTCTCCAGTGTGGATCCTCTCGTGTGTTTTTAGGTCTCCTAACCAAATAAATCTTTTGTCACAGTATGAACACTTGTACGGCTTTTCTCCAGTGTGAATCCTCTCATGTGTTTTCATGTATCCAGACCAACTGAATCTCTTGTCACAGTGTGAACACTTGTACGGTTTTTCTCTAGTGTGGATGTTCATGTGATCCTTAAGGCTTGATGAGTGTGTGAAACTCCTCCCACATTGATCACATGTGTACGGTTTCTCTCCTGAATGAATTCTCATGTGACGGTCAAGACTTGTTTTGCGTGTGAAACTCTTTCCACACTGAGTGCAGGTGAAAGATTTCTTGGCTTTTCCTTCCTTTAAATCTTTCTGTTTGGTTTGAGAGCAACTCAAGGGTTTTTCTCCAGTTTTTACATGATTTTTCTCCTCAACTTCACTCAATTCTTCGTTCTCCTCACTTTCTTCTATAAAATAAAAGCAGAAACCGTTTATTTGTCAGTAACAAATAAACTTAAAAAAAAAAAAATAATAATAATAATAATACACACACAGAAATGTGAAAATACAACAAAGTGAACCCTGGTGTAACAATTTAAAGGCAATTTATATATAACATTTTGTTCCTTTTGATGCAATTTTATCAATTATACATCCCTGAAACTTTTCATGAATCATTTTTAAAATATTATAGACAAATCCCATGTTTCTATATAGATAACTATTGAATATGATTGCTCAACTACATATTTAGCATACATTTTGTTGGCCTTATTATTTGCTCCAGCTATATTACTCAGCAGCTCTTATGTTTGTTTCAGTTACAACAAACTAAATCTAAAACTTCTTGAAATGTTATAACTGTCAGTGTTATCAAAGCTTTGCAAGCCTAATGTAACACAAACAGTCATTAAAGATGAATGAAGAATAAAGTCCAACCTCTTTGTTCCTCGTGTTTTATTCTCCAGGTTTCTGGTTCCTCGTGTTTTATTCTCCAGGTTTCTGGTTCCTCGTGTTTTATTCTCCAGGTTTCTGGTTCAGTCGTGTCCTCCTCTCTCTCCTCTTTAACAAACACCATCTTCACAGCAGCAGCTCTTCAGATGATACTCCTCCAGATATTCCTGCTTGCTTCAAAACTTAGTCACGACTCTGAGGATGAGAATATTACATGTATTTACTGACCTGATCCAAAAACTGTATTTTTATATTTACAGAAACAACATTTCTAACAGATTGCATTTAAAACAACACCACAACAACAGAGAGCGCGGTGAAACTAATCTTCCTCTGAGGTTTTATGGTGTTTGGCAAACAAATGCGAGTGTTTTAGCGCCACCCGCTGGACTGGAGTGAAGCGGAGAGAGGAGGGAAATAATACGGGGAAATTAGTGTTATTAGTAGATTAGTATTATCTGGGGAATATTATCACAGGACCTCGGTGTTAGGCGAAATATAGTGGGACATTTGCGGGGGAATTTTTACTTTACAAATATTTACAGACATGTAAATGGCATACTTGCTTACTGCCCAGTACACAGTGCATACTGCCTTCTATTTTTTAAAGAATAATGTATGAACGAATATAAGCAACAAATGTTTCAGAGTAGTATGCTTAACTGTCACATGACAAACACAAACATTAATTCAGCACAGCTGCCGAGATTGTTACCTTATAAACAAATGTGTTAACTATTATTTTTTCAAAGGCTTGTTAATTAGGCTTCATATTAGTAAACAATGCTATATTGCCCAGAACTCATGTCATAATTGAAGAACTTTATAGGCTATTGGACTGAACTGAATGAGAATGAACAATGATATTTTTGGCAGTTGCACTAATTGGAAAGAGTGATATATTGTAGTTACACTAAGTGCAAATAATAATAAATTACGTTTACACTAAAATAGCAGCATTTTCTTGAGCAACAGGTGTGTAAATAGTAGTTAGGTGGCAGATATATATATACTTCAGTACTGTACATAATAAAACTTTATGCAATACCATATTGAGTGTAAATTATCATGAATTTTATTTGATGAACGCCACTTTATTGGAACAAAATTCTACAGCAAAGCACACTGTATTATTAATGAGGTGTTTAATCTCCACTTTTGAAATATTTACTTATTTTTTTATTGAAAATAAATGCCTTTCTGATATGAAATAGTGACATAAACTTGGCCCTTTAAGCAGGGGCGGATCTAGAAAATAATTTTTAGGGTGGCAAAGGGGTGGCATGGGGTCTATGAGGGATGGCAACACCAAAGCAAGCCTCCATGCATAGTTTTTGGGGATTTATTGTCTGACATGCACAGTTGTGTTCACAAATATCACAATACCATTAAGTGATTATCTATACTCTTTAAAATGAAAAATAAATAACAACATTTCAAAATCCATCATGGCACCAAGTCAATACACAATATAAAAAACTTCAACAGGTTATAAATGTTTCTGAGCTTGTATCTGTCACGCTCTCGGAGGGGAGAGCAAGGAGCAAGGAGACATGGAGATTACTGCAAACATGGATTTAATAAAACAAGGAGACAGTTAACAACCAACACAGGATACACTGGGCTTTTAAACAAAAGGAAATCAAACGAGGAGAACTGAAACAGGTGGGGAGCAATCAAAACACAGATGGAGACTAATGGAGACAAACGAGGACAGGAACAGGAACACCAAATATGGGCACGAGAGGAGGGGAAACACGTGACATGGGGAACACAGGTCTGACAGTACTCCCCCTGCCGAACGGTGCGTCCCGCACCGAACACCATCCAACGGGGAGGGGGGGTGGGCGCTCTGGAGGCCTTAAGGGACATGGAGACAGGACAGGACGGGAGGCCTCCAGGGCGGCGCCCATTCTGGGAGCCATGGCGGAGCAGGGAGGTCGGGAGGCCATGGCGGGTCAGGGGACTCAGGAGGCCATGGCGGGTCAGGGAGCTCGGGAGGCCATGGCGGGTCAGGGAGCTCGGGAGGCCATGGCGGGTCAGGGAGATCGGGAGGCCATGGCGGAGCAGGGAGCTCGGGAGGCCATGGCGGAGCAGGGAGCTCGGGAGGCCATAGCGGATCAAGGAGCTCGGGAGGCCATAGCGGATCAAGGAGCTTGGGAGGCCATGGTGGGACCGCCTCCGAGACCGCGGCCCCAGCCCGAGCCCCAGCCCCCACCTCAGTCTCTTCGGCCGGAGCCCTACTACCCCCCCCAAAATTTCCTTGGGGAAATTAGGGGCTCCATCGGGCACTTGGGGGTGAACTGGAGGCATGGACTCTTGGGGGCGCTCGGCAGGCACGGGCACGGGCACTTGAGGGCGCTCGGCAGGCGCGGGCACTTGAGGGCGCTCGGCAGGCGCGGGCACTTGAGGGCGCTCGACAGGCGTGGGCACTTGAGGGCGCTCGACAGGCGCGGGCACTTGAGGGCGCTCGACAGGCGCGGGCACTTGAGGGCGCTGGCGAGGAGCGGGCTCTGGGGTGCGCTGGCGAGGAGCGGGCTCTGGGGTGCGCTGGCGAGGAGCGGGCACTGGAGGGCACTTGCGAGGAGCAGGCACAGGAGGGCACTTGCGAGGAGCAGGCACTGGAGGGCACTTGCGAGGAGCTGCAGGAAAATGATACACAATAATAAAATGTTTTGACATTGTTCTTTGGGGAGGAACTCCATCTTTAAGTTGATCAGAATCTCACAGTTGAATCTGCTGATTTTGAAGATGAAGATGAACTTCACTGTGAAAACTTTAGGTAATGTTTCTGTCATGCCGCTTGTGATGTCTGGTTAGGACAGATTTATCCAGATTATATTTTATTGCTTGATGCATTATTGTGTCATATATGGTGATGATGCAGCATCAGATCTGAAAGTGCTGGATCTGAAGATGATCTACTTACGGTGATTGTTCTTTGTATGACTCTGTAGGGAAGATAATTGATTGAAACACTTCCCGCATGCAGTGCAGTGATACGGTTTCTCTCCAGAGTGGATCCTCTCATGTGTTTTCAGATGTGCTGGGTGTCTGAATCTCTTGTCACAGTGTGAACACTTGTACGGTTTTTCTCCAGTGTGAATTCTCTGGTGCTCTTTTAAACACTTTGCTGAAATAAAAGTCTTTTCACACTCAAAGCACACGTACTCTCTCACGTACTCTCGTTCTGGTTCCTCGTGTTTTATTCTCCAGGTTTCTGGTTCAGTCGTGTCCTCCTCTCTCTCCTCTTTAACAAACACCATCTTCACAGCAGCAGATCTCAGTTCAGATGATACTCCTCCAGATATTCCTGCTTGCTTCAAAACTTAGTCACGACTCTGAGGATGAGAATATTACAGGAATTTACTGACCTGATCCAAAAACTGTATTTTTATATTTACAGAAACAACATTTCTAACAGATTGCATTAAAGCAACACCACAACAACAGAGAGCGCGGTGAAACTAATCTTCTTCCTCTGAGGTTTTATGGTGTTTGGCAAACAAACGCGAGTGTTTTAGCGCCACCTGCTGGACTGGAGTGAAGCGGCGAGAGGAGGGAAATAATACGGGGAAATAAGAGTTATTAGTAGATTAGTATTATCTGGGGAATATTATCACAGGACCTCGGTGGTAGGCGAAATATAGTGGGTCATTTGCGGGGGAAATTTCACTTTACAAATATTTACAGACTTTACAGACATGGCCGATTCGCACGGGATTTAGATTACAGACAAGGGCTGTGTTCGAAATGGCATACTTGCTTACTGCCCAGTACACAGTGCATACTGCCTACTATTTTTAAAGAATAATGTATGAAACAGTATAAGCAACAAATGTTTCAGAGTAGTATGCTTAATTGTCACATGACAAACACAAACATTAATTCAAGGTTCAAGGTTCTTGTTTATTTGTCACATACACAATCATACAGGGTATAATCAGTAGTGAAATGTAGGTAAGGACAGGTCCGCTCAATGGACAGTGCAAAAAAATAAAAATAAAAGATGATACATAACACAGGAGCATATATATATACATATAGGTAGGAATAAGATAAAAAATAAAAGTAATAATAAAAATAAAAATAATAATAATAATAATAATAATATTAAAAACAAGAAATAAAATAAGGAGTAAAATGTGCAATGAACTAAAATGTGCAATACAGTCTACTGTGGGTTTAATAAATATTAATATAACCAGGGATGTGCAAGATGAATGTGCAAACAGGTTGTACCGGGTATGTACACATAGCAGCAATGCGGATGATGGAGAATGATGGGTGTTATAGTTAATTTAAATTGAGTCCTGTAGATGTTATGAGACTGAGTTTAGGAGCCTGATGACCTGAGGGTAGAAGCTCCTCCTCAGTCTCTCAGTTTTTGCCATCACACTTCTGAAGCGCTTGCCCGATGGCAGTGTGATGAAGAGACGGTTTCCGGGGTGATTAGAGTCCTTGATTATTTTTGCAGCTCTGCTTCTGCAGCGTTTCAGATAGATGTCCTGCAGAGATGTGAGGGCAGACCCAGAGATGCGCTCAGCTAAGCGCACGACTCTCTGCAGAGCTTTGCAGTCCTGATTTGTGGCGTTACTGTACCACACTGAAATACACTGAGTCAATACACTTTCTATGGCCCCTGAATAGAAAGTTTTCAGGATTGCTGGTGAGACCCTGAATTTCCTCAGCTGTCGCAGATGGTACAGTCTTTGCCTGGCTTTCTTAACCTGTGTTTGAATGTGAGCAGTCCAAGTCAGGTCCTCGGAGATGTTTACACCGAGGTACTTGAAGCTGCTCACCCTCTCCACAGGGGACCCGCTGATCATGAGAGGAGTGTAGGGCCGCTGCTGTCTCTTCCTGAAGTCTACAATCAGCTCTTTAGTTTTGCTCACGTTCAGAGAGAGACAGTTGTCCTGGCACCATGATGTTAGTCTCTCTACCTCACCCAAGTATGCGGTCTCATCATTGTTGGAAATGAGGCCCAGAACCACAGTATCATCAGCAAATTTAACAATAGAAGTGGAGCTGTGAGAGGACACACAGTCGTGTGTGTAGAGAGAGTAGAGCAGGGGACTCAGAACGCAGCCCTGCGGGGCTCCTACGTTCAGGGTGATGGAGTTGGAGGTGAACTGGCCCATTTTCACCACTTGTGGTCTGCCGGTGAGGAAGTCTTGAATCCAGTCACAGAGTGAAGTGTTTAGGCCGAGGTCTGAGAGTTTGACAGCTAGCTTGGAGGGGACTATAGTGTTGAAAGCTGAGCTATAGTCAATGAATAATAGTCTGACATAGTTGCCATTTTTGCTGTCAATGTGTGTGAGGGAGGAGTGCAGTACCTGAGAGATGGCATCATCAGTAGACCTATTTGGGCGATAGGCAAACTGAAGAGGGTCCAAGGAAGCAGGGATGGAGGAGCATATGTGTTTCTTTAAAAGTCTCTCAAAAACCTTCATGACTGTTGATGTGAGGGCAACTGGACGATAGTCATTCAGGCAAGAGGGTTTACTGTTCTTAGGCACAGGGATGATGACAGATTTCTTAAATGAGGTGGGAATCACAGAGGTAGCAAGGGACTCATTAAAGATGGAGGTAAACAAACCAGCAAGCTGATCGGCGCACGATCTCAGGACGCGTCCGGTAATCCCATCAGGTCCGGCAGCTTTCCTGATGTTTACTCTCCTTAATTCTCTCCGGACCTCGTCCTCCGTCACGGTGATAACATGATCAACATCGCTGCTCTGTCTGCTGCTTCCTGACGCGTTGATCGGCAGAGTCGCGCCGCCGTTGCGTTCGAAGCGGCCGTAGAAGGTGTTTAGCTCTTCGGCCAGCGATGGATCTGCTCTCACCTCGGCGGAGGGGTTATTTCCAGAGGAACAGATGGTCTTCAGTCCCTGCCACATGCGTCGAGAGTCATTGAGCTGAAAGTGTGACTCAATTCTCTCTCTGTATCGGAGTTTAGCAGCTCTAACTGCCCGTCGGAGAGCATAACATGATGTTTTGTAATCGCTCATGTTTCCTGACAAAAGACCGGCGTTGTATGCGGCAGTGCGTTGGTTAACCGCAGCGCGGATTGTTCTGTCCACCCACGGTTTCTGATTGGAGAATGTCCTTATTGTTACCGTTTCAGTGGCTTGGTCAGTTAGCATGTAAACAAAGCTTAATGCTACATCCGTGAACTCGCTGACGTCAGCTGAACTCGCCCGGAACATGTCCCAGTCGACGTCATCAAGAGACGCCTGCAGCATAGCTTCAGAGTGGGAGGACCAGCGCGTCACTTCCCTCACCCCCGGGGATTCCTGAACGATCCTTTGTTTATATTCCGGTGTGAGGAAAATGGCCGCGTGGTCAGACTTACCGAAGGGTGGCAAGGGACGAGCTTTGTAGGCATTCTTGAACTGAGTGTAGCAATGGTCCAGTGTATTCGGTCCTCTGGTTGGACAGGATACATGCTGATGGAAGTTCGGCATTACCTTCCTGAGGTTGGCTTTGTTAAAGTCCCCTGCGATGACAGAGGCAGCGTCAGGGTGTTTGTTGATGTAGCCGCTGAGCTCTTCGTGGAGTTTGGACAAAGCCACGCCGGTGTCTGCCTGAGGTGGAATGTAAACGGCAGTAGCGATGACCGCGGAGAACTCGCGGGGTAAATAGAATGGGCGGCAGATAATGGAGAGATGTTCCAGATGAGGCGAGCAGGAACGCGACAGAATGGAGATATTCCTGGGGTCGCACCATTTCTTGTTAATCATGAAACACACTCCACCACCCTTGATTTTTCCGGCCTCAGCTGTTCTGTCCATCCGTAAAACAGACAAGTTATCAGACGGTGTTACAGCGGTGTCCGGGATCGAGGGAGTGAGCCATGTTTCAGACAAACAAAGGATGTTACAGTCCCTAATGTCCCGTTGGAAACTTGTCCTGGCTCTAAGATCGTCCATCTTATTTTCCAAGGATTGGACATTTGCGAGCAGAATACTGGTTGACACATTTAACAATTGTACAAGGTAACAATCTCGACAGCTGTGCTGAATTCCAGCTGTCGAGCTCCTTCCAGCTCCTTCCGCTTCCGGCGCTGCTGTGTTCAGTCGACGTTAAAGGATGGCTCCGCTCAATTTGTGTTTTTATATACTCTTTTACGTATTTTTACTTTCTCTTTTTACACGATTAACGTCTGCACTATTTACCTATGACAAAAGAACACTTTTGGACATTGGACACCGCTGCACTAACCTGCTTCAGGACACTTTATCCACGGATCCAGCGTGGCCATTGGAGATTCTTCGGAACGCCGAGTTTAACAAAGGCCACCCGAATAATCCCAGAAGGCGAAAGAAGAAACACCGCGGACGACGAGCTGGAATCCGTGACCTATTATTTTTTCAAAGGCTTGTTAATTAGGCTTCATATTAGTAAACAATGCTATATTGCCCAGAACTCATGTCATAATTGAAGAACTTTATAGGCTATTGGACTGAACTGAATGAGAATGTTTTTGGCAGTTGCACTAATTGGAAAGAGTGATATATTAAGTGCAAATAATAATAAATTCTGTTTACACTAAAATAGCAGCATTTTCTTGAGCAACAGGTGTGTAAATAGTAGTTAGGTGGCAGATATATATACTTCAGTACTGTACATAATAAAACTTTATGCAATAACATATTGAGTGTAAATTATCATGAATTTTATTTGATGAACGCCACTTTATTGGAACAAAATTCTACAGCAAAGCACACTGTATTATTAATGAGGCGTTTAATCTCCACTTTTGAAATATTTACTTATTTTTTTATTGAAAATAAATGCCATTCTGATATGAAATAGTGACATAAACGTGGCCCTTTAAGAAGGGGCGGATATAGAAAATAATTTTTAGGGTGGCAAAGGGGTGGCATGGGGTCTATGAGGGGTGGCAACACCAACGCAAGCCTCCATGCATAGTTTTTGGGGATTTATTGTCTGACATGCACAGTTGTGTTCACAAATATCACAATACCATTAAGTAATCATCTATACTCTTTAAAATGAAAAATAAATAACATTTCAAAATCCATCATGGCACCAAGTCAATACACAATATAAAAAAACTTCATTTAATCTTTACTTCAACAGGTTATAAATGTTTCTGAGCTTGTATCATTAAAGAAGACATGCAGTTCTATTAATATTACATAGGCTATATAAATCACGTTTTAGTGCAAGTTTAAGAGTAACACTTTTGAGTTTCCTAACATTAGAAAGAAATACAATAATATCAAAGCATTGAAACTGGATCATTTTTGAAAACATTTTTTGATTTTCTGTTATTACCAGAGGTGGGAATGTCTGTAATCACCCAGAACACACTATCAATAGTCTAGCAACACCCCAGCAACCGCATAGCAAGAGCCTAGCAACCACTAAGAATATCCTAGCAACCAACTAGCAACACTTTAGCAAACATCTAGAACATCTAACTGACCAAACTATTTATATTTCTTAAACAAGACTTTAAGACAAGCCAGCAAAAATTTGTTTTTCAAACTTTTCAATCTAGTTATTACAGGTATTCTTAAATGCTTAAACACAATTCAAATACACAGATGACTTTCCTGCCCAGTGAACACTCATGAGATCAAGAACACTTAAAAACATCATAGGCTGCGTTTACACTGGCAGAAAAAATCCGATCTTTTGCCCACATCTTTTTTGCACGCGTGTAAAACACAAAAATCCGCACGAGATCTGATTTTTTCATATCCGATATGAGCCGTTTCCAAATGTGGTTTTAAATCAGATACATATCCGATATCTGGACATCTGACCTACATCTAAACACACATATCCGATTCTCCACAGAACTCCCAATGCGAGGGCGACACGTTTGCTCATAAGATTTTTAATGGCGTTTTAATGCCGGCGTGCTGTATGTGCTTGCATTTTATTGAAATGGAAACTTTATAAGAAAATGCACATTCAGGAGCTGGTTTTCAACCCCTGCCCCGTGAATTTTGAAAATACAACAGCTAAAAGCTACATTATATTTCTCAGCAATGTGGTGATAACTTAGCAGTTTTTGTAATTAAACCGACGCTTGTTCGCAATGCTTCACAATTACTCGCTCGCACGTGGGTGCATGCATTCATTCATTCTCTCTCTCTCTCGTTAATTCATTCGAATTCATATCAATAAATATCATCTTTATTTCACTAAAGAATTCTACCTCAGCTGTAGATAAAATAGTCAAACAAATTAAAATTACCGTTATTTTATACTTTATCCGTTCAGTCAGATTTTGTGCTGCAAAACATCCATGACAGCCATTGTCCATGCTGGCAAATAATAATGGCCATTCGACGTGAATTATATAAATAATTTTAATAACACGGCCATTTAAAACCCGATGGTCTACCATGTGCATAAGCGATCACTGCTGACAATCCTTTTGGGTGGGAATTAATGTAAACACAGATATCGGATATCAGTCGTGTCTAAAGTGAATGTAAACAGATGGGCCAAAAAATCGGATATGGTCAAAAGATCGGATCTGTGCATTAAGACTTGCAGTGTAAACGCAGCCTTATTAGGATTCAGGAATTATTTTTGCAGATTAATGTCTATTACTTAAATTAAATTACAGATAATAATAATAATAATGATAATTCAGCAATTAACTTTTGGGAACAGATAATTTTCATTTTACTACTGTAATGTAATCTTGCAATAGATGAAAAACACTAGAAAAGTTCAAATACCAAATAATTGTATATGAACTTGCACCACAATACAGTACAGTAAAAAAGTAAATAAAAAAAAAGTAAATTCAGCATCCTCTGCACATTTGGTCAAATTTCATTACAGTATACATTACTATAGCAGTTGCCTGGTCTCCTGACACAAGACTAGCTATATAGGCATTTCTCAGTTCTGCAAACATGCAGTACACAAACAAAATGGTTACAAATAAAATTTGACAATTACACGTTTGAAGATGTACAACATGTGCTACAATTTACTTTACATATAGAATAGTGCAATTTCCATCATCTAATGTACTGGTACTGTACTGTAATTATACTGAATGTGTAAGTATAAAACCCATATAGTATTCGCTCAGCTCTCTCCTCTCTCATTTGTTAGGATGCAGAGATTCTGATTGGTGTCATCAGTTTTGCTACCTAATGTTTAATACTCATTGTTAAACTTTTTGAGAATTGTATCTTTGTTTTGGGAACTGAATTAATGGTTTGGGAAAATGGGCCAACTAAAATCAGTTATATTATGTTAACAATCGAGAAAACTGACTTACCTAACTCTGCTATAAGTTTTCGTGATCAGCATCTTCTTATTGATTTCATGTTATTGTTTCGTACGATAAGGCAGAACAGCCTAACGTTATATCCTTGATGAAAGTGGAGTGAGCGGTCAGAGAATCGGATCACCAAACAATTATGGGATGAATCTCAGACATATCCGGATGGGATTAGATTTCTCAGAGGACTTCTGAATAAACCGAGAAGCAGTATCTGATTCACGAACAAATGCAAAAACAATTAGTTATGTGCTTCGCTTTGTGTTTTCGAGGCAAAAATAACCGGTTCATAAGAGTCATTTGTTAATGAAGCCGACTACACTGGGCGCTGCATGCAACCATCCTGCACAGTTTAGTTTAAGACTTGTTTTTTTGCCATTTTTTTCCGTTACGCCGTCATCGCCACGGCTGAAAAGTAGCACATGAAACACTAATTGCATTTATATTTTATTCTGTGATAATTCTGTGGTGGCAGGTGGGGTGGCACAGCTTTTTCGTGCCACCCCGGTAGATCCGCCCCTACCTTTAAGACTAATCAGCTCTCCCTTCCAAAACGTTAATGTGCACAAAAATCGTCGTCTGATGAAATCAAATAATACACACAAGACAAGACAAAGACAATTCCTGTGCTGTGATTTCGGCTATATTTGCTTGTAAATTTAGAGAATCAACATAATATCTATTTCTGTCAGGACCACTATCATCAAAATGATAGATACTTAGCATAAAGTTTGGTTTGGCGGTATGGTTCTGTTCTGGGCAAAAACTCCCTGTCCATCCATGCAGCCTGTCAAGAATGAGCAGGGAGAGCAGCACTAATAATAATCCCCCAAGGGTTAACATAACAGAACAAAGCAGATATCATTAATGTACTTAATGATATTTAAGTGTAAAATCATTCAAGAAGTCTGATTCAGCAAGGAAAATCAGAAAGCCAAGTCCTGAGGACATGGAGTTGGGGATGGGGGAGGGTAATTTGCTCCCGACTACGTGGGAAAAGCTGCTGATTAATACTGAATAAAGCTTATATAGGAATGCCGCGATAAGTGTCGTATTCCTATAGGTAGATATGATCAGCTGAGAATCAGCTGATGCAAGCTTGACTCACGTGACCTGCCAGACCTAACGCTCAATTTTAACTCACTGAACAGAGAAGATGCAGAGAAAGAGGTGCGTGCGCGCTGACCTCGCGCCGTTGCGGTAGTACTAAAGATCGCAGAGGCTCACTAAGGTTTGTCCTGTTATGGCAATTTTAACTGACTCTCATCATCATAAGAGACACATTCACTGTTAGTCTTTAAAAAGGTTTATACTTTGCAAAGAAGGTCAGCAGTCACAGACACACAATTTGCTGCAGAGTGTGACAAACGGGGAGGGTGCTCCTCCACCTTATATCTACACTCTAGGCACTCAAGGTTACAAGCTCACAAACTGTACTTTTCCACTCATGGTAAGAAACTAGAAACACTCCACTCTATTTCATGAGCAAATAGAAAATCATGTAAAATCAACCAAAATTAATTTTCTTCAACAATTCCCCCTTTTTATCATTAATTGATAACTCATTAAAAAATGAAAAATTATTTTCTACTTCTACAACTCTTACTATTCTATGTAATACACTCAAAATAACAAGAAAGCAAATTTAAGCTATTACATCACATTTATTACCCTCATCTCTGATTTTCGCATAAAGGATCACTCTCTTAAATTCTTGAAATAAGTCAGAAAACATGCTAAGGTTTTTTTTGTGCGGGGACAGACCCTGATTTTAAGCAAGCTAAACAGTATAGATGCAGATGGGCTAAACACTAATCAAGCCCCATGACTCAAAAACAGGGTATTAACTTTTGAATTAGTTTAACACATCTCACTGTAGCTTCCACTACTAGTTGTGTCTTCATCACCCGATTTCTTTCTTTCCAGATTCAAACACGTCATCAGAATAAGCCGTCATTTCAATCATCTGATGTGACATGCTAGACTTCACCAGTCTCTGTTCTGAGCTGGATATGAACTGGAAAATGCATGGAAAACATAACAACAGCAACAATCCTGTCGCCACAATTGGTAATACAGTATTAAACAACCAGTATCCCCATCCTCCCCACAGATTTGCCAACCATTCAAACCATACATTGTTTGTTCGTTCAGGCTCTTTTACGGCCATCCTCATGTGAGTGATGATGTTGGTAACGTTCTCACTGTAGTCTGGAATGTGGAAACAATATGATGTACCCATCCTTTTACAAACTCCTGGTTAATTTAGTTTGTGAAGGCAAATTAATTGGTTGCAAAACAAGTACATATTCACTATCTGGAAGCCGGGCTAAATGAGTAAACACTGCTACTGCACTTCTGACATGGGTTAGACCCTCAGTCGCTTCTCGCATACCAAATACGAACCTTGCATGCACACCTGTTTTGTAAAACAATTATTTCCAATATAATACAATAAGACCTGTTCGAGGTCAATCCTCAATATTAGTGGTATACAAAAATAAATACAAATAAATACCTAATTCATCGAATCATTTTAAGTCTCTATCGTAATTCCTAATTTTCACTAAGCTTTACTTTCACCACAGATCCATTTGCAATCATAAAGGCACTTGTTGTTTATACAGGATCCTGGCATTTGTTGACACATGTCTCCGATCTCTTACTCCCTCCTTTCCTCCTCCTGAGGTGCAGATGGGACTTTTCTGCAGTGGCTGGCGTGAATCCACGTTGCCCTCTCAGCTACCTTCACAGCCGTGTGGGTAGTCAGAAGCACCTGGAACGGTCCCAGCCACCTTTTCACCTTGCAACTCTTTCTCCTCAGATCTCGTACCACCACAAAATCTCCAGGTTGGATGTCATGCAAGGGAGTTTCAGAAACTTTCCCCTGGGCAGCTTTCACCTGCAAACAGACATTAGACAACAGAGAAGACATTTATTTGCAGTAACTCAACATGTCATGCTCACACAATTCTGTTGATGGCATCTGTTGTTTTCCCCCATCTTTTCCCATAAAAGGAGGTTTACCAAAGAGAATTTCGAATGGGCTCAGGTTTACCCTAGCTCGTTTTCTCATTCGCATTTACATAAGGACGATCGGGAGCTCTTTAACCCATGTGAGTCCAGTTTCCTCACAACATTTAGCCAATTTGTTTTTAAAGGTGTCATATGATGCGATTTCAAGTTTTTGTTTCTCTTTGGAGTGTTACAAGCTGATTGTGTCTTAAAACCAAAGAGATATTCTTTATCAAAGTTAAGACTCTGCCACGTCCCCCTAAAACGGCTCATTCAAACATGCCCCCACATCTTGACGTCAGGATATTGAAATATTTGTGTAATGTCGCCCAAATGTTCACACAAAGAAAGAAGGCGTGGTTTCAGTAACCGCAGTAGTGTTGAAGCAGATATGTCAGGGATAAGCTGTGTGTTTCTATGCGAAAGCAAAAGCACTTTATTTGGCCTTCCGAAAGTAGATGCATTTAGGAATCATTTATGATTTTTTATTATAAACGAAAGTTTTGTGAACCTAGTAGAGGAGGTAATTCTGACTTTGCTATGACAATATGGCACTTCTGAATCAGCGACTGTATGTTTTGTTATTAGTTTAAGTATTTGCTATTGGCTGCAATTTTGTGTGTTGTGTGTGTGTGTGTGTGTGAGAGAGAGAGAGAGAGAGAGAGAGAGAGAGAGAGAGAGAGTCACAGTGCAGCGTCGTTTGTGTGTTTGTGTGTGTGAGAGAGGGAGAAACGGTCACACAATCGTGGCTTCATCAGAATCATCACTGTGTCTGTCACGCGACTCTGTTCCCCTCTCGGGCTTTAACTGATGGTAAAACTAAGGACATTAGGGGAGAGTGGGGTAAAGTGAGACATTTTTTACATTTGCTCCCCTCTAAGCGAGCTAAAATGATATATCAGTAAAATTTACACATTTCCCATTAATTCAGGATGTTTCCTAGCAATGGAAATTATCAGAATGTATTCAGGACGAAGGTCAGTGAAAATATGAGTGTTTTTTAAAAAGTCGTCTTGTGTCTCACTTTACCCCAGCTTAGGGGTAAACTGAGGCAGACCAGAGAAATCAAGGGGGTAAAGTGAACCACTTACTATTTCCACTCTGAAACTACCATAACAACACATGTTGTAACAGTTAGAATCCTGACAGCTAGCTTGACAACCACACATTCCAGAACTAATGTCGGACTAGTAACAGAATCATGGGGATTGGTCAATTAAGCAATTTTTTTTCTCAACACTTGAAAGTAACTCTGAACAAAATCAAATACAACAGAATATCATTCAAAATGTTTTAATTAACATTCAAATGACAGATAGAACCAGTTAGGTTAGAACACAGTTTGAGGGTCAGAACACAGGGCCCTTAGAGCCAGCTAGTGTCTGGGGGTCAGAGCAAAGGACAATCAGAACCAGCTAGAACAGCCTGGGACTCACTCTCTTAGACCCACCTGGATTAGAACACCAGCCTACTGTCATACTCTACAACTAGGCCTACTCTACATTCCAGCCTTGAAGGTTACAGGGAAAGATGAGGAGTTGCTCTCTCCGTGTGGTTCCTCCAGGCCTTTTAGGTTGAGGCAGCTTCTTGACCACATCACTTTTAGGAACATGTGCCACATCATTTTCCTTTATAGCAAATGTGGGTCTCTCCCACTCTTTCGTGTTTCCCTGGATTCTTCTGAGAAATTGTGCAAGTATTTCGTCATCCTCAACTTTCTTAACCATGCCAATGTAACGGACGCTCCTGTGTTTGGTTGCAAAGTTAACTATGTTTATGTTTTAACAATGTTTATGACATTAAAAATAAAAAATATGTAATGTGCCTCATGTCTCACTTTACCCCACCGCCACATTTTAGAAAAAAACGATCTCTCTTAGCAATTTAGGATAATCTTCAGCTAGCATCATCACATGGTTTTATATGTTGGTAGTTCATCAACATGTATGATATAAGTTTTTCTACCTGAATCAATTTGCTTTGGCACAACAGTTGATTAAGTTGACAGCAAGAAAATTTACTTTTACATGCAAAAAAACATATTTGTGTGAAAAAAACATGCTTACCACAGCACCATGAGGTCCACTCCTTCATGGCCAAGGGGAAATGGGAGGGGCTTGAAAACATAATGGTCACATGACCACAAATGTGTTCTGTTGCCTAGATACAGGGGGTGTCTCACATTACCCGATGTCTCACATTACCCCACTCTCCCCTATTTACTGTCTTTCTTTGCTATAATTTTGAAAGCTGAAGCTCACGATTATGGAAAGGGGCATTACATTTCCGACGCGGCTTGTGGTGTTCGGCCAATCACAATGCACTGCACCAGTTGGCCAATCAGAGCAGACTGCACCGCTTAGCCACTGCAAGGTTATTATAGTTTTGAATTTTTAAATTCGTTTTATTTAAATATTGTTTTCAAATTTGCTATGAAATTCAGTTTAGTTTTTATATTGGGGCAGTCGTGGCCTAATGGATAGCGAGTCGGACTTGTAAGCGGAAGGTTGTGGGTTCGAATCTCAGGTCCGGCAGGGATTGTTGGTGAGGGGAGTGTCCTCCTTCAATACCATGACTGAGGTGTCCTTGAGCAAGACACTGAACCCCCAACTGCTCCGGGCAGTGTACATACTGTTACAGCGCCTGCTCCGGGCGCTGTAACATGGCTGCCCACTGCTCCGGGTGTGTGTTCACTTAGGATGGGTTAAATGCAGAGAATACATTTCACTACTGGTTAGGGTTAGGGTTAGGGTTCCAGACGTCTCCTAAGTGCTTCGTTATAAAGAGTGGGACTGTCACAGTACCCCTGGCCCATTCTCGTGAAAGTATAGCCTTTGCCATCAAATTCAAATGCAAACCAGAATTGACTGTCTTTATCCACTGGCACGCTAAAAAATGCATTAGCCAAATCTACTACTGAGAAGAATGTTGCATCTTGTGGTATTTGTGAAAAAATCATATATGGATTTGGAACTGATGGAGCCCTTTGTCTGACAGCTGCATTTACTGCCTGTAAATCCTGCACAAAACACTACAACATGGTGTTTACTGCTAAGAAACCCAAGACTGACTCGGGACATTCTTCTCAGGGATGTTAAATTGCTCAGTTATTTCATTTCGCAATGTCTACAAGCCAACGGTTTTGTTCATATTTTGCTTATAAATTTAAATGACAGATGTCAGTTTTTTTTTCTCTGCAACACTTTTCCTACTGTGTTGACAGCAAAATGTTAAACGAATTTTGTATTTTGACAAGACGAATAAAAATAACAAATAGGCTACAATGTTTGTACAACCTAGGTCTACATTATTTATTTATTTATTTATTTTCTCTGCGACACTTTTTCCTATTGTGTTGACAGCAAGATGTGAAACTAATTTGATTCTGGACAAGACGAATAAAACAAATAGCCTACAATGAAATAATTTTAGTGCAGACATTTTTATTTGTTATCTCTCTCTCTTTCAGTAGTGGAAATTTAAATGTGAGATTCTGGAAACGAGATATAGCCTATATTTAGTGGCAACGGTCAGGTTAGGAAGTAAATTATTCTAAGCGGACAGCGGGTGAACCAAGAGTGAATATATAGCAGGAGCGGGGTGGGTGTGAATGCGGAATATAAGCTCACAGGAGCGGGACTAAAAAACAGTTTCACTTAAGCGGCCCAGTAGTTGTACTACAGCCGAACATTTGTACAGACAGCTAGTCTGATGTTCCTTTTTTATGTTGCACTTTGAAAAACCCAAATCAGAAAAAAGCCTCTTTTATGTTGCACTTTAGAAAGGTTGTTATTATAAATGTAGCCTAATTAAATAATATTAATGACATCCTAATTTGCTGTTACAAACGATGCATTTCAACAAATGTATTGTTGCGTTTGGACGAGTGAGTTTATATTCACGAACTGTTACCCGAAAAACAATGTCTAAAGGTTCAAGGTTCTTTATTATTTGTCACATACACAATCATACAGGGTATAATCAGTAGTGAAATGTAAGTCAGGACGGGTCCGCTCAATGGACAGTGCAAAAAAATATAATAAAAGATGAAACATAACACAGGAGAGTATATATAAATATAGGTAAGAATAAGATAAAAAATAAGTAAAAAATAAAATAAAATAAAATAAGGAGTAAAATGTACAATGGAATAAAATGTGCAATACAGTCTACTGTGGATTTAATAAATATTAATATAAACAGGGATGTGCAAGAAGAATGTGCAAACAGGTTGTACCGGGTATGTACACATAGCAGCAATGCGGATGATGGAGAATAATGAATGTTTTTACAGTTTATTAAATTGAGTCCTGTAGATGTTATGAGACTGAGTTTAGGAGCCTGATGACCTGAGGGTAGAAGCTCCTCCTCAGTCTCTCAGTTTTTGCCATCACGCTTCTGAAGCGCTTGCCAGATGGTAGTGAGATGAAAAGACGGTTACCGGGGTGATTTGAGTCCTTGATTATTTTTGCAGCTCTGCTTTTGTAGCGTTTGAGGTAGATGTCCTGCAGAGAGGGGAGGGCAGACCCAGAGATGCGCTCAGCTAAGCGCACGACTCTCTGCAGAGCTTTGCAGTCCTGATTTGTGGCGTTAAAGAAATAGGAATCGAAGTTTAGCACAACTCACCAGAACTAAGCATGGGGCATGTTGAGCTCGTCTTGATGTTTCTGCAGCTTGCTCATGTTGTTATTCTTTTAATAATTTATTGTTCAATGGGTTACAAATGATGATAAAGACTGTTCCATAATTCCTATTAAACTCAAAGGATATCGAAAAAAAACTAAGTTATAGAAATAAATATGATTTTGTTATTATTGTTTATATAATTTGCTGTTTTAATAATAAAGAAGACTACTTTATTATTATTAATTTCCATGTTCATTTACAAGCTGCATTAGGGTTGTGACGGTGAGGACATTTTCCCACCGGTTAATCGAAGTGTGACAACACCTGTATCACCTTGGTGGGGGGTCGTTTGAGTTTTCCCTCTTTTCCACGATTTCCTTTGGTTTTAAATAACCTGTAAGCGCCGTGCGCGTTTTACTTTCACTTTCAAATTAGCGCAATTCGGCGTCAAGCAGTTGTTTGCTTTTAGTTCGTTTGAGTTTTCCCTCACTTTTCTTTGCTTAAATAGCTTATAAAAAGCACCATGCCCATTTTACTTTCGCTTTTAAATTAGCGGCAATTCGGCATCAATTCAATTCAAGCAACAACAAAATATAAAGTAGAACAGAACTTTTATTAACAAAACGAATAAAAATATACTATGCTATATGCCTAATATAAAATACCAAATAACTTACACAAAGTTTAAATAGGTATACAAAACTAAAAATCAGTAAAGAATGAGGAATTTTGTTTTATTAGCAAAACGAATAAGAAAGTTTGGAGGCACGGACGGCATACACCTTGATGTAAAATTAATGGTGTAAAAAATACACAGTTTAAATAAAATAGAATTAGCAAATACTGTGGAACCAAATAAATGAAAAACGAATGTTTAAAAAATCTTCCATTATCACTTAAATTAATGGCAGAAGTCAACAGGCTTTTCAAAATCCAAAATATTTTTAAAACAGGCGCTTTTATTTCGTTTTGAAACTCTTCTGACATCGTCTTGTCTGTCTCACATCACTCATCTTGTCAGTCAGCTCGACTCACTCTCCTCACATGATAAAATAAATTTCAATTTAATTAGACGCACATCCGAATCTCGCGAGAATTAGTACATCACCCAGGAAATTCTCGCCTACTCTTTTATGAATACTGAGGTTTCGGACTTACTTATTCGCTGGCCTACTGCTTTTCCCCTACTATATAGTAGAGAAGTAGGTGGTTTCGGACGCAGCCAATAAAACTGTTGTCCTGATATCACTAAAGGGGATGACCTTTTCTTAAAGGGGCTGATTCCCCAATATAACAGGGCAGAGGTGGGGGCAAGTCACACATGTTCAAGTCTCAAGCAAGTCACAGTACAAACAAGTCAAGTCAGTGGCTCACCACAAGCAAGTCAAGTCGAGGAAAAACAACATTCAAACTATGACAATGATGATCTCAGGTATTGATTATGTGCTTTATTCAAAGTTGAACATGTCTAATGTGAGTTTGAATATCATTTTGCATGACCTTATAGCCATATTGAAAGCAACAATAGATAGTTTACCTAAGATCTATCTATCTTAAAGCTGCAGTCTGTAATTTTTTTGTGTTCAATATTTGTGAATCCATTTTCCAAACCGTGTTTTTGGCTTGTCCTGAATCACTACGGTACACCTATAATAAGTGTTTATATTCTGACTATTTAGACTGGTTCGGGTAGGTAGCGCTGCGGAGTAGCCAGGTACCTGCTTGATTCGTCATAGACATAAACAGAGAGAAATATCTCCATCTACAATGTTCTTCTGCAACACGCATGCAGTTCTGTTTATTAACCGCTAGAGCATCAAAAGTTACAGACTGAAGCTTTAAAGAAATGTAAGCAAAGATGTACATTAAAACTGTGAACTCGATGTGAACCAACAAGTGTATTCCATAACAAAGGTGGTATCAGTCATTATGTACATTTAATAACGTTAAAAAGGTTTAATATTTATAAATTAGATTATAAACATCCATTTCATTGCAAGTATCAATGTATCAGTCACTCAATATGTATATTAAATAATGTTAAAATGGTTTAATGTACATTAAAACTGTGAACTCGATGTGAACCAACAAGTGTATTCCATAACAAAGGTGGTATCAGTCAGTATGTAAATTTAATAACGTTAAAAAGGTTTAATATTTATAAATTAATTATAAACATCCATTTCATTGCAAGTATCAATGCATCAGTCACTCAATATGTATATTAAATAATGTTTAAAAGGTTTAATAGGGGAAAGCCGATTAGTCACCAGAAGAGAAGGACGGCAGCTCGCGTAAGTTTTGTAATACTTTTTCACAGTTCTGTTGTTTAAATTATTTACTTGCTGCTAGGAAGGAATACTTCATTTCCTACCTATTTCTATTGTGCATTTTCGTTGAGGTTTATATTTTTGATTGCACTTGTTGGCAATTAGAATAATTTGCACCTCAGCTAAGAATGGGCCTGTGTGATTGTGCGAAGTGTTTAGTTTCGTATACAGCAATTAGCAGTCCTTTAAGGTTATTGGCTGTGCTGAGCAGAAGCCGGCCTCAGCTGTTTTCACTCTAGTCTCCTAGACCATATTTATTTGATGTCAGAGCGCTGACGCGGAAGCGTCTGCGGAAGCGTTCAGCCATCGTGCTCAGCCTCCTCGTGTGAAGACCAACGAGTGTAAAGACAGACGACTTTTCCTGTGCGACTTTAACCGAGCAACGACACCGAGCACACACTTAAGTATCATTTCTATCTTCCCTCACACACTCTCCTTCCCTATCCTCTATCATGTGTTTCGAAACCATTCTGGTTCTCTCCCAACCACGCTCTAAAAACACACGCAGACGGCAACGTAATCCTGCTAACCTTCGCCCCATCGCTACATCTTCTACTACACCTCTTTCTTTCTCTGTGGGTCTTTGGAATTGCCAGTCAGCTGTCAACAAAGCTGACTTCATTTCTGCTTTTTCCTTACAATCCACTCTCAGCATCTTGGGCTTGACTGAGACCTGGATTCGTCCAGAAGACTCCGCTACCCCGGCTGCTCTCTCTCACAATTTCTCTTTCTCTCACACCCCAAGGCAAGTTGGCCGGGGTGGGGGCACTTGTCTGCTCATTTCAAACAATTGGAAATACTCAACCCACTCTCCCCTAGGCAATCACAACTCATTTGAATCTCATGCGATTACTGTAACGGCTCCTATAAAACTCCAGATAGTAATAATCTACCGTCCCCCTGGCCAAATTCTAGCCACCTTCCTAGAGGAGCTGGACGGCCTGCTGTCCTCTTTCATGGAGGATGGCACTCCACTCCTAGTCTTTGGCGATTTCAACATTCACCTAGACAGGCCTTATGCTACAGACTTCCATTCACTCCTAGCTTCATTTGATCTCAAACGCCTTACCACTACTAGCACGCACAAATCAGGCAACCAACTTGATTTAATTTACACACGCAACTGTACTACAGATAACATTCTGGTACAACCACTACATACCTCTGACCATTTCTTCATTACATTTACCTTACATTTTACAACCCCAAATCAGAAAAAGTTGGGACAGTATGGAAAACGCAAATAAAAAAAGAAAGTAGTGATTTCTAAATTTACTTTGATTTGTATTTCATTGCAGACAATATGAACACAAAATATTTCATGTTTTGTCTGGTCAACTTCATGTCATTTGTAAATATACATCCTTTCCTGTCATTCAGATCTGCAACACATTCCAAAAAAAGTTGGGACAGAAGCAATTTAGCGCTAGTAATGAGGTAAATTGGTTAAATAATGATGTGATTTGAAGCAGTTGATGTCAACAGGTGATTGTAATTATGATTTGGTACAAAAGCAGCATGCAAGAAAGGTCTAGTCCTTTAGGAGCAAAGATGGGCCGAGGATCGCCAGTTTGCCAACAAATACGTGAGAAAATTATTGAAATG
>CM041794.1:45568351-45708783 GCA_023376895.1 Aspiorhynchus laticeps | reverse complement strand
GGAGCTTCTACCCTCAGGTCATCAGGCTCCTAAACTCAGTCTCATAACATCTACAGGACTCAATTTAAATTAACTATAACACCCATCATTCTCCATCATCCGCATTGCTGCTATGTGTACATACCCGGTACAACCTGTTTGCACATTCATCTTGCACATCCCTGGTTATATTAATATTTATTAAACCCACAGTAGACTGTATTGCACATTTTAGTTCATTGCACATTTTACTCCTTATTTTATTTCTTGTTTTTAATATTATTATTATTATTATTATTATTTTTATTTTTATTATTACTTTTATTTTTTATCTTATTCCTACCTATATGTATATATATATGCTCCTGTGTTATGTATCATCTTTTATTTTTATTTTTTTGCACTGTCCATTGAGCGGACCTGTCCTTACCTACATTTCACTACTGATTATACCCTGTATGATTGTGTATGTGACAAATAAACAAGAACCTTGAACCTTGAATTAATGTTTGTGTTTGTCATGTGACAATTAAGCATACTACTCTGAAACATTTGTTGCTTATACTGTTTCATACATTATTCTTTAAAAATAGTAGCAGCAGTATGCACTGTGTACTGGGCAGTAAGCAAGTATGCCATTTCGAACACAGCCCTTGTCTGTAATCTAAATCCCGTGCGAATCGGCCATGTCTGTAAAGTCTGTAAATATTTGTAAAGTGAAATTTCCCCCGCAAATGACCCACTATATTTCGCCTACCACCGAGGTCCTGTGATAATATTCCCCAGATAATACTAATCTACTAATAACTCTTATTTCCCCGTATTATTTCCCTCCTCTCGCCGCTTCACTCCAGTCCAGCAGGTGGCGCTAAAACACTCGCGTTTGTTTGCCAAACACCATAAAACCTCAGAGGAAGAAGATTAGTTTCACCGCGCTCTCTGTTGTTGTGGTGTTGCTTTAATGCAATCTGTTAGAAATGTTGTTTCTGTAAATATAAAAATACAGTTTTTGGATCAGGTCAGTAAATTCCTGTAATATTCTCATCCTCAGAGTCGTGACTAAGTTTTGAAGCAAGCAGGAATATCTGGAGGAGTATCATCTGAACTGAGATCTGCTGCTGTGAAGATGGTGTTTGTTAAAGAGGAGAGAGAGGAGGACACGACTGAACCAGAAACCTGGAGAATAAAACACGAGGAACCAGAACGAGAGTACGTGAGAGAGTACGTGTGCTTTGAGTGTGAAAAGACTTTTATTTCAGCAAAGTGTTTAAAAGAGCACCAGAGAATTCACACTGGAGAAAAACCGTACAAGTGTTCACACTGTGACAAGAGATTCAGACACCCAGCACATCTGAAAACACATGAGAGGATCCACTCTGGAGAGAAACCGTATCACTGCACTGCATGCGGGAAGTGTTTCAATCAATTATCTTCCCTACAGAGTCATACAAAGAACAATCACCGTAAGTAGATCATCTTCAGATCCAGCACTTTCAGATCTGATGCTGCATCATCACCATATATGACACAATAATGCATCAAGCAATAAAATATAATCTGGATAAATCTGTCCTAACCAGACATCACAAGCGGCATGACAGAAACATTACCTAAAGTTTTCACAGTGAAGTTCATCTTCATCTTCAAAATCAGCAGATTCAACTGTGAGATTCTGATCAACTTAAAGATGGAGTTCCTCCCCAAAGAACAATGTCAAAACATTTTATTATTGTGTATCATTTTCCTGCAGCTCCTCGCAAGTGCCCTCCAGTGCCTGCTCCTCGCAAGTGCCCTCCTGTGCCTGCTCCTCGCAAGTGCCCTCCAGTGCCTGCTCCTCGCAAGTGCCCTCCTGTGCCTGCTCCTCGCAAGTGCCCTCCAGTGCCCGCTCCTCGCCAGCGCACCCCAGAGCCCGCTCCTCGCCAGCGCACCCCAGAGCCCGCTCCTCGCCAGCGCCCTCAAGTGCCCGCGCCTGTCGAGCGCCCTCAAGTGCCCGCGCCTGTCGAGCGCCCTCAAGTGCCCACGCCTGTCGAGCGCCCTCAAGTGCCCGCGCCTGCCGAGCGCCCTCAAGTGCCCGCGCCTGCCGAGCGCCCTCAAGTGCCCGTGCCCGTGCCTGCCGAGCGCCCCCAAGAGTCCATGCCTCCAGTTCACCCCCAAGTGCCCGATGGAGCCCCTAATTTCCCCAAGGAAATTTTGGGGGGGGTAGTAGGGCTCCGGCCGAAGAGACTGAGGTGGGGGCTGGGGCTCGGGCTGGGGCCGCGGTCTCGGAGGCGGTCCCACCATGGCCTCCCAAGCTCCTTGATCCGCTATGGCCTCCCGAGCTCCTTGATCCGCTATGGCCTCCCGATCTCCCTGACCCGCCATGGCCTCCCGAGCTCCCTGACCCGCCATGGCCTCCCGAGCTCCCTGACCCGCCATGGCCTCCTGAGTCCCCTGACCCGCCATGGCCTCCCGACCTCCCTGCTCCGCCATGGCTCCCAGAATGGGCGCCGCCCTGGAGGCCTCCCGTCCTGTCCTGTCTCCATGTCCCTTAAGGCCTCCAGAGCGCCCACCCCCCCTCCCCGTTGGATGGTGTTCGGTGCGGGACGCACCGTTCGGCAGGGGGAGTACTGTCAGACCTGTGTTCCCCATGTCACGTGTTTCCCCTCCTCTCGTGCCCATATTTGGTGTTCCTGTTCCTGTCCTCGTTTGTCTCCATTAGTCTCCATCTGTGTTTTGATTGCTCCCCACCTGTTTCAGTTCTCCTCGTTTGATTTCCTTTTGTTTAAAAGCCCAGTGTATCCTGTGTTGGTTGTTAACTGTCTCCTTGTTTTATTAAATCCATGTTTGCAGTAATCTCCATGTCTCCTTGCTCCTTGCTCTCCCCTCCGAGAGCGTGACAGATACAAGCTCAGAAACATTTATAACCTGTTGAAGTTTTTTATATTGTGTATTGACTTGGTGCCATGATGGATTTTGAAATGTTGTTATTTATTTTTCATTTTAAAGAGTATAGATAATCACTTAATGGTATTGTGATATTTGTGAACACAACTGTGCATGTCAGACAATAAATCCCCAAAAACTATGCATGGAGGCTTGCTTTGGTGTTGCCATCCCTCATAGACCCCATGCCACCCCTTTGCCACCCTAAAAATTATTTTCTAGATCCGCCCCTGCTTAAAGGGCCAAGTTTATGTCACTATTTCATATCAGAAAGGCATTTATTTTCAATAAAAAAATAAGTAAATATTTCAAAAGTGGAGATTAAACACCCTCATTAATAATACAGTGTGCTTTGCTGTAGAATTTTGTTCCAATAAAGTGGCGTTCATCAAATAAAATTCATGATAATTTACACTCAATATGGTATTGCATAAAGTTTTATTATGTACAGTACTGAAGTATATATATATCTGCCACCTAACTACTATTTACACACCTGTTGCTCAAGAAAATGCTGCTATTTTAGTGTAAACGTAATTTATTATTATTTGCACTTAGTGTAACTACAATATATCACTCTTTCCAATTAGTGCAACTGCCAAAAATATCATTGTTCATTCTCATTCAGTTCAGTCCAATAGCCTATAAAGTTCTTCAATTATGACATGAGTTCTGGGCAATATAGCATTGTTTACTAATATGAAGCCTAATTAACAAGCCTTTGAAAAAATAATAGTTAACACATTTGTTTATAAGGTAACAATCTCGGCAGCTGTGCTGAATTAATGTTTGTGTTTGTCATGTGACAGTTAAGCATACTACTCTGAAACATTTGTTGCTTATATTCGTTCATACATTATTCTTTAAAAAATAGAAGGCAGTATGCACTGTGTACTGGGCAGTAAGCAAGTATGCCATTTACATGTCTGTAAATATTTGTAAAGTAAAAATTCCCCCGCAAATGTCCCACTATATTTCGCCTAACACCGAGGTCCTGTGATAATATTCCCCAGATAATACTAATCTACTAATAACACTAATTTCCCCGTATTATTTCCCTCCTCTCTCCGCTTCACTCCAGTCCAGCGGGTGGCGCTAAAACACTCGCATTTGTTTGCCAAACACCATAAAACCTCAGAGGAAGATTAGTTTCACCGCGCTCTCTGTTGTTGTGGTGTTGTTTTAAATGCAATCTGTTAGAAATGTTGTTTCTGTAAATATAAAAATACAGTTTTTGGATCAGGTCAGTAAATACATGTAATATTCTCATCCTCAGAGTCGTGACTAAGTTTTGAAGCAAGCAGGAATATCTGGAGGAGTATCATCTGAAGAGCTGCTGCTGTGAAGATGGTGTTTGTTAAAGAGGAGAGAGAGGAGGACACGACTGAACCAGAAACCTGGAGAATAAAACACGAGGAACCAGAAACCTGGAGAATAAAACACGAGGAACCAGAAACCTGGAGAATAAAACACGAGGAACCAGAAACCTGGAGAATAAAACAGGAGGAACAAAGAGGTTGGACTTTATTCTTCATTCATCTTTAATGACTGTTTGTGTTACATTAGGCTTGCAAAGCTTTGATAACACTGACAGTTATAACATTTCAAGAAGTTTTAGATTTAGTTTGTTGTAACTGAAACAAACATAAGAGCTGCTGAGTAATATAGCTGGAGCAAATAATAAGGCCAACAAAATGTATGCTAAATATGTAGTTGAGCAATCATATTCAATAGTTATCTATATAGAAACATGGGATTTGTCTATAATATTTTAAAAATGATTCATGAAAAGTTTCAGGGATGTATAATTGATAAAATTGCATCAAAAGGAACAAAATGTTATATATAAATTGCCTTTAAATTGTTACACCAGGGTTCACTTTGTTGTATTTTCACATTTCTGTGTGTGTATTATTATTATTATTATTTTTTTTTTTTAAGTTTATTTGTTACTGACAAATAAACGGTTTCTGCTTTTATTTTATAGAAGAAAGTGAGGAGAACGAAGAATTGAGTGAAGTTGAGGAGAAAAATCATGTAAAAACTGGAGAAAAACCCTTGAGTTGCTCTCAAACCAAACAGAAAGATTTAAAGGAAGGAAAAGCCAAGAAATCTTTCACCTGCACTCAGTGTGGAAAGAGTTTCACACGCAAAACAAGTCTTGACCGTCACATGAGAATTCATTCAGGAGAGAAACCGTACACATGTGATCAATGTGGGAGGAG
Source organism: Aspiorhynchus laticeps (assembly GCA_023376895.1). NCBI lineage: Eukaryota > Metazoa > Chordata > Actinopteri > Cypriniformes > Cyprinidae > Aspiorhynchus > Aspiorhynchus laticeps. The sequence goes on along the minus strand of CM041794.1, from coordinate 45,703,657 downwards.
TTTCACACACTCATCAAGCCTTAAGGATCACATGAACATCCACACTAGAGAAAAACCGTACAAGTGTTCACACTGTGACAAGAGATTCAGTTGGTCTGGATACATGAAAACACATGAGAGGATTCACACTGGAGAAAAGCCGTACAAGTGTTCATACTGTGACAAAAGATTTATTTGGTTAGGAGACCTAAAAACACACGAGAGGATCCACACTGGAGAGAAACCGTACACATGTGATCAGTGCGGGAAGAGTTTCAAACTAAAAGTAACCCTTACGAAGCACATGAGAATTCATACTGGAGAAAAACTGTTCACTTGTGATCAATGTGGGAAGTGTTTCACACACTCCGCAAACCTTAAGACACACATGAACATCCACACTAGAGAGAAACTATACTCATGTGATCAGTGCGGCAAAACATTTGTGAGGGCTTACGACGTGAAGAAACACATGACAGTTCATACAAAGGAGAAACCACATTCCTGTCATTTGTGTGGAAAGAGTTTTTCATTACTACAAAGTTTGAAAATCCATCAGAAAATACACACTGGTGTGAGAGAGTATTTGTGCTTTGAGTGTGAAAATACTTTTATTTCGGCAAAGTGTTTAAAAGAGCACCAGAGGATTCACACTGGAGAAAAACCGTACAAGTGTTCACACTGTGACAAGAGATTCAGACACCCAGCAAATCTGAAAACACATGAGAGGGTTCACACTGGAGTGAAACCTTATAAGTGTTCACACTGTGACAAGAGATTCAGTCACCCAGCAAATCTGAAAACACATGAGAGGATCCACACTGGAGAGAAACCATATAAGTGTTCATACTGTGACAAGAGATTTATTCAGTCAATACATATGAAAACGCATGAGAGGATCCACTCTAGAGAGAAGCCGTATCACTGCACTGCATGCGGGAAGTGTTACAAACTGTTATCTTCCCTACAGAGTCATACAAAGAACAAACACCGTAAGTAGATCATCTTCAGATCCAGCTCTTTCAGATCTGATGCTGCATCATCACCATATATGACACAATAATGCATCAAGCAATAAAAATATAATCTGGATAAATCTGTCCTAACCAGACATCACAAGTGGCATGACAGAAACATTACCTAAAGTTTTCACAGTGAAGTTCATCTTCATCTTCAAAATCAGCAGATTCAACTGTGAGATTCTGATCAACTTAAAGATGGAGTTCCTCCCCAAAGAACAATGTCAAAACATTTTATTATTGTGTATCATTTTGCTTCATGATATAAATGATATCATTGTGTTTTCTTATGAGTTTCATACAGTATACTTTCATACAGTTTCATTCCATACTATATTGCATGCAGTATGTGTCACTTGTAGTTTACTTACTCTTTCATGAAGGAAAGTAGAAGCTTTTTCCAAACTGTTCTTGTTCAGGAAGCTGATGAAGTGACTGTAACACTTGAACTTTAATTTGAATGTGTTCTTCATTGTTGTTTTTAAAATTACTGAGTTATTCTTCCACTTATAATGTATTTAGTAAATCAGATGCAAGATATACTGTCATGTAGCTTTGTAATTGATCCTTATTTTCTTCTCTTGTAAGTATGGATGGGTACCTGAGCCCTGTGGCTAAATTACGAAAGACTTATCGATAAGCTGTAATGTTAGCTGTTCTGCTTTTGGAGCTGGGGAAATTAAGGAAATACACTTATACACTTATCATTGGTAAATAAATATAAAGCTAACTGTATCTTGCCAACCTTTTCTATAAACAGAGTGAAGCTATAAACATGTGAACAGTTTTCACCTGAGCTGTATGTGCTCGGATCATTTCATCTCCTAAATAACATCATTAGTGTACTGTCAGCCTTTCAACCGTGATTCCTTAATTTAAAAATAAATATATAAATAGTGCCAAAACATTATATTCGCAAAAATAGGATTTTTGTTTTTGAAAAACTAGCCATAATTTGAACTGTCCCTTATAAACATGATGCTCTCACCTCTGACAGTCTCATATCTGAACTATAATGAAGGAAAAAAGCACTGCAGCATCATCTTTAGTGGTTATGAACCATTTTGTGCATTTATTTCTGTTGACATGCAGATGATACAGAACCGATGGCGAGACAGAAACTGGTTTGTGCTGCTTGTCTTTTTAACTATTATTTTCTGTAATTTTTTCTGTTTTGTCTAGGTTTTCTAGCATCAAACTTTAAAGTAAATTTTGAAGTCATTTTGTTCACATTAACCTGAAGAAATTCTGATAGTGTCCTCTGACATAGTTTGAACACACACGTGACCAGAAGCTCAGCCCTCTTACAGCACTCACAAGGAAGTGTCTCATTAATTTCTCTTTTGTCAGAGTGGCTCTCGATGTCTCGACAAAAGCTAACAAGAATCAGTGATCTGTGACGAATGAAGGAGAATGCTTTCAAGAAGGGTTTTTGAGCAGTTTCTTCATGAATCAATTTTGAAAGACTCATTCAGAAAGTGAAAGTAAAGTTCATATTGCTGGAGCTCAAACAGGGACGATGGCTTCATCAGCTGAATATGATTATATTTGTCCTGTATGTCATGAAATCTTCAAGACTCCTGTTATTCTATCATGTACTCACAGTTTCTGTAAAGAATGTCTTCAACAGTTCTGGAGAACCAAACAAACTCAGGAGTGTCCCGTCTGCAGGAGAACTTCAAGACATCAACCTCCAGTTAATCTTGCTTTAAAAAACTTGTGTGAGTCGTTCCTGCAGAAGAGAAATGAGAGACATTCATCTGAGGAGTTCTGCAGTTTACACAGTGAGAAAATCAAACTCTTCTGTCTGGAGGACAAACAGCCTGCGTGTTTAGTGTGCTTTACTTCACAGCAACACGACAATCATAACTTCAGACCCATCAGTGAAGTGGTTTCAACACATAAGGTAAGACAGATTTATACTTGATGATTAAAGATGGGCATAAATACATTTCTTACTACCATTTTGCTGATATAATGTGAACATATTACAGAAATCACTGGTGTCTTATAGATTTTCACTTTAAATTCTAGGAGAAGCTCAATACAGCACTGAAGTCCTTACTGGAGAAACGTCAACACAAAGAAGATATTAAAGGAGAGTTTGAGAAAATACTTCAACACATCAACGTGAGGATTGATATTCATACCTTTGATTAGAACAGAGGCATTGTTTTGTCTGACAATTGCATGCTACTGTTTTAAACTGAATAAGGGTTTACGCCTTGAAGTTTATGAAATCAACTGTCAGACACATGCATTTAAAATCTTTTTATTCTGGGAATGGTATCGGTTCACATAATCAAATCCCCTAAGTGCCAGTTGCTTTGACAGTGGTCAGGACCAATGTATAAGCAGCCTATTGGTTAGTGCTCACCTTTCACACTTTTCACAGAACATATTTTACATTTGTAACTAACTTCTAGTGAGTTTTTAATCTTGAACCTCATTATTAGTCTTTCCACAGAAAAACTGAAAGACAAATAATGTTAAAATCACCAGCAGTCCGTAAATCTGTTTAATATGAAATGTACATATTTTCATTCAGACATGGTTGCTATGTGTAGGATCTGATAGGGCCCATGAAAGGAAGAGAGAAACATAACATAAATCTTTATTTATCAAAACAACAAAAGTAATCAGGGAATCAGCTTTGAGCCAACAGAGGCAGCAATTTCACAGATTGTGCAACTGGAAGAAAGAAAACAGTGAGCACTTACTGCATATGTTAAGACCACAGCAAACCCCATAAGCCCCATAAAAATAAAGGAATATCCTAACAATAATCCTAACATTTTTCCATCAGAGAAACACATTTTAAAATACAATGAAAAACCCATTATTAGAAATTCATACCCATGTGACACAATTGTGTACTGAAGAACCCCAACAACCCCACATTACCTTAAAATACAAAGTTACCAATGAAGTTATAGATTGCATCGACATGATAAAACAGCATATATGATTACGGTTTACCAAACTACACCCTTTTTAAAATACCTGAGAGAAGAATCCCCCATCCATACACTCCCATCATTGAAAACAATCCTAATTAACAACTTACAAAACTGAATTTATGTGCAAAATAAGCATAAACAAACGCAACTTGCTATTACCAGTGAGGAGATACATGCAAAACATTCTTACTGTTATGTGGCAGACTGAGATGAAGACAAGATTGGACTGGACTGAAACTGGGACTAGGCATAACTTAAGAAAACCACCAAGGTGGAGCAGAAGACCACCAAGGTGGAACAGGTGGATCTGAAGACCACCACAGTGGAGCAGGAAACCAAGGAGGAGTGGTGAAGCTGGAGACCAGCAGTGCGGAACCGAAACAGACGACACAGTAAGTTCAGGATGACCGTCATGGCCATAGGAGAGCAGGCCAGCTTCCAAGATGAGACCACCATATCTAGAAGAGCAGAGACCATTGGGCTAAGAAGATTATATTTGTCACATACACAATTACATAGAGAGTATAACCAGTAGTGAAATGTATTCTCTGCATTTAACCCATCCTAAGTGAACACACACCCGGAGCAGTGGGCAGCCATGTTACAGCGCCGAGCAGTTGTGGGTTCGGTGCCTTGCTCAAGGACACCTCAGTCGTGGTATTGAAGGAGTATACTCCCCACCAACAATCCCTGCCGACCTGAGATTCGAACCCACAACCTTCCGCTTACAAGTCCGACTCGCTATCCATTAGGCCACGACTGACCCCTTGAGGGCTTGAGGGCGCTGAGATGATTCTCATGGGAAGTTGGGCACACATCAATGTCAGAGGTAGATCAGCCACCTTAGCCACCAGCATCAATTGCCTTGAGATGGGCTCCATGGGCGATTGTGAAGGCAGCAAAGAGAGCAGCAGACAAGAGCTGGAAGCACAGAAGGCCAGGTGAGAGAGGGAAACCACAACGGTAAATGGTGATCTACTAAGGAGTAGAATGCAGTCGATATAACTCTGCAGTGGCATCAGCGAATGTAATAGTTCACTCAGGCTTCCTCAAAAAGGTATTTAAGGGACGTTTCCTCAAAGTCCACAAGAAGAGTGAGTTCCAAAAACTCAGAAACATAGCCTTAATTACTGCAATCTCCTTGTCAGACATGCGTGAGTTATACTGCTGGATCCATTCTTGGTCAGGTTGAGTATTAAGTGGCAGTCTTGGAGATGAGGGAGAGATGGAGTACTGCAGAGAAGTAATATCAAAATACAAATAACTCAAGAAACTACTATCAACTACTACTGGACTGGAAGTTTCTATCCAATCCACTTCTCCCTTCTTGCTACATACGTTTTAGGTCAAATATTCATAAACAACACAAATATAATTTACTGATTGATGGTTCTTAAAAGTTAAGTAATCATACTTGATAAGACATAAATGATAATAAAATAAAATAAAATAAATCATTATCCTGAATATAATAGTCAAGTCAAGTCACCTTTATTTATATAGCGCTTTTAACAATACAGATTGTGTAAAGCACTTAACAGTATCAAATTGGAGGATAGAGTGTCAGTAATGTATAATGTTAAGATTAAACACTCAATTTTCAGTTAAAGGTTTTTCATTATTGAATTCAGAGATGTCATTGTCTAGCTCAGTTTAGTTTAAATAGTATCTGTGCAATCAAATCAACGATAATCGCTAGAAATGAAGTGTCCCCAACTGAGCAAGCCAGAGGCGACAGCGGCAAGGAACCAAAACTCCCTCTGTAACAGAATGGAGGAAAAAAAAACTTGGGAGAAACCAGGCTCAGTTGAGAGGCCAGTTCTCCTCTGGCCAGACGAAACCCGAAAAATAATACATTGAATATTAAATAATGGAGCTTTAGCATGAAAGCAATTCTTTCAAATAGAATAATATTTGAAAATATTACTTTATACACATATAAATTTAAAGATACACATACAATTTTATCTATTTGCCTCCTACAGACACAGAACATCTACTGCTACAGTACTGGTACTTCAGAATGCTAAAGTTGTAGTTAACTAACCTATATTTACCCACTCACTCTTTGTGCTACTCCAGAATAGTGCATCTTTGAGATGATTGAAGTGAATGTTGTTTGATTTCAGTCTCAAGCTGAGCACACAGAGCTTCAGATTAAACTGCAGTTTGAGAAGCTTCATCAGTTTCTCAGAGATGAAGAAGAAGCTACAATCACTGAACTGAAAGAGGAAGAGGAGCAGAAGAAGCAGACGACGAAGGAGAAGCTGGAGGAGATGAACAGACACATCTCAGCTCTTTCACACACAATCAAAGACATGGAGGAGATGATGAAAGCCAGTGATGTCTGCTTTCTGAAGGTCTGATTTCAGATGATTGATTGATTGATTGATTGATTGATGATTGATTGAGTTATTGATGATCAATGGTGTGTTTTCTGCAGGAGTTTCCAGTCTCAATGGAAAGGTGAGTGATCTGCTGGTGTCTCTGGTCTCTTTGCTTCTGATCCAAAGCCACTGTAGTTCTGATCCTGAATGTTCTTCCAGAGTCCAGATCTCATCACAGCCGGATCCACAGACACCTTCTGGAGCTTTGATTCATGTGCCACGTTACTTGGGAAACCTGCCCTTCAGAGTCTGGAAGAAGATGCAGGACATCGTCCAGAAAAGTGAGTCTGAGTGCAGAAGATCTAAATGTTAGTCTTGAATGACCCATGCATTTTATATTTTGCACTTCATAAAATGCAATGGAAGTTTCTGTCAAGGGAACATAGTGAGCATCATTGTCAATGTCAATGTCAATTTTATTTATATAGCACTATTAAACAACCATGGGTTGACCAATGTGCTGCACAATAAACACATTTCAATAAGACAGTACAAAATAAAAACTAAAAGAAACTGTACAGTAGAAAGTTCTCATTGATAAAACACCAAATCAAAAAGGTAAGTTTTCAACATGGATTTAAAAACAGACACTGAAGGTGCAGATCTAATACAGAGGGGCAGAGCATTCCACAAACTAGGGGCAGCAACTGAGAAAGCACGGTCACCCCTGCATTTCAGCCTCGACTTCGGGATGCTTAATAATCTCTGGTTTGACGACCGGAGAGACAAGAGGGGCCGATGTTCAGTCAATAAATCTGATAGATAAGCAGGGGCCAAACCATGTAATGATTTAAACACTAAGAGAAGAATTTTAAAATTCACTCGATAGCGCACTGGCAACCAGTGCAGAGAACGTAAAACTGGTGTAATATGATCCCGTTTTTTGGTACTTGTTAAAAGCCTAGCAGCTGAATTTTGAACTCTCTGCAAACGGGATAGGGCTGTTTGACCAATCCCAAAATACAGCGAGTTGCAGTAGTCTAATCTAGATGTATTAAAAGCATGAATTACTTTTTCAAAATTTTTACTAGACAAAATAGGTTTTACTTTTGCTAGAAGTCGAAGCTGAAAAAAGCAGGACTTGACCACCATATTAATCTGTTTGTTTATTAATTTTAAACCATCATCAAAAATGACACCAAGATTTTTTTACCCAAGGCTTCACAGAAGAGGTTAAATCGCCAAGATTTACTTTCGGTGTACTACGAGAATCCGACGGACCAAACACAATTATTTCACTCTCATTGAAATTAAGAAAATGTGAAGACAACCAGGCTTTCACATCAGACAGGCTAGACATAAGTGTTTCCGGACCATTAGAACTCTGTTTTAAGGGCAAATAGATTTGAGTGTCGTCTGCATAGCAATGGAAAGACAGACCATGCTTCCTAAAAATAGAACCCAATGGGAGCATATAGAATGAAAAAAGAATAGGAGCCAAAATGGATCCCTGGGGAATCCCACATGACAAAGAAGCTAGAAGAGTATGCACCAATATTAACTCTAAAACTTTGATTGGAGAAATATGATTTAAACCATTCAAGAGCACTTCCTTTTATGCCTACACAGTGTTCCAGGTGAGTAAGCAGGATAGCATGGTCCACAGTGTCAAAAAAAGCGTGCAAGTCTAGGAGCACAAGGACATCATGATCCCCAGCATCACCAGTTAATAGAATATCATTCAAAACTTTCAGAAGTGCAGTCTCAGTCGAGTGGTGTTTTCTAAAACCTTATTGAAATACCTCAAAGATCTTATTTTCATCTAAAAACTTTTGTAGTTGTTGCAGGACTACTTTTCCAGAATCTTTGTAGTAAAAGACAGATTTGAAATGGGTCTATAATTGGCTAAAACAGAAGGATCTAGGTTCGGCCTCTTAAGCAAAGGAAAGACTGTAGCATGTTTTATCATTTCAGGCACAGAACTAGTCTCAAAACATCGATTTATCTTGGTCACAAGATAGGGACCCACTGCATTAAAAACTTGTTTCAGGAAATAAGGTGGAATAAAATCAATGGAAGAGCCAGACGGCTTTAACTGACACACTATTTCTTGAAGATGTAAAAAAGAAATAGGTTCAAACTGGCTGAAATCAACAGAACAAACAAAAGAAACAGAAGGATCAAAAGCAGGTGGAAATATCCCCAACCTTATATCATTGATCTTATTAATAAAAAATCTAAGAAAGTCATCACACATAGTTTTTGACACATCTGGGTACTCACAGACAGTTGGGTTAACAACAGCGTTAAAAATAGTAAAAAGAGTTTTAGGTCTGTGGTAATTCTTGTCAATAATTGCCGTGAGGTACCTGGATTTCGCTGCTCAGACTGCCTTCTGAAATTTGAATACTGAATCTCTTAAAATTTCAAATGAAATTTGGAGCCGATCCCCTTTCCACTTATGCTCCACCCTCCTACAGATCTGCCTCAGAGAGCGTATGTTGTCATCAAGCCAGGGCTCAGATCTAGGTTTAATTTTTGAGGATTTTGCAGGGGCAACTGAATCTAAGACATCCACACATGTGGAGTTAAGCCTGAACAGGAGTTATCTGCACTCAAGTCACATTGACTGACATCTACTGATTTAATAGCATCACAAAATGGCTAAGTAGAAGGCTTTGCTATAAGTAAGAGGTGATTAATTGAGATTGACAAGTAAGTTTAGTGACTTTAGGAGTATTAGAACCCCAGGGAACAGAACACATGACTGATTTATGGTCAGAAAAGCCATTGTCAAATACCTCGAGATCATACAGAGTTCAGCACAAGATCAAGTGTATGTCCCAACTGGTGAGTGGGGACATTCACATGTTGTTCTAGGTCAAATGCATTTAGCAAAATAATAAATTCTTTGGTTAATGGGTCCCCTGTGCAGCATACATGAACATTAAAATCACCAAGAATCAACAGTTTATCATATTTCTGTGTAAATTCACCCAATTTTAAAAGTTTGTGTGTTTTGGTGGACGGTATATCAGAACAACCAAAAGTGGAAAGTTCAGATCCAGTGTAAATAGCTGCAGCTCAAAATTCTGATAGTCATTTATCACAGTTGACCGGCAAGAAAATATGTCTTTAAAAATAGAGACCAAGCCAGACCAGATTTATGAGGCAAATTAAAAAACAAGCATTTTGGAGGTAAAAGTTCGGAGAAAGGGCTGAGATCCCCAGTAGTAATCAAAGATTCTGTTATGAATAAGAGATCCAGCTCCCGCGAAGAGAATCATTGCTCCCTAGTTTTTTCTGGGATTTTTTAGGAGTGATTGTTCCAGTGCACTCAATGATTTTTGTGATCGAGACATCTATTAAAATGGTCGACTGTTTATACAAAGCGCAGTGTTTCTGTAACTGTCCAAAGCATATAAGGTATGTGATTGGCACCACAAAAGTAGTGTTAACTCTACTCTGGAGCAGGGTTCTATAACGCTGGGTAAAAACTGGTGCTAACCCCTCTTCTAAATTACAAGTGTGAAAAGTCCTAATGTTTTGGTCTGATTGAGCATCAATCCCAGGGCATGTAAATATGATAACAGAAAAATGTCTGATGTATTTGATCAATAGATTGATAATAATCTGTGTTGATTGTGTCTCATCAGCTCCTGTGATTCTGGATCCAAACACTGCAAACCCACATCTTGTCCCGTCTGATGATCTGACCAGTCTGAAATGGAACTGGAACAAACTACCTCTTCCTGATAATCCAGAGAGATTTGACTGCTATCCCTGTGTTCTGGGTTCAGAGGGTTTTAACTCAGGAACACACTGCTGGGATGTGGAGGTTAAAGAGAGTTCAGACTGGATTCTTGGAGTAACTACAGCATCAAACCAAAGGAAAGGACGTGATTTCTACAAGACTGGTGTCTGGAGTGTGTGGTACGATCAGTATAGCCTGTCTGAGCAGCCTGACTTTGGTTTTCGTGTTGAACAGCAGCTTGATCGTGTGAGAGTGTATCTGGACTATGACAGAGGAACAGTGTCATTCTCTGATCCTGTAACTAACACACATCTACACACATTCACAACCTCCTTCACTCACACACTCTTTCCATTCTTCTGTTGTTATACTATTTTCACTCTGAGGATCTTACCATTCAGTAGTTAGTAAATGTTACTCCTGTTATCCAAAGCGACTTACAGTGCATTCAGGCTATACATTTTTTTGTCTGTATGTGTGTTCCCTGGGAATTGAACCCACAACCTTTTGCGCTGCTAACACAATGCTCTACCACTGAGCCACAGGCCACGTTGGTTGTATTGACGGAAGAGGGGGAGTTTTCAGGAGTGATGATATTACTGCGCCGAGGTCGAAGTGCTGGAAAGTGCTCTTCCGCCACACATTATAGTTATCATTTTTATCCGCTTAGAAAATCGCCACGTTTTATTTTGTGTCACCATACTTACTTGTGTAACTACTCATGTAAACGTCTTTAAATAGGGAAAACATGGAAGTGTTTGGTGGCTTCTAAATTTATCCTAGTTTGGATCCTAAGAAATTAATGGTGCTAAGCTAAACGCTAGCACAGTGGTGCTGCGCGCTAGAGGGATTAAGTGCACGGACTGAGACGGGAGAGGTACATATCAACTCGTCTAAGTTGAGGGAAGAACATATTGGAATATGGAAAAACGGTGGCGTTTTCCTTTAAGAGACCCTAAAATAAAATGTTACCCTTAAATCTCATGAAATGGTGTAAAGTTGAAAGGTTGAGAAGGATGTTTAATGTGTTTTCAGCAGGAGCACGGATGTTGTTTCTCAGATCTTCTGCTCTAAAACCCAGTGATCTGCCTGTATGGTCAGCATTGCAGAAAGGAGCTGTCTGTGCAGGTGTGTAGAGTGAATAATTAGTCAAATAAATAAAAAAAGGTTCAATTATAAAGTAGTTTATTGGTATAACTGTTTTATTTCAGAGGAATACTGTGCCAGTAGCTGTGATGAGACTGGCTTTACCGCAGCACACTGATGATAACAGCAGCATTTGATCTGTTTCTGCAGTTTCTGACACTGTAATGTGGTTTAATGGTTGTTCGCTCAGTGTCCGGCAGGTGACGGCCAAAAGGAGATTTTTAATGACACAATGAATAGTTTATTGACCAAACTCTGGTAACGTTTATTTGCTTGTGTTTGCTGTGTTTGTGCTTTATAGCATGTGCTTCTCCTGTTCAGTAAGCTGTGGCTGTAAACACTGATATCAGTTTATTCTTAGTCCAGTTCTATTCGCTCAATTCAGATCAATGTTTCATGTGGCCTAAATTGAAGGAAATTACCTAACTTTTGCTTTATTCTACGAAACAAAGACAAAGATATATATATATATACAGGTGCTGGTCATATAATTAGAATATCATCAAAAAGTTGATTTATTTCACTAGTTCCATTCAAAAAGTGAAACTTGTATAATGTATACATTCATTCCACACAGACTGATAAATTTCAAGTATTTATTTATTTTAATTTTGATGATTATAAGTGACAACTAATGAAAACCCCAAATTCAGTATCTCAGAAAATTAGAATATTGTGAAAAGGTTCAATATTGAAGACACCTGGTGCCACACTCTAATCAGCTAATTAACTCAAAACACCTGCAAAGGCCTTTAAATGGTCTCTCAGTCTAGTTCTGTAGGCTACACAATCATGGGGAAGACTGCTGACTTGACAGTTGTCCAAAAGACGACATTGACACCTTGCACAAAGAGGGCAAGACACAAAAGGTCATTGCAAAAGAGGCTGGCTGTTCACAGAGCTCTGTGTCCAAGCACATTAATAGAGAGGCGAAGGGAAGGAAAAGATGTGGTAGAAAAAAGTGTAAAAGCAATAGGGATAACCGCACCCTGGAGAGGATTGTGAAACAAAACCCATTAAAAAATGTGGGGAGATTCACAAAGAGTGGACTGCAGCTGGAGTCAGTGCTTCAAGAACCACTACGCACAGACGTATGCAAGATATGGGTTTCAGCTGTCGCATTCCTTGTGTCAAGCCACTCTTGAACAACAGACAGCGTCAGAAGCGTCTCGCCTGGGCTAAAGACAAAAAGGACTGGACTGCTGCTGAGTGGTCCAAAGTTATGTTCTCTGATGAAAGTAAATTTTGCATTTCCTTTGGAAATCAGGGTCCCAGAGTCCGGAGGAAGAGAGGAGAGGCACAGAATCCACGTTGCTTGAGGTCCAGTGTAAAGTTTCCACAGTCAGTGATGGTTTGGGGTGCCATGTCATCTGCTGGTGTTGGTCCACTGTGTTTTCTGAGGTCCAAGGTCAACACAGCCGTATACCAGGAAGTTTTAGAGCACTTCATGCTTCCTGCTGCTGACAAACTTTATGGAGATGCAGATTTCATTTTCCAACAGGACTTGGCACCTGCACACAGTGCCAAAGCTACCAATACCTGGTTTAAAGGGAGATTTAAACTATCAAATTTAAATTATCAGATTTACTGATAATTAACTACCAAGATTTCTAAAAATCCTTTCTTTGTATTGGTCTTAAGTAATATTCTAATTTTCTGAGATACTGAATTTGGGGTTTTCATTAGTTGTCAGTTATAATCCTCAAAATTAAAAGAAATAAACACTTGAAATATATCAGTCTGTGTGGAATGAATGTATACATTATACAAGTTTCACTTTTTGAATGGAATTAGTGAAATAAATCAACTTTTTGATGATATTCTAATTATATGACCAGCACCTGTATATAAACTCATCAGGAAACACAAACCTGGGAGAAAATGGGTTTATAATGAAAAAAAAACAAAACATGAATCTGAAACCATAGGTTGATGAGGACCGGATTTGTTCAAAGTTTTGAATAATAACATAATTTATATTAAACCATCACCAAAAACGATGTTTAATGTATATTAAGGGACATGTTGTCTTGAAAATAATAACTGAAAGACTGCCACTTCACCTATTATTGACTGTCTTTGCCTCCTGATTCATACATTCAGCTTGAATTATCATGAAATCTCTATTAAAAAGTCTAATTTTCACATTTTTTGTGTTTACTGTATTAAGTTACATAATTGCATAAAATATCTATTTTTTGAAATATTTGTAATTTCATTAATAAAAAAATAATAATTTGGTGTATACTAAATATACCTTGTACACGCTCTAAGTAATTTCCCCCGTATTATTTCTCTCCTCTCGCCGCTTCACTCCAGTCCAGCGGGTGGCGCTAAAACACATGCGTTTGTTCACCAAACACCATTAAACCTCAGAAGAAGAAGATTAGTTTAACCGCGCTCTCTGTTGCTTTGTTGTGATGCTGCCTTAATACTAGCTGTTAGAAATGTTGTTTCTGTAAGAAAAAAATACAGTTTTTGAATCAGGTCAGTAAATACCTGTAATATTCTCGTCCTCAGAGTCGTGAATAAGTTTTGAAGCAAACAGGAATATTTGGAGGAGTATCATCTGAACTGAGATCTGCTGCTGTGAAGATGCTGTTTGTTAAAGAAGAGAGAGAGGAGGACACGACTGAACCAGAAACCAGGAGAATAAAACACGAGGAACCAGAAACCTGGAGAATAAAACACGAGGAACCAGAAACCTGGAGAATAAAACACGAGGAACCAGAAACCTGCAGAATAAAACATGAGGAACCAGAAACCTGCAGAATAAAACATGAGGAACCAGAAACCTGGAGAATAAAACACGAGGAACCAGAAACCTGGAGAATAAAACACGAGGAACCAGAAACCTGGAGAATAAAACACGAGGAACCAGAAACCTGGAGAATAAAACATGAGGAACCAGAAACCTGGAGAATAAAACACGAGGAACCAGAAACCTGGAGAATAAAACACGAGGAACCAGAAACCTGGAGAATAAAACACGAGGAACCAGAAACCTGCAGAATAAAACACGAGGAACCAGAAACCTGGAGAATAAAACAGGAGGAACCAGAAACCTGGAGAATAAAACACGAGGAACCAGAAACCTGGAGAATAAAACATGAGGAACAAGGAGGTTGGTGTTTATTCTTCATTCATCTTTAATGATTGTTTGTGGTACACACAAAGCATTAATCCTCTGGGGTCTGAGGGGGTTTTGGGGCCCTGGAGTAGTTTTGACATGCCCCGGCATTTGTGCTTTTTTCAGTATCTTCAAAACATATTAATGACTAAAGTCTGATTACACTGTAATCAGCACAAACTGTGCTACAATAATACATGAGCAGCATGAATGTAGCATTACTAGCATACATGTTTGCGTTTTTGAGAAAATGTTTATGCGTGGTTAGTGAAAAAAATAAATAAATCATTTTTAAGTCACTAAAATAAGGCCATAAAACACATACAGAGTATTTGTTCACAAGATTTGTGAGAACTGGATGTGGTAGACTAGAGTTTTAAAACCCATTAACATCTAGTATTGTATGATACCAAGACTGTATTAATAGTCTTCTGTGAACCTAGAAGATGACTGAGCAAAGCCAGAGAAGACCAGACCAGGAGACGAAGTAAAGATGATAAAAAGGAGCAGTTTATTGAATAATCTTAGTTGCATATGTTTCAATGCTAAGACTTCGTCTGACCAGCACACATCCAAGCAGTGTTTTACCAAACACAATAACATCCCATAAACCTTGAGTTTCCATAAACATTCCCTCTTATCTCTTATTCATTCAGACAAAACCGTTAATTAAACCTCACAATCATCAGATTAAGCAATGGAAGTACATAAACAAGGAAAATAAGAAATAAAAATATATAAAATAATAAATAAAATAATAAATGAATAAATGTAAAAAAAAAAAAAAATCAAACAATAAATTACATAAATGGCTAATGATTATATTAATAAATTAATTAAAAAAGACAATAAAAATAACACATGTATGGTCGCTCTCTTGATGCAACACAGTTTGTGGATCCTCAGATCCTTCACGTAGTTGATCAAAGATATTTAATAGCTCTCCCTGTAGAAACATGAGATTTGTGCCCATAATTTTTTTAAACTAATAATTTATGCCTAATGAAGGTCAGTGGACTG
This sequence comes from Aspiorhynchus laticeps, assembly GCA_023376895.1. Classification (NCBI taxonomy): domain Eukaryota; kingdom Metazoa; phylum Chordata; class Actinopteri; order Cypriniformes; family Cyprinidae; genus Aspiorhynchus; species Aspiorhynchus laticeps. Next base: position 45,688,322 of record CM041794.1, on the reverse strand, counting down.
AAATGTTGCTTGTGCTTCTAACAATAAATTTCAATATTTAGCAAGTACGATAGCATCTTTTTATATTTTGGGTTCGACAGTGTTGTTGGACTATTTTTCCTACTCGCCTATGGTTTTTTTTCAGTTTGTGTTGATTGGAAACTAATAACTTGAGGATCAGTGTACCTCATTCGTGGAAAGTTTCAGGGACGTATAATTAATAAAGTTACAGCAATATGATCAAAATTTTGTAATGCAATTGTCTTCTTTCCGCTGTTATATCAGGGTTTCATTTTTATGTCCTTTCTGGTTTTTTTTGGGGGGGGGTTACGGGTTAATGAAAATTTACTGTTTTTACGTTTGTTTCAGAGTTGATTGAAGATAATGAGGAGAAAAAAGGATTGAGTGAATTTGAGGAGAAAAATCATGTCAAAAGTGGAGAAAAACCCAAACAGAAAGATGTAAAGAAAGGAAGAGCCAAGAAATCTTTCACCTGCACTCAGTGTGGAACGAGTGTCAGAAACAAACGTAGTCTTGATTATCACATGAGAGTTCATACTGGAGGGAGACCGTACACATGTGATCAGTGCGGGAAGAGTTTCTCACAGTCATCAACCCTTAAGAAACACATGAAAGTTCATTCAAAGGAGAAGCCACATTCATGTTGTTTGTGTGGAAAGAGTTTTTCACGTCTACAAAGTTTGAAAATACATCAGAAAATACACACTGGTGTGAGAGAGTACATGTGCTTTGAGTGTGAGAAGACTTTTACTACAGCAAGCCATTTAAAACTGCATGAGAGGATTCACACTGGAGAAAAACTGTACAAGTGTTCACACTGTGACAAGAGATTCAGTGTGTCGTCAAATCTGAAAACACATGAGAGGATCCACACTGGAGAGAAACCGTTCACTTGTGATCAGTGCGGGAAAAGTTTCACACAATCATCACACCTTAAGGATCACATGGACATCCACACTAGAGAGAAACTGTACACATGTGATCAATGCGGCAAAACATTTTTAAGGGCTTCAAACCTGAAGACACACCTGAGAGTTCATACAAAGGAGACGCCACATTCCTGTCATTTGTGTGGAAAGAGTTTTTCATGTTTACAATATTTAAAAATACATAAGAAAATACACACTGCTGTGAGAGAGTACATGTGCTTTCAGTGTGAGAAGACATTTACTTCAGCGAGCAATTTAAAACGGCATGAGAGGATTCACACTGGAGAAAAACCTTACAAGTGTTCACACTGCAACAAGAGATTCAATCAGTCAGGAGATCTGAAAACACATGAGAGGATTCACACTGGAGAGAAACCTTATAAGTGTTCACACTGTGACAAGAGATTCAATCATTCAGCACATCTGAAAACACATGAGATGATTCACACTGGAGAGAAACCTTATAAGTGTTCACACTGTGACAAGAGATTCAGTCATTCAGCAAATCTGAAAACACATGAGAGGATTCACACTGGAGAGAAACCTTATAAGTGTTCACACTGTGACAAGAGATTCAATCATTCAGCACATCTGAAAACACATGAGAGGATTCACACTGGAGAGAAACCTTATAAGTGTTCACACTGTGACAAGAGATTCAATCATTCAGCACATCTGAAAACACATGAGATGATTCACACTGGAGATAAACCTTATAAGTGTTCACACTGTGACAAGAGATTCAATCATTCAGCACATCTGAAAACACATGAGATGATTCACACTGGAGATAAACCTTATAAATGTTCACACTGTGACAAGAGATTCAATCATTCAGCACATCTGAAAACACATGAGATGATTCACACTGGAGATAAACCTTATAAGTGTTCACACTGTGACAAGAGATTCAATCATTCAACACATCTGAAAACACATGAGAGGATTCACACTGGAGAGAAACCTTATAAGTGTTCACACTGTGACAAGAGATTCAATCAGTCAGGAGCTCTGAAAAAGCATGAGATGATTCACACTGGAGAGAAACCTTATAAGTGTTCACACTGTGACAAGAGATTCAATCATTCAACACATCTGAAAACACATGAGAGGATTCACACTGGAGAGAAACCTTATAAGTGTTCACACTGTGACAAGAGATTCAATCAGTCAGGACACCTGAAAACACATGAGATGATTCACACTGGAGAGAAACCGTATCACTGCACTGCATGTGGAAAGTGTTTCAATAATTCATCTTCTCTACACAGTCATACAAAAAACAATCACAGTAAGTAGATCATCTTCACCAGATGTGACACAGTAACGCATCAAGCAATAAACTATAATCTGGGTAAATCTGTTCTAACCAGTCATTACAAGCGAAATGGTAAAGAAACATTATCTAAAGATTTCACAGTGAATAAAGTTCATCTTCAAAACCAGCAGATTCAACTGAGATTCAGATCAACTCAAAGATGGAGTTCCTCACCAAAGAACAATGTCCAAAACTTTTATTATTTTATAAAATTTTGCTTCATGATATAAATTATATCATTTTAGTTACTTATGGGTTTCATATTGTTCAATTGTTTCCTGTTATGTCCAATATGTTTAATAAGCAAGATTGTAAGGATAGTAATACCATTAAAACCTTACGATACCTAATCTTACATGTAAGTCAGTTGGAAAGAGGTCCATCTCATTAGTTTTCACTTTTACTTAGCTAATTTTTGTATTTGCTCTGAGTAATTATTGATTAAATGTTATCATTTTTATTAATACATTATCTTTACTTTTAATATTTTATCAACAACTTTTATTGTCTGCTGATTGTATTTGAGTCAGAAAAAGTAATTTTATAATTTCAGTTTTAATGCAGCGCAAGGGTGATATAATTGTATGGTTCTTCAAACAATTATAACTGCATGAATAATGTTATGAGATTGGTGTTTTAAATATTAAATACATTTTGAATGTAGGTATATGGAAAATGTTTAACCCCCTACGGTATGCAATATGACATCAACGAGGAAAAAATGATTTGTGATGTTTTTTTAAAATTGGACACTATAACAATATCAATAAACATTTTCATTATTTTTTTATTTATTTATTTTTTTTTTTTAAAGTTTGTTGCCTCAAGGCAACATTGTACCACAACGGACAAATTTAAACATTTGACATTTTCATGCATAAAAAATAAATATATTTATTGTTAACATCATTTTCTTTAACCAAATACTTGAACAGTTAGTTTTATCTAGTTTTTAATGTATTGCATATCTCATATTTAATAAAATGCAATTTCTTATCCAGCTGTTGCTCTCAGGCAACATTGTACCATTGTGGATCACAAGTATAACCAAACCATCATATCAGTTATCATATCAAAATATTACAATCAGAGTTGTTTCAAGGTAAAAAATCAGCATAACCTTATCCTAATATGCACCTTATCCTTACAAGCATGCACATACACACACAAGCACATGCATGTAAAATCTCCTTCACTAATGACACCTCACTGCTTGTGAAAGCTGAGAAAGCAATTCCTCTCAACAGAACAATACAATTATGTGCAGATATAGTATCTGAATTACTATTTTTACAAATGCATTACAAAATTTTGTAAAAATTGTAAAAAAAGCAAATACATTTAGATAATTCTAACTCTTTTCCTTACTAATATCATATACTTGTATTATAACCTAGCAGGCCTGAATGGCCTCATGTGATTCCATTACAGTACAATGTTGCCTTGAGGCAACATTAAGTTTTTTGTAATTTCCTAAAATACATTTGATGATATATAATGTAAAGTTTTTGAAAATACTTCTTTACTTAATGACGGTGACTCGGATTTCTTTTGTAGGCAATTGTATGGATGAAAATTGATGATAAATGCACTTTTCATTGGAGAAAATAGGGAGTCAGCCTCCTTCTTTATTTCTTCTCAGAGGAGAAGAGGATTTCATCTGAAAGTCTCATGTGAAAAACATCAATGAACATTTTTTTCTAAACTCTGGTGTGAACAAGTTCCAAAGTGCAGGGCTTCTTATAAAACAAATACAGTCCAAAACCTTAATAATCACTTTTTAAATGAATTTGATTTCATTGCTGTTGTGAGAAAATGCAATTGAGAAAAATTGTATGGATGAAAATTGATGATAAATGCACTTTTCATTGGAGAAAATAGGGAGTCATGTGACATGTGCACATGTCCTGACTTTAGGCGTGTTCGACTTTAAGCGGCGCTGCGCAGAATGGTCAGTGTTTGACATCAAAGTACCGCGAGAGCCATTCGAAAGCATAGGATCTGTCTGCTTTCTTATAGCTCTCGCGGTACTTTGATGTCAAACGGTGATCATTCTGCGCAGCGCTGCTTCAAGTCGAAGGTGCCTATTGGAAGCAAAATGGACCCCTGTGGGTCATGTGACCACTTTTTTTGGATTTTCATTGGTTAGTGTTTGAGTTCTACTACTCTGAGATAGCATTTATCAATTAAATGGGTGTCTCATTTTATTAAAAAACCCTAAAATAAAGTATGTTGCCTGGAGGCAACACGGTACCATAGAGGGTTAAAAATAAGATTATTGATAGACCTATATTTTGACAATAATTCAAACAATAGCCCACTGTGCTTCTCAACAATATCCATGCCTTTTTCCAAATCCACATTGTTAACCAAATCCTCCCAATCCAACATTACGTCTCAAATTAGTCTAATTACATATGTTATGTCATATTGTGTGCTGTGAGGGAAGAAGTGATTCACAAGTGTGTGATTTGTTGCTAATAAACGACATTTAACTGAAGCTGTTGCTTTTATTTGAAAATCAATATGATAATGAGCAAGACAACCAAAGGCTGATGTGTCGTTTAATTCCATCCAGGGCAAACCGAGGGCTGGATTCAACGTGTTGTTATTAGAGTAGAGCGGGGGAAATGCCTACTTCTGTTCTTCCCACAATAACCATTAGATAAAGTCAATATACATTTTTATTTTAACTACAGAATATGATGACAAGAGTGAAGTAGAAGTATTCACCATGAAGCTTAAGGTAGAGTGGGGGAAAACCCTATTTTTTTCTTTTAAACAAAAGTTAAGTGTGTTGAGAAAAGTTATCATAGTTTTAAACCAAGTATGAAAAATGTCCAGAGTTTTCATGTTATTAGATTTTTAACCAAAATTAAATTTGTACCAAGTTTAATTTAGCTCTATGTGGGGTAAAATGCCCCCCAGTCTTACAAAGCAATTTGCTTTAAATATTTACAGCAAAATCAGTGTACATGCAGTTTTAGCTTAATGTATACAGGTGCTGGTCATATAATTAGAATATCATCAAAAAGTTTATTTATTTCACTAATTCCTTTCAAAAAGTGAAACTTGTATAATGTATACATTCATTCCACACAGACTGATATATTTCAAGTGTTTATTTCTTTTAATTTTGATGATTATAACTGACAACTAATGAAAACCCCAAATTCAGTATCTCAGAAAATTAGAATATTACTTAAGACCAATACAAAGAAAGGATTTTTAGAAATCTTGGCCAACTGAAAAGTATGAACATGAAAAGTATGAGCATGTACAGCACTCAATACATAGTTGGGGCTCCTTTTGCCTGAATTACTACAGCAATGCGGCGTGGCATGGAGTCGATCAGTCTGTGGCACTGCTCAGGTGTTATGAGAGCCCAGGTTGCTCTGATAGTGGCCTTCAGCTCTTCTGCATTGTTGGGTCTGGCATGTCGCATCTTCCTCTTCACAATACCCCATAGATTTTCTATGGGGTTAAGGTCAGGCGAGTTTGCTGGCCAATTAAGAACAGGGATACCATGGTCCTTAAACCAGGTACTGGTAGCTTTGGCACTGTGTGCAGGTGCCAAGTCCTGTTGGAAAATTAAATCTGCATCTCCATAAAGTTGGTCAGCAGCAGGAAGCATGAAGTGCTCTAAAACTTCCTGGTATACGGCTGTGTTGACCTTGGACCTCAGAAAACACAGTGGACCAACACCAGCAGATGACATGGCACCCCAAACCATCACTGACTGTGGAAACTTTACACTGGACCTCAAGCAACGTGGATTCTGTGCCTCTCCTCTCTTCCTCCAGACTCTGGGACCCTGATTTCCAAAGGAAATGCAAAATTTACTTTCATCAGAGAACATAACTTTGGACCACTCAGCAGCAGTCCAGTCCTTTTTGTCTTTAGCCCAGGCGAGACGCTTCTGACGCTGTCTGTTATTCAAGAGTGGCTTGACACAAGGAATGCGACAGCTGAAACCCATGTCTTGCATACGTCTGTGCGTAGTGGTTCTTGAAGCACTGACTCCAGCTGCAGTCCACTCTTTGTGAATCTCCCCCACATTTTTGAATGGGTTTTGTTTCACAATCCTCTCCAGGGTGCGGTTATCCCTATTGCTTGTACACTTTTTTTCTACCACATCTTTTCCTTCCCTTCGCCTCTCTATTAATGTGCTTGGACACAGAGCTCTGTGAACAGCCAGCCTCTTTTGCAATGACCTTTTGTGTCTTGCCCTCCTTGTGCAAGGTGTCAATGGTCGTCTTTTGGACAACTGTCAAGTCAGCAGTCTTCCCCATGATTGTGTAGCCTACAGAACTAGACTGAGAGACCATTTAAAGGCCTTTGCAGGTGTTTTGAGTTAATTAGCTGATTAGAGTGTGGCACCAGGTGTCTTCAATATTGAACCTTTTCACAATATTCTAATTTTCTGAGATACTGAATTTGGGGTTTTCATTAGTTGTCACTTATAATCATCAAAATTAAAAGAAATAAACACTTGAAATATATCAGTCTGTGTGGAATGAATGTATACATTATACAAATTCTAATTATATGACCAGCACCTGTATATATATATATATATATATAAAATCAATAATTATGAATTACAAAATTATAATAGCCTATTTGAAAATTTGTCAGCTGATGCCAACTGGCTAGCTAACTATCTAGCTGATGTCATGAAATTCATGACATAACTTGGTCATTTTTAAATATAAAGTCTGAATATTTTTATTCAACCAACTAGTTAGAATACATTTTAAGGAAAAACAAAGGATTTGATGTTCAGAACAAAATAACTACAGTAATTGCTCATTGCCCCTTGGGGGGCGTTTTACCCCACTGACTATGTTTGAGAAAAAAATTATGTCATTCTGTATAATTCTATTTTTATTAAATAACACATTCTCTTTATCTACAGGCCCTACTATTTTCATATCATATCTGTGTTGTTCTACAAAACAACAAGCTTTGAAACTCTTTTTTTCTTACTGCCAAAAATGAGATAATTTACTGTGAAATCCGTTTTCTCTCCGGTACATCACCAGTGTAAGCTTCATGGTGAAGACTTCTACATCACTCTCGTCAATAGTCCATAATTACAATAAAAATGTATCTTGACTTTATCATGTGGTTATTTTGGGAAAACCAGTAGGGGAGGGGGAAAGGGGTGTTTTACCCCTTTTACGCGCGATTCGAGACGGAGTGAAACATGGACAAATGCGTTTCATCTATTCTTTCATCCCCCCTCTCCCATTACCCCATGAACACATGTTGCTGTGCACCCCATAAACACAATCAAGCCTTCGAAAAAACTGCTGTAGGTAGGTGTTTGACCCGGAAGGGCAAAAAGTTTTTGACCGCAACAGCGCAAAAGATGATGGACGCTTGTTAGACTTCCCTTTAGTGTATGTATTGGATATTAAATTGGACATCATTATGCATGCTGGTGTTTTGTGGTGCCAATAAAATGTGTATGGTGATGCAACAGAAGAATGGTCTTCTCGTTTCTTATGGAGGAAGTAGTAAACAGCGTAACATCAAAGCAAGAAAGCGCGTCAACCTAATTACTCTGGGATCAAACAACTCAGTAGCTTAAAATATTAGACTTAGCTCCTACAGGGCGGTACTCCACATGATGTAACTTGACACTGATTGGACTATATATCCAGAGGCAGAACAAAAAGTCTAGAACAATGACAGCTATGGTTGATTGTGATAGAAAAAAAATCCCTTCATTTCGTACTTTGGTGGTATGTCGTTTTATCACCCTGAAGAAACCGCCCAGCTCAGAGGTAGCATCATTTACAAATTAAATGAGAATTAATGCTTTAAAAATAATATTTTGAAAGCAGAAATGTTAAATGTAAATGACAGCCTGCTTTACAAATACATAAATACCTTATCCAATGAATCAATGGTATAAATCCGAAAGGATTTTTTTAAAAGTCTCTGGTGTATGTGTGTGTGCAGTAGATGTTTCTTGTGTGCATTTCATCCTCAGCTCTGTGTCTGAACATGTTTGTTAAGTGCTGTTGGTCCTCCTCTCACAGCTAACCAGAAGAACAGGTAACAAACTGCTGGAGGAGCCACAAACTGAATGTAGGCTAAATCTAAACGCTACTTTTGTCTTTTGACCAAATCCTCGACATGTTTCATATAAAGAGTGTGATTTGTTAATGTTTTGTGCTGTATGTGTTTTCTAAGAAGCGTTGTTCTTGTGATCTGTCTGGAGTCACTTTCATTAAAGATGGCGGAGGGATTTTCTGCAGCTACAGGTATGAAATATCTTCACTCAGACTCGGACTATATGTGTTGTTGTTGCCAAATTGATTTTATTCCATGATCGTCTGAGATGATTTAGTTTGCTCTGTTTAGGCTAGATTTTTATGGAAAAGTTTCTGTTATCAGAGTCATCTAGCCTAACAAACTTTTACATATTCTTAGTTTTAAAGCTCTTTCACACTGAACATGACTAGAAATACAGAGAAACAATATCAAATACGAATAATCATTTTACACTAAAAGCATGAGTAGATAATATCCATTGGACTGAAGAAGCAAATTCACAAAGTCAAAGTTCAGTAGTAGTTCCCTTGCTGTCTATGGAGGGTCAGAAAGCTCTCGGATTTCATCAAAAATATGTTAATTTGTGTTCCAACGATGAACGAAGGTCTTACGGGTTTGGAATGAAATAAGGGTGAGTAATTAATGACAGAATTTTCATTTTAGGGTGAACTATCCCTTTAAGATCATTTTTGAATGCTCAGACTTTTCCTTTGCATGTTAAGAATATTTTGGATGTTAAACATTTTGAAAATGAAGATTGGAAGGTGAATATGAGTTATTGAAGGTTTAATAATTAAATTGTATATTAAATATTTTAATTTGGAATATCCCCAGCTTAAAGGGTTACTCCACCCCAAAATGAAAATGTTGTCATGAATCACTTACCCCCATGTCGTTCCAAACCCGTGAAAGCTTCGTTCGTCTTCGGAACACAATTTAAGATAATTTGGTTGTAAACCGGGAGGCTTGTGACTGTCCCATTGACTGCCAAGTAATTAACACTGTCAAAGCCCAGAAAAGTATAAAAGAAATTGTCAAAATACTCCATCTGCTATCAGTGGTTCAATTGTAATGTTTTGAAGCGACGAGAATACTTTTTGTATGGAAATAAAACAAAAATAATGACTTTATTCAACAATTTGTCATCTCCGTGTCAGCGTAGCGCCATTTTGGAGAGTATCCGCTGAACACAAACTGCGTACGCTGTTCTGTGTCAGCCGCGCCACACGGCGCTTCATAACATTCAGATTGAACCGCTGATAGCAGATGGAGTATTTTGACAATGTCTTTCATACTTTTCTGGGCCTTGACAGTGTTATTTACTTGGCAGTCAATGGAACAGTCACAAGCCTCCCGGTTTTCATCCAAAATATCTTAAATTGTGTTCAGAAGACGAACAAAGCTTTTATGGGTTTGGAACGATATGGGGGTAAGTGATTAATGACAACATTTTCATTTTGGGGAGGAGTAACCCTTTATATATACAGCCATGCTGAATGTCAGCTCCAAACTTTTAGAAGTGTAATTATCAGAATGTTGCATTTTGTTTGATATGAAAATAAGATAATAGCCCTCACATTCTTCAGAGGTGTGTTTTAAATGTTCTGTAAATAAAATAGTTATTAAGAATAATTCAATGAGAGAATAAAGAGAACAAAGAGGGGTGTTTTACTAGTCAGTGAAGAAAAGTTAGTTTAGGGTTAGTTTGGAAAATGCATGATATTTTAGGGTATCTATCCATGGAAGCATGTTATGTTTACTGTTTGCAGAACACTGCAATAAAGTTGCATATTAACATTTCACAATAGTTAACACTTTTAAAACATTTTTATTAAATCCTGGTTATTGCAAATTTCTACATTTATTTCTAGCCTAATAAAATAAATAAATGTAGCATCATTAAGAACTAACATGATCTAACAATGGACAAAGGTAGGCCTATATTTGTAAATTAACATGAATCAAGATGAACAAATGAATGAAAAAATATATTTATTAATTCATGTAGACAATCTTGCTTTAAGGTTCATAATCCCATTATATAATAATTTAAATAATAATCCTATGCATTTAAAAAAATACAGAATCAAATTGAGTCTCCTTGTGAATCGCTTCGAATCATTCTGAATGAACAAAATTTATTCCTAAATCAAACTGAAAACCTACGAACCACAAAGCAAATCGATTCACTGCCTAAAGATTCACACTTTTATCTCAGAGACAAGTTCAAATAGTCTTGCTGTCGTTTACAGCTTAGCAAAAAATATTTTCACTTTGTTAAATACAGACAAACTATATTTGATGTTTTCATGCTCTTGACCTCCAATAAGAAGAGTAAAATCTTCACCCAGATCGTATTTTTATTTCATTTATGTCAGCGACCAGCTTCAGTCCAGATGATCCAGTGATCCGGATTCTTCTGATGGGCAGGAAGGCTTCTGGGAAAAGCTCATCTGGAAACACCATACTGAGAGAGAGAAAGTTTACAGTCCAAACACATAAGAAGAAACATAAAGCTGAAGATGAGTCTGAAGTGTGTGAGGGTCAAACTCAGATCAGTGGGAAGCAGGTTGCTGTGATTGATTGTCCAGATCTACTTGATCCAGATCTGAATGAAGAGCAGCTGGAGAAGATGAAAGAGCAGCTGGTCTCTCGATGTTCAGCAGGTCTCAGTGCAGTTCTGCTTACCGTTCCTCTAGAGAAACCTCTGCAAAATGAAGAAGGGATCCTGGATTATATTAAGTGTTTATTTGGTCCTGGGGTTCAGAAATACATCATCATTCTGTTCACATGTGGAGATGATCTGGAGGATCTGGATCAGACAATTGATGAATATCTGAAACGCAAAGATCATGCGGATCTCCAGCGACTGGTGACTGAATGTGGAGAAAAGTTTCACTGTTTCAATAACAAGAGAGAATCAGAAGATCAGAGACAAGAACTACTGCAGAAGATTGAAGGAATGACGATGGAAAGCGGTGGGAAATTTATGATGGAACAAATGAAGAGGAATGGCAGCAAAGACACTCCTCGTGTCGATTGTAAGTTGTCTTGTATATTTTTGCCATTATAAATGACATTAATAATAAGATTGACTGTCACTCGTATGTTGCACTGAACAATGATTTGATATTTCTGTTGTAGTTTCAGCGAGGAAAGACCAGATCAGGCTGATTCTGTTGGGAAAAACTGGATCTGGGAAAAGTGTCACTGCAAACACCATCGTCGGCAGAAACATGTTTAAATCATCGTCACAGTGTCATTCAGACACTAGTGAGAGAAACAACAGACATATCTCCGTGATCAACACACATGTGCTCATTTGCACTAACTGTTGAGTTAAAACCAAATGCAGTTATGTAAAAAATCACTAAGTTACAACTTAGCACACACTACTTAATATTGGATCATTTCACTATTGAACTAAGTATAATTTTAAGTCTACATATAAGCTAAATATTTACAGAAGTCTGCGATCAGGAATAACGGAGCAGATTGATTGAATCACATCAGTAAGCTCATGTTTTATCCGAGAGACTTCTTCAATCTTTAGACAGATATGATGATGTTTGACATTTACACTTGTTTACAAAGAGCAAGAACATTATGAGAATAAATGACTCAACAAATCTCCGTTTGCATCGCTGCATATACCAAAAAAATATCAAAACGCTTGTATTTGTGTGTCAATATTTGCTGATTGCTTATTTCTGAACACAGTTCCTGAATGTACTACAGCAACACATTAGTTCATGTACAGTATTACACGGGAAACTAGTTGTAAAATGGCTTATTTAGATGGGTATTTACTTTTTAAGTCATTCAGAAGCTTTAGTTTGGTCTAATTTAAGACTATAAAGTAAGACTGATTATCTCTTGGCTAACGTTTCCTTTTTTGCACTCAACACTAATTAATTGTCAATTGTACTAGATTAAAAAAGTGGCCTGTTATTGTTGACTTTGTGGTCTACTATGGCAAACAGTGTTAAATACATGCTGTAATACAGTTTAGATTTTTTTTGCTTCAATGTCTTCAATTTCTTTCCCTCAATTTCTTTGGATATATATCCCATATCAGATTTGTATATATCCCATAGCTAGTTTTATCATAGCAAATATAATTTAATAGATGTTATTTAAGTGTAAATAGTAGTTAGGTGGCAGATATTTGCACCTCAGTGTTGTAGTACGTTGTAGTAATATTGTATTTTCTAAGTATATTATTGATCATATTCAAAATTGTTCTATATTATAAGTATGTTATTGAGACACTATAAGTCAGTGCAAAGAAAACAGAATTGCACATATATGCTTGAAAATATAATTTTACAACATTATTTTTTACATTAGTATGTATTTAGGCTACTATTCCATGGATAACTGCAGCCCAATCACAGGCTCATATTTCTGGTGCAACTGCTCCTTTAAAAAAATACAGCCAATAAGATTGAGGGGGAGGGTTTAACAGCTCTGTTCTTCCCGTTAATGCTTCTCACTCCAGTCGGTGACGGTAATACACCATAAGATGGCTTGTCAACCGCCATTAAATCGTACAAGAAGAAGAACAGCGCTGTTCTAAAACCAGTTATGTCAGTTTTCCTGTTGTTATAATCTAGTGCTTACGTTTTTGCATACTGTAAAATTGTCTTGTCTTTGTTTAATTTTTCCCTTAATTCTTGCCATTGTGTCAGTAGCTTCTGTGATTTTCCCTTTAAACTCTGCCTTGTTTAGTGGTTCATGAATGTCAACTTCAGGAAGTTCAGTTGCTTGTTTTGCTGATTAGTCAGATCTCGCACTCGTCAGAAATATTCAAAAACTGGCGCGTCAGGAAACCTCTTGTCAGCTGCCCAATGCTCATTGGCTCTCGAGTGCATCCTCAACGACATGATCTGTTTCCTTGCGTTTGAATAAAAGCGCGCATTTACGGAGTGACTCAAGATTTAAAGCGAAAAATTCTACTCTGAACTTCAAATTATTGCACATTGCCAGAGATCATCTGGAAACACGATAAGAAAGTTTAAAGTTCATATAGCCTTCAACAGAGAAAGGGTGAAACTTGATTTTTTTTGTTGCAATGAAATCACACGGATTTATGAGATGCAGGTGCATCGGGGAATTTTTCGTGGAGGTGATCTGGATGAGTAAATCTGGAAAATGTAATTGTTTCAGTGAAAGGTAGAGTACAAGAACTACTGCAGAAGAATGAATCAGTGGGGAATTGATCATGGATCACATGAAAAGGAGCGACAGCAGGGGCACTCGTGTCGATTGTAAGTTGTTTTGATTTTGTAAACCTATCAGTTTGTTCGCTATAGTTTCGGTCACACCGATAGTGTTTTTGTTTTTTTCTACTGTGAGTGGCCAATGTTATTGTTAGACAGCAGGTCTGGACAATGCGGTCACTATTATAGTGATATTGCTGGTACATGATTAGTTGCCTAATTAGTTTTAAAATAATTAATATTTGCAGTTAGAAAGTATTGTTAGATCGATCAGGCGAATATCTTTGAATTAAACTCCTACTGTAAAATTTGACAAATGATCAGTTTTATGTCCTAAATAAACATTGTTGTTTTAATATTTTAATATAAACTGCATCAAATCCAAACTGCTTGTTTCAAAAGGAAAAATAAATGTAGTCAAACTCGCTAAAACTGCCTGCAGTTCATCATTTTATTACGCTAAAACCCCTGGGATGCGTAAGTCTCCTTTAATTGTAGCGAAATACGCAGATTGCTTTTAAAGCAGCTTCACAGTAATAATAATAATGCCGTGTTTGCTGATGAAGAAATTCGTTCTTCATTAGAGGTCGCTGTCGCTCCTATTGATGGACATCATAAGCTAGGATCGTGTTGCTATGTGTGAACCCGTGTTGCTATAAATTAAAAGAGCCAGTCTACGCCGAATAGGGGATATTACCTCCCAGAAAAAAATAAAAACAAGTAAATAAAATAAACACAATAAAATTTGAAAAGGAAAAACACGGTCAAGTTCCTTTTAGAATGAGAGACAGAGACTGACTTCCAATAGCAACACATACATGGGCGGCGCTAGGGAGGGGCAGGTGCTCCAGCACCCCCAAGAAAAACCCAAGCACCCCCATAAAAATGAAAACATTTGACTCATTAAACATACTGCAATGCAATACAACGTGATTTGCAGTCGCACGTAATGTCAGCATTTTATTTTAAAAAATGGATCGGTTCCTTGTGCCAAGTAGGCCTGCCCCCGACTAAAGATTTTTTTAGTCAACTAGTCGCACGTTTATATTAAATTGATTAGTATAATAACCTACTAAACCATCATTTAATATAGGCATTTAGGCGTATTATTCCGCGCTCAAACGCATGCATAAAGCTTGCCGCAAACACCGGCTAAAGTAATGATTATGAATGCATCGGGGAAATAGAAGACATTTTAATTATTTATTAATAAACTAGTGCTTTCTCAGACTCGCCATCTCCACAGTGGACGTGCCTTTAATAGAGAAATGCACCTATAGGTACTAGAAGATTATTATTATTATTTTTTTTTAAAAAGACAGGGGCAGACAGGGGCCACTTGTGCTTTTAGGGGACACAATTTTAAAAATGTATCTTAACCTACTTTTAAGTATTATACATTCAGTCATTTTTCACCACGTCATGTATCACTGCAGTCTCTAGAATTAATATATAACAATTTCAACTAAAATGAATGTTTCATGTTTCATTTATTTGACAAATAATTTTGTATTGTAGAGTCAGGGGCATCATGCACTCATTATTTTTGAGGGGGCACGAGTGAAGGGTTATACCACTGTATAACTGATATAGGCTTATGTTCCTACTGAAAAAATAAAAAATAAGATAAAATCATCACAGAAAATTGTAATGGTTTCCACTACAAATACTATTACAAACATTACAAACCATCAACTTTTAACCATTAAAAAACGGTTTTCTGTAGTGTGTTTTGAGACATATTCCATTATTGGTTTTAACAAGCCACCAATAGAAGGTGACCAATTAGAGACCAACAGGGTCAATTACAGTTTCCAGTAAAACCAATACAAGTCCTATTATAACCAGTAAAACATTACACATTTTGTGATGGTGTCTATTGTTTTGTTTTGTTTTTCAGCAGGGGTTTTATTATTATTATTATTATTTTATTCGATATATCCCCAAAATATATTGTTGACAGGGGGGCACTGATGACCATCATTTGCTCAGTATCATTCGTTTCCTCTCAGTGCGCGTGATATAATAATTCCCTCATTTTAATAAATCGTGCTCAACGTATAAAAATTCGTTCCCTGTTTTTAAGTAAATCGTGTGCAAAATAATAATTCCCTCCCCCGCCTTTTACTAAGTAGTGTGCAGGATATAATAATTCGTTTCCTCAGTTTATTAAATAATTCGTTCAATAATCATTCGTTTCTTCTCTTTACTAAATAGTGCGCCAGGTATAATAATAATTCGTTCCCCCTTGTAAGTAAATCATGCACGATATCATAATTTGTTCCCTCATTTTTAATGGTAAAATAATCAATACTATAATTTATTAAACTTACTTGCACGATACAATCTGTCCCTCGTTTTACTAAATTGTGCGCACAATATTATAATTCGCTCGCGTATTTTAAGTAAATGATTTTAATGTAACTTACTTCAAAATGATTAATTTAACTAAATGATCAATTTAACAAAAATGTGGACGTTTAGTAAAACGAGGGACTGATTTTTAATTCATGACATGAATGTAAATGTAAAATTAGTTATTTTGTGTCCATGTGATCCATTTTCATTTGTACTTTATTTAACATTAAATTGGCGCCTGCAGGCTGGGACATTCTACCAGAAACTTACATTTCCACTTGTAAAAATCTTGGGAAAAAAATATCTTATTATTAAATCTGAACGTTGAGTCATATGGAGAACATGTTAAACTGTGAGAAACGCATTTCGTGCCATCTCAGCTTGTTTTTATGATTGAATAAAATACATACTCATTTCACCCCTAAAATGTCAGGCCCTGTCACAGACAAATTTGTATATGTTAGAATGGTTACCTAATACATTTATTTGATACAAATAGCATTTTGTTATTGGTCACATGTCCCTGATTGTATTTAACATGGTTTTGTAATTCCTATAAGAAATATAAGCAACTTTTCGGTCAACTGTAGTACACGAAAATCACAGAAACCCACCAGGCACTCATATAGCTGTAAACAACCTTTACATAGGAGATTTTTACAAAAACATAGCAGTGTATATTTACCCCACCTTCATCTACACAGTTAAAGAGATTAATTCATCAATATTTCCTCAAATAGTACATTTATCATAATTTCCTGTGTGACACAGGACTGACCGAAAACATGGGGACAGTTGTAAAATAGCATTTATATCTAGAGTTTATGCTTAATTTCATGTTTTTAATCAATTGATGTGTGAATGATAACAATTTAAACTTGTTATTGATGGAGATTTTGTTCTAAATGAAATGCCTTAAAATTGAGTGTTTAATCTTATCATTATACATTACTGACACTCTATCCTCCAACTTGATACTAAATATCAGTTGTTAGCATAACAAAACTATGAAAGCTGTAGGTCTACTTTGGCTGAGGACAAGGACAAAGATGGGATTTGTAATTTTCAAAAGTGTTTATAATAAAGAACATATCTGAGAACCTAATGAATGCCATATTCCTTTACAGAACAACTCACAGAAATCAACCATCAGTCAGTTTTAGAAATATTTTGGATGAAATACTTTTTATTCACTGTAAAGACCATTGTACACCGAGTCAGCCATTTTCGCATGTTGAAAATAAATACGACCTCACGTTATGTCAATCACGTTTACACACTGCCTCCGAAATTTTCATCCGTCATAAAAAAAAATCGGATCGGGTTCGATTGTTTGCGTTTTTCGTATCCGTGGCAAGCATTTTGAGAGGTGTTTTGACAGTTCAGAGCCACCGACGAAGCGAACGCCAAAATCCAGAATGGCGATTGTCAAGTTCATCCACTTCGTCTCGCAGCACAAAAGCACTGTATATAGATCCTTGTACACTGAGTTCACAGACACTGGTGATCTTCTTTTTAATATGTGGCTCTAGTATCGCTAGCAAAGCATCAAACTGAGCCACGTCCTGAAGTACACTTTGAATCGCCCGTGATAATCCCGCTGCTCCTTAATAAGGGGAGGAACTCTATCCTCTCTATATTTTAGGATTGGATGGACCCAATATTTCCTTTCTTTTTTTAGGAAGCAAGAGAACAACAAAATCATCCTCAATGCTTGAAGACTCCATTTATAGCAGGCTAGCTACTGGCAGAAACGGAAAAAATGCATGCATATTCAATTCAAGTTTATTTGTATAGCGCCTTTTACGATACAATCGTTGCAAAGCGCTTTACAGGAAATTAAGTTTCTACAATATATTTATACATTGTAGAAACTTAATATATTAACTTATGGCAAAATTAGTTAATTCTGCATGTTGTTGGGGGATCAGAGGTTGCATCCTCTGAGGTCCTCCGAGGGGTTGGCATCATCTCTTCTCAGGTGTTTGGTCATCTCAGATCATTTAAGGGCTGGATCCAGACTGAAGCTTGTGTAACTCCTAGTTACCACGGGATGTAAATCCAGAGAAACAAAGAGACATAATTAGCATAGCTGTTGTTCCATTCAAGCAAAAATTATTTGTTCAACCCAAGCTAAAGAATAATAATGTGCGTTTTGATCAGATATAACTGCAGTACAAGATTATGAGATACATTATATGAATGCTTGGCTAAAGAGATGTCTTCAATCTAGATTTAAACAGAGAGAGTGTGTCTGAACCCCGAACGTTATCAGGAAGGCTATTCCACAGTTTGGGAGCCAAATATGAAAAAGCTCTACCTCCTTTTGTGGACTTTGCTATTCTAGGTACTACCAAGAGTCCAGAGTTTATGACCTTAGGGAGCGTGATGGATTGTAGGGAGATAGAAGAAGAGTTAGGTACGCAGGAGCTAAACCATTTAGGGCCTTATAGGTAAGTAATAATATTTTGTAACTGATACGGTACTTAATAGGTAGCCAGTGGAGAAACTGTAAAATTGGGGTAATATGATCATATTTTCTTGACCTGGTAAGGACTCTAGCCGCTGCATTTTGGACTACTTGTAGCTTGTTTATTGAAGATGCAGGACAACCACCTAGCAGTGCATTACAATAGTCCAGTCTAGAGGTCATGAATGCGTGAACTAGCTTTTCTGTATCAGAAACAGGTAACATGTTCCTTAGCTTGGCAATGTTTCTAAGATGGAAGAATGCTGTTTTTGTAACATTGGAAATATGTTTTTCAAAAGACAAGTTGCTGTCTAATATAACACCCAGATTTTTGACTGTAGAGGAAGTAACAGGACATCCGTCTAGATGCATATGCCCACATTTTCTGAGAATTGAGAATCACAAGCTCTCCATGGGACATGGAAATGTCAGCAGATTTAAAGTAAAAACTAATAAATAAATTGTGCTCACTTAAATGCATTTTTAGATGAGTATCAACTTGATCTAAATTAAAGTGCTTAAAATTATTAGAAATTAGTCAAGACTGAAAAGCACAGAAAACAAGGCAAGCTGTTGTTTTGTTCTGTTTCTTACAGGAAGAATAAAATAACTGAAGGCATGGCTAGGTGTTTTTTAGGTGCAGAAATGTTCTGATGACAAAGAGCTGATGTGGTGACCGAGAATGAAAATAATGAAGCAAAATGCTTTGGGTTTCTCAGAATACAGGAAGAACTAGGTACCACGTCCGGTGAGTTAATTTTGCCACTTTGTGGCCAACTGTGCATTTGGGTTCAAGTAAAATGGTGATTGCTGAAGTATTGCATCAACGTGTGCTTTAATGTGACTTTCACTTAGAACATTACAGTTATCATGCCTTCTTACAAGTAAGACAGGTGGGGAAAAAAGTGCACTAAAACACATTTTATTTCAGTACATTTTCATAATGTACTAAAAATGATCTATTTTCACACATTAATTTTGTACTTAATATACAAAAAAATATTATTTTGTAGGCCTACTTAAGATAATCTGAAAAACATCAAAGTGTACAAAATATCCACATTATTTGCAACATACGCTATAATAATGCCAGTATCATCTAAAGGGAATTTATAGTGGAGGCGAGGATAAGACTGAAATCTTCATTTTATTAATTAAACATTACTTGTTTTATTTAATTTAACATTCCATTTTTTATATATATATAAATTAATCGCTAGCTACAGTTCTAAGTTGTAAGAACCCTGTACATGTCATGCAGGAGAAAACAAATTAAATCGTGTGCACAATAATAATTTGTTCCCACATTTTACTAAATAGTGTGCAGGATCTAATAATTTTTAACTTTTGGAAAATCACCGTCACAACCCTAGCCGGATATTTAGATATATTTATTTTAAACATATCAAAATATACGTAAAGGCAAACTTGTATAAAACTGCCTACTTTTCAGAGAAAGATTTCAGAGAGGACTTTAGTGTCATTCTTTTCCAGTGTTTTTCATTGATTTAAACAAATTATACTTTTGCAGTTTTGCCTAAAAGGAAAAATGTTTTTAATATGCTTTAATGGGAACATTTATTTTATTTTTTCATTTTATTTATTCATTTATTTATTTGTTTGTTCGTTGGGCAGCGGAAGTACAAATGTCTGACAAAACATTTTAAAAAAATCTTACTGTTCCCTTCAAGTTCTGTGCTTCAGATACAATGGTATTTTTCATAATGTTGTGAAAATCGCAAAAGGGGTTACACCTGCATGCAGCAGAGATTGTACACTACAATACTGTGTCATCGGACCAACCCAGCAGTGTCCGCCATAATATCAGAGTTAAGTTCATTGTTCTCGCGAGAAATATCTTCTCAGAACATGAGTTGTGCCATTTTAAAGCTCCTGGCACTCCTTGCTGTTCAAAAGCAGCGCATACAAATATTTAAATAGGATCTAAATTCGTATAATTTTTTTTGTTTAACTTCTGTATAATGACTTCATGAAAGCTGAGTGCTTAATTCCATTACAGACAGTGGAATATTTAATCTAAATGTGTATGTAGTGTAGCTATATAGGGATTCAATTTACACTATGAATATCACAACCTTAAGACAAATGTATTAATGCTGACTACGCCACCCCTTTAACGTGAGGGGAACTAAATACTTGATATAAATCAGATGCACAGGTTTGTTACCATGAAGGGCGGAGAGTTATCAGTATACAACATGTTTATTAAGTTCACAATCAGATAAACCTACGGTGGCCGAGAGAGCTCAATGCGCTGCAGCTTCAGAAAACACATGCAAATAGAAAAAGCACCAGCAAATCAAGAAAACATCTTCATCAGTTTGACAGCAGGTGCTGCAAATACTCACAACACAAACAAATAAAGAATTTTGTTTAGTGCGTTTCTTTGTTTGGTTGTGTTGTGAGTATTTTGCAGCGCGTGTGTTGTCAAATTGATGAAGTTGTTTTCTTAATTTGCAGGTGGTTTTTTGGGGGGTGGGGGGATTTCAGCGCTTTGAGCTCTCTCGGCCACTTTATAAAACACTTAATAAGGTCAAACAACGATATAGCTCCAATGAGCTAAACAACCACGACTCCGTACACCCAGGTGCAGACTTAGTGATTTGGGGGTCCTAAGCAAGTTTTGGGTTTGGGGCCCCAACACAATAACTATATGCTCTTTTAAGCCTAGCTATAACTAGTGTATTTACCCCTTCACAACCTAATTAAACAATTAGTCAACCTGATGCTGTTCTAAAGCCATATTACCTAATTTGTTTCGGATCACAAAAGACGTTATAAAAAAAAAAAAAATTGTAAACATCTTCAATCTTTTTACAAAAAGGATTCAAATGTCAAAATTATCCCATGCAACTCGTTCCGTATTCCAAGTGTTATGAAGGCATACGGTAGGGTTTGCCTAGCAACAAATCGAAAATGAAGTCCATTATTAAAGCTGCATAACTTTTTTTGTTTAAAAATTATCCGAAATCAATATTTGAGCAAGTACATAACCAACCAGTGTTCAAAACTATCACCTTACTTTAGCCAGATTCACAGCTGTAAACTTATAATAATGTTTTCTAATTTGAGTGGTATGGGTAGGTTTTCGCGGGAGATTCGAGCATGCTGCATCATTACATCACGTCTGTAAACATAAAGAAGTTGTCCCGGCTAGTAGACTATCACATGTGAAGATCCTGCAGGTGACGGATCGTTTAGCCTTTTCTCACAGCAGCTGGAATAATTAAACGAATCATTTTGATGGCGGATTGTGATCCAGAAAGGATTATGTGTTTATGAAACACATGTGAATTAAATTTAATTATATTCCAGTTTTAAATGTGCTTCTGATTACAGATAGCCTGCGATTACACAAGACTTGTATTTTAAAGAAAACCTGTTCGAAGGGAGCATAGTTTGCTTTTTGGGTTAAAATAATTTATTAATATGAAATTCGAATGGTATGACAATTAGATCAAACTGTACAGAAATTGAAACGCTAATACACACTATACTCATTGTCACACAATGCTGATGTTGTTAACAGTAATACTTTGAGAATAAAGTATAACAATAATAATTTGCACGGTTTTAATGCAATATGAGCTAATTAACCGATCGTTACACTTAGCCTAATCACCATTGGTAGGGCTATTTATGGTAATGTTTTTTTCCTCAGTTGGGCAGAACAAACGTGGCAGACTTGTTAGTTACTTGTTCAGATGGCAATATACAGTAAAAATTCCTATTTGGGTCATATATTCCAAGACGTAGACTAATCTGTGATTGCGAAGTACAGTAAACATCCACACCTGAGCGGTGACTGAAAACAATAGATTCATCTGCGCTGGAGCCGTGCCGGTGTTGTGCCCAATTCTGACCTCTGCCAGATTATTACCCCACCATAGTATTGGTAGGTTTAGGGTTAGGTGTGGGGGAGGGGTTAGGATTAGGGGTGGGGTTAGGATTAGGCAATCAGATAGCGATTTCAAGGAGAGGGTTAATAATTTGGCAGGGGGTTGAAATGGCACAACACTGGAATAAAACCCCAAGCAAGCAGTGTTGCCAAGTCCTCGGTTTTCCTGCGGAATTGGGATACTTTAACACTGTTGCCGCAGGTTGTTTTTCATTTCAAAAACGTGTATTTTATCCCCCAGAACGTGATTTTTACTGGGGTACCCCCTCGAAATGCGACTGGGCTAGTGGCCTAGTTTTGAGTAGCAATTGGGCGGGTTTTGTTGGCAAAACCTGGCAACCCTGCATGCAAGTAAGATAATTCCGCAAGTAACTGCAATTCCATGTTTTCAAACAGAGATGGTGACAAAGAGGCACATTTTTTATGGGCTGCAGCTTTAAGCAAATATCAGTCATGGCATTTGTCCATTTATACAATTGCGCGGCAGTTCACGCCAGCGCGCATAGGAAAAGCACAAAAGCGACTCATTTTAAAACATCAAGACAAATAAAACCAAGACACAAAACATGATACTTTCTTCTCTGAGGTTAATATATCTGCTCTGAGAAGGTCAAACAGTACTATACATCTTATGTGTGCAAAGAGCGCTCTAAAAGCTATAACTCACTTCAAATCTTTGTGATCTCACGACGCATCTATGAGAGGATTCGTGAGCTTACAGAACTCGCACCTGACAAAAATTGAGTGAACATTTGATGCTCTCCATAACACAAATACACTGTGGAGCGTTTGCCAAACATCTTTCGCCAATATCAGATGGGGCCCCCTGATTCCCCGGGGGGGGCCCTAAGCGGCCGCTTACCAAGCTTACTGGTTAAGTCCGCCCCTGAGTATACCACACAGTTTTTTTTTTTTTGTTTTTTTTTTTATTATTATGCAAAGATTCCAGAGTTTGAATGAATTACTTTCACAATTTGACATTCGATTGTATGGCTTGTAAAGAAGTTTAAACATTTCTCTCTTTCTTTCTTTCTTTCCCTTTTTGGCAAATGATCTGCTTAAGGAATCGACCCCCAGACGTCTATTGCTTTTTGAGAGA
Source organism: Aspiorhynchus laticeps (assembly GCA_023376895.1). NCBI lineage: Eukaryota > Metazoa > Chordata > Actinopteri > Cypriniformes > Cyprinidae > Aspiorhynchus > Aspiorhynchus laticeps. The sequence goes on along the minus strand of CM041794.1, from coordinate 45,664,941 downwards.
CTGCAGTCGTGTGCAAACAGGATCCTGAAACTAATTCAGGAGTTTCTGTCGATCTTGATTTTCCACTTTTGAAAACGGCTTAGACATGTATCCACTTTTGTTTTTCCTGTCTACACAAAGATTTTTCAACCCCATAAAAATACTTATGGAAATTAACCATGGTTTTAGTACAAACAGCCTACAATAAGATAACGATAATGATAAAAACAAGGTTATAGTTAAACAATGGTAACCACAAATTAACATTGTTTTTCTTCAAAAGCCATATAGTAGCTGTAGCTGATTTTTTTTTTTAAATTATTATTATTATTAAAGTTAACGTTCAAAAAGTAGTCATTTTTCATTTTCAGCTGTTTGTAGCTGATAGTCCATTTCATCCGGTTTGTTTTGGTCGATCGGATCACAAGTGGACAAAGCTAAATACAGCCATGACGTGGTCTAAAATGTTTTGAGCTTTCGATCACTTCCAGAGGTAGTCGATGCGCATAAACAACAACAGAAAACCGAGGAAACGCAGAATAAAATGACATAAGATAGGAATTAATTAAATGCTCCACACGAATTTTCAGGTAAATAATTAAAAGTAAAAATAATAATAATAATAATTAATTTTTATGGCCGCAGCACAAATCTAAGAATTTCAATATCCCTCTGTAGGCTTGGACAATACAATATCCGTCATTGCTCGAGCCTTTTGCTCGGTGCACACAACATTTAATAGCATTGCTAGGTGTTTACAGGCTGATTTTATTTATTTATTTTTAAATAGCGAATGTCATTATAATTTGTTTTATTCTATAATTGCGTACAACATTTTGTAATACAATTTTATAGCTGTTCTTTTTATTTTTTCTTCTTGTTTGTTCTTTTTTTAAATCTTTGTTTTCTAATTTTGTTATTTTATCTTATTACCTGTGTTCTGTAATTCATTTTTTATAATTCATTCTCCATCTCGAATTATTGCCTTTCTCTCAAGTACTAGGCCTATGTAAATACATATGCATATTTTATACAGCTGTATATAGAGTAAATAATGCACAAATCTGTAATTAAATCTTCTGTTCCATATTCATACACATTAGTATTATTTATTGTTAAGTCTTTCTTGTTTAAATGTTTTCTGTTCTCTTGTCAGATATGTATGTATGTACCAAGAGCTCCTTAAAAAAACAAACAAACAAAAAAATGCCTTGTGTGTTTGCGCACACTTGGCGAATAAACTATTTCTGATTCTGATTTTGTTCTTATTTTGATCTTACCCATGCTGCAAACTGTTTTTTAATGGCTTTGGGGAAAAATGTCACGAGCTGAGCTATTTCACAACATTAGAAGGAAAGATCAGAAAAATCCACATTTCTCCCCTCAAAACAAATCAGGACAGAATGGTGGAAAGTAGACAGAAACGACAGTGCCAGGTGTAAACGGGAATGTGTCTCCCTCATCTAATGATCCGATCGTCCAAAATAGCCCTGCTAAAAAAATTCCAATGGTTTCCATTAAAATACCATTATAAACCATTAGATTTTTCTAGTAAAACCATTACAAAATTCATTTTTTGTAGTGTGTTTTGGGCATTTTTCCAATAGGATTTAACATCCCACCAATATAATCCATCACATACTAGTAGAAACCATTATAGTTTCCATTAAAACCAATACAATTCCCATTATAACCATTAAATCCATTACATTTTCTATCGTGTTGTGGGCAGGGTTCTATAGTTTTTTTCAGCAGGGAGCGCTCCAAACGCGTTCGGCTTGAAAAGATAACTGTCTCCAAAAGAATGATTAAATCACGAATGATTGGCATCGCTGGTTCATTCGACAGAAATGCAGTAGGCCTACACAAATAATAACTGCTGAAATATTCGCAGGTGTTTCTCAGGTCAGTCAGAGCGCTCTGTGCGCACAGCTGCACCACTGAGTGAAAACTGGTTATACAAATGCTAATCAATCCGCCAACAAAGTACACCTTTAGCCTACTATAATAAATCAATGGTTGATTTCTGTAAGAGTTAAAACTTATCTAGAGTATTTTGCTAGAGTATTCTAGCATATTCATGTGACTTGATATAGTACATTGCAAATGGCAAACGGCTGAAAAACGCCTCCCGGTGGGATATTGTCTGTTTACACTGGTAAAGCAATCATTGGTCAAGGGAAGCCAGACACTTGAGGCAAACATTGCGGTCTGTGAATGATTTTACATTTCAATTCCCCATGGTAAAATCACTGTGATTCAGTCCATTATGTGGAGTCCATTACTCCCAGAAGCTCGCGTGCTGGCGCGAGACCAGTGACTTGCTGAACTCTGATTCAATTGAGTAAACTGTGAGGCATATCATGACTCTTATAAACCGCCACACCCACCGCCGTTAGTCTACCTCAGGAGCAGGAATGGAATTACCCGAGTGTGTGCGTGTGTGTGTGTGTGTGTGTGTGTGTGTGTGCGGGTTTATGTGGTTTATGAGGACACAAATTTGTATAATGACATGGGTATGACAGGGCCTAGGGTTGGGTACCGTTCACATTTCGGTACCTGAAATTCGGTACCGGTACCCAACGGTACCTTTTTTCGGTACTTTACTCTCTGTGTAATAACATAAATATTTATTTCAGTGAAAAAATAAGTCCAAAACTCTCAATTTCAACATTTTGAACAATAGGGCCCTACAATTTTTTTTCTTCCAGAAATTTTTGTGTTTTATTTTTTCTAATAATCAAATGAAGGCATGAAATATTTATTTATTTTTAATCAAATGAAAATAAACAAACAGGGGTTTACTGTTAAAATTATAGTTTAGAATTTTTAAATTTGTTTTATTTTAATATCGTTTTCAAATTTGCTATACAATTCAGTTTAGTTTTTATTAGTTTCATTCATATTTTTGTTAGTTTTAGTTTAGTTTTTATTTTGTGAACACATTTTTATTTAGTTTTTATATAGTTTAGTTTCAGTTTTAATTAAAGTTTAGCAGAATCAACAGATCACTTCCAGAGCAAAGGCCAAAGAAAGACTTAGGCATACTTAGTAAGGCAAACATTTAGCGACACAAAATTAACGCATGCTAAGATTGATTAGATGGTAAAAGTATACAAATACACCAAAGGAAGGAGTCAGGCCTTTTTAGTAAATAAATCTACACAAGTTGCGTTTAATGTCATTTCTAATGGTGTGTTGAAATATTTATGAAAATAAATGTAGCCTAATTTGGTTATTAGATGTCTTTTTTCTTATTTTACCATATTTATGATATTGTAACTGTCGTGTCTTGCTCACTTTTCCGCCGCGTAAAAATACATAACTGGGTCTAATGAAAATCAATAATAAAGGCTCATATTTGAATATGTTATTTTCTTTTTTTATGAAGAATTAATAGCGTGTGCATGATGTGATATGTTTGTTCGAAAGCCGATCACAAGATGCTGAAGTGTTGCATTGTTTACAGAAAGATGCGTTCTCATCTATTTTCTGTTAATTATCACGTTGCTCTGCGTGTCTGTTTTTCTTCAAAGCACCAACTTAGAATGCCTATTGTTGGTTTGATTGCTTGTGTTACACGAGAAAATGAATAAGTTTGCCTACCTGATGTTGTAGATTAATGCGTGTGCGGTTCGGGTCGCGACTCGCGGTCTTTGTCAAAACGGTTCAGGTCTGGTACAGAAATAAATGAGTGCTGCTGTGAGATAACGGGTCAGGTGTTCTGGTAAGTACTGCTGGTGCACGTTTACCATACAGGACCCGTACAGGACTCTGCTTTAAACTGCTTTGCGTCTCTCTGTCAGATAACCCCATGCACTTGATGCGCCATTTACAGGTGTTTCCCTAAACTGTCTCACAACTCATATATTTTTCTGCCAAGGGGTGAGAACGTAATAATTACGAAAACGATTATTTATTTCAGTTAGTTTTTTCAATAACTGTTGTTAGTTTCGTTTCCTTTAGGTTATCAAATATTTTGTCATTTTTATTTTATTTCAGTTTACGAAATTGTTTTTTCATCAATCGTTTTCGTCTTAGTTTTAGTTTTCATTTACGAAAATAACCTTGGTTAAAATTAATCAATGGTTGAAAGAATGTGTGAATATTCCTTTAAAAAAGTTTTAATAATAATTGTATTTTTTCTACACTTAAGTGGTTAATGTAGTTGTAATAATTATTTGTATTATTTAATTGTTTTATTTAAATTTGACAGTAACTGGAATATATAAAGACGTACATTATACTGTACAAAAGTAATACAAGAGTAATATATTTATTTTACATGTTAAACCGCACTTTTATTTTGACAGGTTGCCCTGAAGTTTCTGTGTGTATACAGTATGATATGATGCTAGTTTTCTCAAATGAAACGGTAAAATTCTCATGAAGTGACTCTCACAGCCTGTAAGTGTTCATGTCGTCGTTATGTAGTGAGATGCAGAGTCCGAAAATCACTGCGAGTTCAGTGTGCTTCAGTATTTGTATTTCAGTATAGAGGCTAACGGAACATGCAGGATTCATATTTAAACCGTCTTTTTTGCGTTTTAATATTCAGCATACTCTAGTTCATATCGCGATTCGAATTAAGTGACAGACCTTCTTTTATTCATCCAAAAATTGACGAATTCCTTGCATTCCGCGCTTTAGAGTAAATTCCGTTTTTATGAATGGACTCCGCAACCTGTCCGCGTTTTCGCGGAAACCATACGACCCTAGAAATATAAACACACTTCAGAACATTTGGGTTTGCCCTGTGTGTTGTGTTTTAAAGAGTTGCAGGGGTGACATCATGCCACAGGGTCTCTCTCTCTCTCTCTCTCTCTCTCTCTCTCTCTCTCTCTCTCTCTCTCTCTCTCTCTCTCTCTCTCTCTCTCTCTCTCGTATGCGCCCAAATGCTTTCTCAGGTACCGAAATTGGGTACCGAATGATTTAATGTGAATCGATACTCGGTAGTACCGACGCAATTCGGTATGTACCCTTAAAAGTACCGAGTTCGGTACCCAACCCTAATTACAATACGAAGGTGTTTTATGAGGACACTGCCTATGTCCCCGTAATTCAAAAGGCTTAAAAAACATACTAAATGGTGTTTTTTTGAAAATCTAAAAATGCACACAGTCTCCTGTAAGGGCTAAGTTTAGGTGTAGGGTAGGTGTAGGGCAATAGCACACACAGTTTGTACAGTATAAAAACCATTACGCCTATGGAGAGTCATAAACCACAAAAAACAGTGTGTGTGTGTGAGAGAGAGAGAGTGTGTGTGAGAGTGTGTATCAAACGACGTGGAAAGGAACAGGAACCAAATGAGCTTCAGTAGAACAACCGTGAACTGCTAATTCACAAATATCTCAATTACAATTTAGTAGAAATTAATTGTATTCCATTGTGTTTTAGGCATGCACTCAAATAGTCCAATACTTTATAGTCAATCACATCTTTATATTGAAATAATGTATATTTCTGTGCCACCCCAGACTGCTTGCTGGCTCCTCCCTGGCCACCCCTATAAAAAACTTCCTGGCTCCGCCTCTCTCTCTCTCTCTCTCTCTCTCTCTCTCTCTCTCTCCCCCTCCCTCCCTCCCTCCCTCCCTCTCTGTGTCTGTCTGTGGATGCAGTGCAGCCTATACTCCCCTAAACGCGCGCTACAATTCATCCAGAGGTCATCATTCTGCTCTCTGCCCGCAGTTTTTTGCCAAGTATTCTCTTAAGGTATGCTTTACATTTAAAGACACTTCGACTGAGAACCGTTTATGTGATATTATCGAAACAAAGTTTTAAAAAAATTATCAAATCACGCATGGTATTTATTCTAGTCAATATGTGTGAGTAGGCTACTACAGCGAACTGTCCATTCATTCAAACAGCGCGTCGCATTTGGTTTTGACACTGAGCACATTAAGAATTACTGGATAAATGCAATACGCCGTGTTTAGTGTTTTATGGTAGATTATGTTGTGTTTATGTCGGAATAACTTATTATGAATGTGTTGTTCACAGGAGTTTAAGGACGTCGAGTCTCTTGTAACACAATCACAGTAATAATCTGTTATGTTGTGTGGAGGAGATATTTGCTTTTAATGGCTCTTCGGGTTATATTAAACAATCAGAATATGAGTAGTATGTTATATTGATAAGAAACGTGGTTAAAGTATTAAAATGATAACATATACATCAACATATCCTCAGCATGTTTGAAAAAAGAGCGACGATGTCAAATTTCATAGGCTGTATATGACTTTTATGTAAAACACTTAAGTTTAACTTGATTATTTCAGTTGTCAATAGCGCCCTCTGCTGGTAAAATGTACACTGAAAAAAAATGATTAATTGAATTTACCTTTTTTTTAAGGTAAGTGGTTGCAATCAATTTATTTTAGCTAATAAACAAATTTAGTTTAAAAACTAACGTTCAACTAAATTTGTTCATTTAAATGTAGCTAAAATAAATTGTTTGCAACCACTTACCTTAATAAAATTGAGTATCCTTTATTTTTTCGGTGTACCTTTTTCCGGAATATGGCATATTTGTTTTTGGTACAAGTCGTTATTTGTTGAAAACATTAGGATTTTATGTTTGTTTGTTTGTGTTTAGAACTGTTTGTTTGTGTTAATTATTTAGAACTGACAGATTCTATAAAAGACAAGGTTCTTTGCATTTTCACTTACCATCAATACACATTTTCCTAATGTTTAAATGTTCGTTAAACACTTGTACAGTAATAATTTTATGTAACAATAGATTTTCATTTTCAATCTTCTTTTTCAGCATTGAATCATGGACATTATCAATATAACGTGTTCAGAGATTCAGACTCCAGCGGGTTTTGTGTATGTGATTCTGTCTGTTTTACTGAATCACATCAATAATCCTGACTGTGAGCAGAGCTGGCTCTCAGAGGTGAGTGTGTTTCTGTCCTCACACTGCTCCATTATACACACACACACACACACACACACACATGCGCACACACACAGACACGCGCACACACACTCACACATGTTCGTTTTTGTGAAAAGTGGGGACATCCCATAGGCGTAATGTTTTTTATACTGCACAAACTGTGTGTGCTATTGCCCTACACCTACCCTACACCTAAACTTAGCCCTCACAGGAGACTGTGCATTTCTACTTTCCCCCCAAAAAAATACCTCACCCTGTATGATTTATAAGCGTTTTGAAAAGTGGGGACATGGGGCAATGTCCTGAAAAGTCACCTTCACCTTGTAATTCCTGTCATACCTGTCATTATACAAATTTATGTCCTGATTTGTCACAAAAAACGCACACACACACTCACACGCACACACACAAACAGACACAGACACACTCACGCACAGACACACACACACAGACACAGACACGCACACACAGACACACACACACACACATGCACACACAGACACAGACATGCACACACACACACGATCTTGATTTGATTTGATACTTTATTTGTCATTTCTGTGTCACACAGAAACGAGATTGTGTTTCACACGTCCACATCTTACAATTCAGTGCATTATATAAATACATATAATTAATTCTATAAAATTATTTACAATACTAAAGCATAAATATTCTAGTAAAATTATTTAAAATGCTCTAAATATGTTAAAAAGAATAAACCACAAATAAAAAGTCACAAACTCTGATTAAACAGCCGAATTGCTGTGGGAAGAAAGCTATTCAACAGCCGAGTTGTTCTGGTTTTTATCTTTTTCCTGACTGCATCAGTGAAAACAATCCATAAAATGGATGTGAGCAGTCCTTCAGGATGCTACCAGCTCTCCGCACACAGCGCTCTGTGTAGATATCTTGTAGCTGTGGCAGTGAGACACCAATAATTTTCTCTGCTGTTCTCACAATCCGGCTGAGATTGTGTCTCTCCTCTGCTGTACAGCTACCGAACCAGGACAAAATACAGTAGGTAAGCAAACTCTCTACTGTCCCTCTATAAAACAGGGTCATGGCTGGAATAGGAAGTTCCACCTTCTTCAGTCTGCGTAGAAAATGAAGGCGTTGTTGGGCCTTCTTGATGACAGCTTAGGTGTTATCTCTGTTAGTCAGCTTGTCCGTCAGATGGATCCCCAGAAACTTGGTACTTTGGACCCTCTCCACCTCTGAGCTATTTATAGTCAGAGGGAGATGGGGATGTTGACCAGCCCTCCTGAAATCTATGACCATCTCCTTTGTCTTATTGGTGTTGAGGGCCAGATTGTGCATTGTGCACCAAGCTGTGAGTTTCTCCACCTCTTTCCTGTATGCCGATTCATCATTGTTGGTAATAAGGCCGACAACAGTGGTATCGTCTGCGAACTTGATGACATGGTTACTATTAAAACTGGCAGTACAGTCATATGTCAGCAGCGTGAACAATAAAGGACTCAGAACGCACCCTTGTGGCGTACCTGTGCTCACAATTTTTGTTTTAGATGTTAAACTGCCAACTCTGACTGTCTGTCGTCTCTCTGTCAGAAAGTTCATAATCCACCTACACACTCCTGAATCCAGACCCAGCAACAACAACTTTTCCACAAGTTGTTGAGGCATGATTGTATTAAATGCTGAGCTGAAGTCCATTAATAAGATCCTGGCATAGGTGTTCTTGTTCTCCAGGTGTGTCAGTGTGAGGTGGAGCAGGGTGGAGATGGCGTCCTCAGTAGAGCGGTTTGCTCTATACGCAAACTGAAGTGGGTCCAGATTTGTTGGAAGACAAGACCTGATGTGACTCATCACTAGATGCTCAAAACACTTCATAGCAATGGAAGTCAAAGCTACTGGACGATAGTCGTTCATTGAGGATGGATTGGACTTTTTTGGAAGTGGAATAATAATAGAGCTTTTTAGACAGGTGGGTACCCTGGCCTGGCTGAGAGAGATGTTGAATATGTCACAAAAGACATTCTTTAATTGCTCCGCACAACCTTTTAGCACACAACCTGGGATATGGTCAGGCCCAGCAGCTTTCCGTGGGTTGATCTTAGTGAAGACCCTCTTGACGCTGTCTACTGTCAGCTGCAATGCCTGGTGAACGGAAGGCTGTTCCTGCATGTGAGCAGCTCCGGTGTTCTTAACCTCAAACCGTGAAAAAAAATTCATTGAGGTCATCAGGAAGAGAAGGATCATTGCCCATTGCCTTTGCTGTGGGTTTATGGCCAGTGGCCATTTGAAATCCCTGCCATAAACCCCTTGTGTCCTTGCTGTTGGTAAACTGAATAGACAGTTTTATCCCAAAGGCCTTTTTTGCCTGGCAAATGCCCTTTTTCAGGTTGCTCCTTGCTCTTGCGTACCCTACTGTGTCACCAGATCTGAATGCAGCGTCACGGAGCCTCAGTAAGGAGCAAACTTCACCTGTCAGCCACGGCTTATTAGTAGAGTACACCTTGATAGATTTTTTAACAGTCACATCATCAGTGCACTTGTTTATAAAACCCAGCACAGCTTCTGTATATTCCTCCAGGTTTACACAGTCACCAGATGTTGCAGCATCCCTAAAGATGCTCCACTGTGTGCATTCAAAGCAACCTTGTAAAGATGAAATGGCCTCCTGTGGCCACACTCTAATCTCCTTCACTGTGGGTGGCTCTCTTCTCACCCGCGGCCTGTACGCAGGCCTAAGTAGTACAGTTAAGTGGTCAGAGCTGCCAATGTGAGGTAAGGGGGCTGCAGTGTATGCTCTTGTGATGTTAGTGTAAAGATGGTCCAGTGTATTTTCCCCTCTTGTTGCACAAGTAACATGTTGATGGAAATTAGGTAAAACAGACTTAAGATTAGCCTTATTAAAATCCCCAGCAATGATGAAAATTGCATCGGGATACGAAGTCTGTAATTTACTGACTGTATTATAAAGTTCACCCATTGCCTGTTTAACCTCAGCACTTGGAGGGATATACACTGCAATGATGATAATAGCTGTCAGTTCGCGTGGTAAGTAAAAGGGTCTGCACTTGACAACCATTTGCTCTGCATCTGGAGAACAGGATTTCAGAATCACTCTCGCATCCGAGCACCATGAGTTGTTTGTATAAACAGCCACACCTCCTCCGCGGAGTTTCCCAGTTGATGACGTCACTCTGTCTGCTCTGTGAAGTGTTAGCCCCACTAGCTCAACTCCAGAGTCCGGTATTTTATCTGTCAACCATGTCTCCGAAAAAATGTAAACAGAACAGTCTCTTACTTCGCGCTGCAGCGATCTCCAAAGTCTTAAATCGTCCATCTTACTATCAAGGGACCGAACGTTCGCTAACAGGACTGATGGAATGGCCGGATTGTTTGGATTAGCTCTCAGCCTCGCTCTTACACCCGCTTGCGTGTCCTGTCACAGCGTTGCCGGCGATGCTTCTTCCCTACGAGGGCTCCAGGTGATACAGGTGAGTCCTCTAAGTAGCCTCGGCATAGCAATCCAAATTTTCCCAGCCGATCTGTTAAATACCGGTCTACCGGCCAACCACCACGCTCTCTGATATCCATCATAAAGTCACGACTGTAAACAAACTTTTGCCCATTTAATTTACAGGGTAATAACTGTTGCACTGAAAAGCCGGTGTCCGCAGAGGCCGCCGCAAGCGTCGGTCGCGCCGCCATGTTTTATCAGTTGACTGATCTGATGGTGTTTGATTTGTTCAGGACGGGCGTCTGATAGCAGTTCCATCAGATCCTCAGAAACTGATTGCTCCTGTTATTTCTGTCTCATCTGATCGTCTCGTCACGTCTCACTGTGTGAATCTGAATCATGAGATCATCTGTGATTCTGCTGATGGAGTAAATCAACTCAATCTCTCTCAACATTCATCTGTTTAATATTAATGTATTATTATTAATTCTTCTCTAATGCTTCTTTCATTTCAGTCTCATTTCAGTCGTGTGACTGCATTCAGAGGTGAGAGAAACAGTGAATCACATCAGTGTGTCCTGATTGAGATCAAACTCTGTGTTGAACTGCATCTTCTGTGAATCTTCAAGTGAATCATGATGATTGTGAATGTGTTTTTCAGCGAGGAATCAAACTGCAGCGACTCCAAACTCAGGTGAGTTTCAGCTGATAAACATCTGATAAAACACTGCAGATCTGATTCACACTCAATACACTTTCAGTCCTTTCTCTCATATTCACTCATATTTATCATCACTGTGTGTTTTTAAAGATGATCTGAATCAAGCGTCTCTCCAGCTTCAGTTATTCTTTATTGTTTTTGTGTGTTTATTCTTGCTTTATTTAATAATAATCAATCATGCTAGTAAAATAATCTGAAATAGAAATAAACAAAAAGAATAATGTTTTATGAGGATCACATTAAGATTCTGAACCCTGTGGATTTGCTCTCTAATATCGTTCAGTTATTGTTATTGAACAGCTGATTGTATATTTCATCATTTACATTTATGCATTTATCAGACACTTTTATCCAAAGTGACTTACATTGCATTCAAGTTACAGTTTTACATTTGAACAGCTCTTGCTTTCCCTGGGAATCATCTCTTGTGTAGATCAGTCGCTGTGGATTTGGGCTGTTTTTATTATTGTCATCTTTCTCATCATCATCTTGATCTGTTTCTTGTGGCAGAAAAAGAAACTCAGGTGAGACGTGAGTGTTTAATGTGTCAGAAAGACTCTAGTCACTAAATAATGATTGTTAGAAATGAAAATATTGTTTATGATTTGATCTCTTTCTGATATAAAGTCATATTTAATCATGTAATCAGTGGCCTAAACTATAAAATTACTCTCAATAAAGAGAACATACTTTGATGAATATAGTAGTATTTAATAATCAGTTTCAATCTGTTGTCAGATGTTTTCCGAGCGTCTTGCAGCGCAATGATTCAGAAAACAGGTGAGTGAATCAAAGCAAGAGAAAGAAAGACTTGAACTGAATCACATCAACATTCACATTTCATTTGAGACTCTGTGAATCTTCTGTTGAATCTGAATCTGATTCTCTCAGGGATCCTGAATCTGGCGTCCAAATGAAGCTCAGATCTGATCAATCTGATTCTCTGTGTTGAGAAGCTCAGAATGAACTTCATCATGAAGTGTTTGAGTAAATATGAAACATGATGGGATGATCCTAATCGTCATCTGGACATGGAGCTGTTTATATTTTCAGTCTTCAAGCAGGTCTCAAAGAATCAGAAGAATCGTACTGATCGTGTTCAGATCAGTCCAACATCTGAACCTCCTCAAGCCTCATTGTTTCAGCTCATTCACACAGTTTTAAAGTATTTATTAATGGATTCACTGTATAGGAATTTTGCTTTTAAATCGTCCAGACATGACAGTATGTCACTCATTTATTGATAATGGTTCTGTATTCTGTGTAAATGTAATGCAGCTGCTATTGTAATAAAAATAAAATCTGTGCAATGGTGTAAGGTTGAGAAGGATGTTTAATGTCTTTTATGCAGGATCTCAGATGTTGTTTCTCAGATCTTACTTTTCTCATATTCGATGAGTGTCCGGCAGATGGCGCCAGATCTCCATTATCCCGCAAGGCCCCGCAAACCCCAGCTACGGCCCGAAGAGCAGTGACAGATCAGTCAACTGTCCCATGCATCTTGTATGTTGAGTTTCTCAGGCCAACATAACTAGCTAATAACTTCAGTAACATTAGTGTGCGGATCAATGAATGCAGGAGAAGGGGAGAGATAACACAGATAGGTGTGTGTGTGTCTGTGTACAGCAGTTAAACTGGATACAATGTTTATATCTCCTTGTTTCAGATGATGAGAGAGATGAGAACTCCTGGCCAGTCTTGTGGACTGAAGGTCAGGCTAGGGAATATAAAAACAGGCACTCTTAAATGTGCATTGAAAATTGCCAGCTGATAAAACCTGTGCTTCAGAGACCATATTCAGGAAATGGCTCTTAAGTTAGATGATTAACACAGTAGAAAATCAGTCCAGTCTCCCCAGCTGTAAATGTCATTGGCTGTCTTGTGTTGCTTATAATAAATTGACTTGTTGATATCACATAAGCAGTCTTTCAGAAAGCTGTCAGCTACATGTAGATGCTGTACACATTAGTGAGTAGTGCTTATGGGGTATCGCTTTGGGACGGGTGAGGGAGGGAAAAATCACAGTATGCTCACTACAAAAAAAAAAAACTAGACTACACCACTGGAAACAATGACTATCCCCCTGGTTTCACAGACAAGGCGTAAGCCTACTCCCAAACTAAAGTGTAAATCTGAGCTGTTTTTACTGAAATAAACTTGCACTGACTGATTTTAAAATCCAGTAATGTTTTTATCTAAGGCATGTTAATAAAAATTAATTAAATTTCCTAATTGAACAATGGCCCAATCCTGGCTTAGTCTAAGCCCTGTCTGTGAAACCGGGTCTATATGACCAATCACTTCAAATCAGAAAAGAAAGGAATCGGACGTCTACGGGATCACGTGATGTGGCGGAGATGATGTCAACCCGAAAGTGAAAGTTAAGATGAACAACTTTGCTCGACTCCTGCTGAGATTATATTTCCTGTAACAATGTGTTTTATGCACATATGTTACTTTTTGTAAACCATTATAAGTATAGACCATATTGTGTAGGACGATTCTTAAAGGCGCACTGTGTAATATTTAGGATGATCTATAGACAGAAATGCAATATAATATACATAACTACGTTTTCAGAGGAGTATAAAGACCTTACTTAATGAACTGTTATGTTTTTATTACCTTAGAATGAGCGATTTATAACTACATATACCGTGGGTCCCCTCACATGGAAGTCGCCATCATGTTTCTACAGAAGCCCTTAACGGACAAACTGCTCTTCATAGCGCGTATCGTCACTATGTTGTTCTCGTGAAAAAACACTGACACAATGATGAACAAGTAACAGTAATATTCGCAATGACATTGTTTATTGAATAATTAAGTAAATATAATTCCTTAATTTACCTTTGTAAAGAAACCTCATTGCTCTCTGCGGTCTCAGACGACGGCATCTTAGCCCTGTATGGGCCACCGTAGCTTCTCTGAAGGGAGGGGTGAGCGGGGGACTGAGCCGTTGGATGCAATTCGCAAACTCAACCGCTAGATGACGCTAAAAACTACACACTGCTCCTTTAAGGGCCCGACGATGGGAGGGGGCCCCCGAGGGAGAAATGTGATTTCTACCGAGGGGAACTAGAGCCCTGCATTTCAGCCCGGCCCCGACCGGGCTTCGATCGGGCCAATTTTCACGTCATAATTCGGACGCGGGCCAGGCCTGTTTTAGGCTTCTCCTTATTTTTATATTTTAGACATCCATCAATTAGTGATGAAACGCTGGTGGAAACACCACCAGACCGTGTCCCGACTGTCAAGAGCGGCTCGACGGTGTTTAGTGTCCCGCAGCAGCAGAGAGCCGTCAGCGCAGCTGAAGAGTTCTGCTTCAAATACACGCAATAAAGCTTGCCATAAACCCCAGCAAAAGTAATTACCATGAGTGTGTCAGGGGGAAATAGTAAGGAGATATTTGAATTATTTACTAATAAACTAGTGTTTTCTGTGTCAGTGTTGCAAAGATGATGAAGATCCTGACTCACCATCTCCTCATTAGACGCGCTTTTAGAGAGAAGTGCATCTTCACGGATTATAATGAGAGGTTTTGTTTTCAATTTGATTTGTTTCGTTAAGTAGTAATTTAAAGCTTTCTATAGATATATTTATTATGTCTGTGAGGCATGTATTCGCTGACTCTCGGTTCATTTTTGTGAAGTGCTCCTGTTCAAGACGAGACGGCACATCATTGTTTTCTTTATTTTATAAAATTATTTTATATATTCAGGGCTCTAGACTGCGACCAAAATGCGACCATTTTTTGAGAGTGTGCGAGTAAAAAATTGACGTGGTCGCACTTGTGCTAGTGCATGGTCTGCTCTGCTCCAAAGCGCGCTCGCTGCCAGCCGCAGCACATTGTAGCAGGAGAAAGATTTCACTGATCAGGTGCAAGCGCTTCAGTAGAGCCTGGTTTCACACCACACAGGTAGAGCAGAGGCAGCGCAGAAGCGGCGCGTATGCAGAGCGGGAGCAGCGTGCGACCATTGTGCTTTCACTCGGCATGTCAGCACGAGCGCGAAGCGGATGGAGGATTTGATTTTCAAACTAAAGTAAAAGATTGCTTCTTAAACCAGAGAAGGTGAACATGTTGGTATTTGCTAAACATTCTGTTATGTATAAGTCGGTATATAATACAGCATGTGATGTGTCCTATGCCATACCTCCTCTTATTTGTTTTTGTTAATAAATGTTATGCTAGTTTGTCATTGTAACCTACTGTTTTATTGTTGTTGTGCTTTTTAATTAAGAATAACAATGATTCCATCTTTTGTTTTAGTCTTAAAAAGTGAAAGGTGTATAGATATAAGCAAAACAGACCATTATCTTTTCTTGTAAAGCGTGACACCAAGATCGTGAAAGCAAAAAGAGGAATTCCTGTCACAAAATATAAATCGCAAATAATACTGATGAAAAAGAACGGGTTGAATGTTGAACACTTTCGTTACCATATAACTATAAACTATGATAAAAGTTCATCAGCATGCATTGATTAATCAAATGTTGTATCAAAAAAAAAATATACAGGTGCTGGTCATATAATTAGAATATCATCAAAAAGTTGATTTATTTCACTAATTCCATTCAAAAAGTGAAACTTGTATAATGTATACATTCATTCCACACAGACTGATATATTTCAAGTGTTTATTTCTTTTAATTTTGATGATTATAAGTGACAACTAATGAAAACCCCAAATTCAGTATCTCAGAAAATTAGAATATTACTTAAGACCAATCCAAAGAAAGGATTTTTAGAAATCTTGGCCAACTGAAAAGTATGAACATGAAAAGTGTGAGCATGTACAGCACTCAATACTTAGTTGGGGCTCCTTTTGCCTGAATTACTGCAGCAATGCGGCGTGGCATGGAGTCGATCAGTCTGTGGCACTGCTCAGGTGTTATGAGAGCCCAGGTTGCTCTGATAGTGGCCTTCAGCTCTTCTGCATTGTTGGGTCTGCAATATCGCATCTTCCTCTTCACAATACCCCATAGATTTTCTATGGGGTTAAGGTCAGGCGAGTTTGCTGGCCAATTAAGAACAGGGATACCATGGTCCTTAAACCAGGTACTGGTAGCTTTGGCACTGTGTGCAGGTGCCAAGTCCTGTTGGAAAATGAAATCAGCATCTCCATAAAGTTGGTTAGCAGCAGGAAGCATGAAGTGCTATAAAACGTCCTGGTATACGGCTGTGTTGACCTTGGACCTCAGAAAACACAGTGGACCAACACCAGCAGATGACATGGCACCCCAAACCATCACTGAATGTGGAAACTTTACACTGGACCTCAAGCAACGTGGATTCTGTGCCTCTCCTCTCTTCCTCCAGACTCTGGGACCCTGATTTCCAAAGGAAATGCTAAATTTACTTTCATCAGAGAACATAACTTTGGACCACTCAGCAGCAGTCCAGTCCTTTTTGTCTTTAGCCCAGGCGAGACGCTTCTGACGCTGTCTGTTGTTCAAGAGTGGCTTGACACAAGGAATGCGACAGCTGAAACCCATGTCTTGCATACGTCTGTGCGTAGTGGTTCTTGAAGCACTGACTCCAACTGCAGTCCACTCTTTGTGAATCTCCCCCACATTTTTGAATGGGTTTTGTTTCACAATCCTCTCCAGGGTGCGGTTATCCCTATTGCTTGTACACTTTTTTCTACCACATCTTTTCCTTCCCTTCGCCTCTCTATTAATGTGCTTGGACACAGCCCTGTGAACAGCCAGCCTCTTTTGCAATGACCTTTTGTGTCTTGCCCTCCTTGTGCAAGGTGTCAATAGTCGTCTTTTGGACAACTGTCAAGTCAGCAGTCTTCCCCATGATTGTGTAGCATACAGAACTAGACTGAGAGACCATTTAAAGGCCTTTGCAGGTGTTTCGAGTTAATTAGCTGATTAGAGTGTGGCACCAGGTGTCTTCAATATTGAACCTTTTCACAATATTCTAATTTTCTGAGATACTGAATTTGGGGTTTTCATTAGTTGTCACTTATAATCATCAAAATTAAAAGAAATAAACACTTGAAATATATCAGTCTGTGTGGAATGAATGTATACATTATACAAGTTTCACTTTTTGAATGGAATTAGTGAAATAAATCAACTTTTTGATGATATTCTAATTATATGACCAGCACCTGTATATATATATATATATATATATATATATATATATATATATATTTGCAACCAAATGATGTGCTCGTGCGACCAACTGAGAAAGTTAGTCACACAAGTGCGACAAGTGGGAAGAATGAGTCTAGAGCCCTGAATATTTTATAAAAAAGTTTTGTAAAGTAGACCCTTTACAGTTCTGAATGATGTGTTACTTTTATGAGCAAAAATTACTGCAAGTTGTTTCCATTGAAAAAAATGCAATTGATTTCACTGGTGTCTCCATGTCCTGCTCTTTAACTTCCACTCTCTGCACAAACTATTGGATGCAGCGCACATTTATCTAGCTTTAACGTTAAAACATTGTTATATGCTTGAACTGTTTTAGTATATCTATAGATTTTATTTTAGGCAAGTCATGATGATTTGAGAAGGCTAAAATGATCAAACATAGCTATGATCAGCTCACTGTCTGCCGCTGGCCGCTTGGTCGTTACTTTAAGAAAGAAAAAACGTATTTAACGAACAAAAAAAATGCTCCAAACTTTTTCTAAATTAACTTTATAAAAAAACAAAACGAAATATTATCACTTTGCCACTACATACAAAACTGAACAATTTTAATAGCTAAAACAGCATAATCTGATTTGGGAGAAGGGGAAAAATACGGGCTTGGGAACGCAATCGCGATTTCTACAGAGGGGGATATCCCTCGGCATAACACCCCCCCTGATTCTTTCAGCGATGTCAGCGATCAGCTCTAGTCCAGAGGATCCAGTGATCCGGATTGTCCTGATGGGCAGAAAAAAAAGAAAAGCTCATCAGGAATAACTTTACTGGGAGCAAATTAATTTATAATGAATTTGAAGTTTGTGAGAGGAGAAAATATAGGTTGATGACAACTAGGTGAATGAGACTGATTCTTCAAAATGCGCATAATATAGGCTACTCTTCTCCAGGACCGAAGAAGAAACTTAGAAGCCTCCTACTTTAAAAGCCTGCTGATATCCAACGGGACTGAGTGGCGGAGGAACAGCAAATCACACCGGAATATTCAAAAAATGATCTTGCAGCAGAGGCTGCCGCGGGCGCATGCACGTTAAGTCCTCAAGACAGTTTCACAGTTTGGAGTCAGAAGTGTGCCTACTTCATCACAGACAAAGAGGCATTACGTCACGAAAGTGTATAATGGCTCGTGCAACAACAAGAGCTGCCACAGTGCCACAGGTTTCCTGCACTTACATTGACCGGGAGAGGAGGCGAATTAAGGTATGGTGTACATTTTCAAAATAAGTTTAATTACGGCTGATCGTGAAGCGTTTTTTTTTATTTTTTTATTAAGGATTTTAAATAGATGCACAGTAGAGTATGCGCTCTCGTCTCAGTCATTTGTTGAGGTTGCAAACAAGCGTGATCAGATCAGTTGTGCTTGATTGTATTTTAATACTGACTTTTTCTAATGAATTCGTTTCAGTCTAAAGATCTGCCTCTGTTTAATCAAACAGATTGATGCCAAGTTGTTTCTTTTAAAGGAGAACCATCCGGTTGTTTTTTACTTCCTCTTTCTTAGATCCAGACATTTTAAAGGTATGATTATTGATTAGATTAACCCATTTAATCCCACTGGTCACAAAAATGACGTAAAAAAGGTTTACATTTATAAAGCTCTAAAAACCTTTGTGACCAGTGGGATGCAAATTGTCACATGACCAGAGCAGTTTATTTCCTGTTTGCACCTTGAGAAGATGATAGGTGTGTTCGACAAGCACTGTGAGAGCGTCACTAACGGGAGCAGAAAGTGTCTGACTTGACGTCTCCACTTTTAATTCCGCCCCGACTGCAAGCGGCTACTCTCGCCAGACTAGTACAGTTCATCTCGAACAAGCCTGATGACTGCAAAAGGCTAGTAAAGTATGTTAACATAAAGATATGACAAAGACTTTTGTCACTCATTATCTTTAAGATGTCGATTATTAATATATGAATTCACGTATATTCAGCTTTGTTGAGTGTGGTCATAGAATGAGTAAACAAGTTGATGGTCACAATAGTGACCGGTGAGATAATGGTGAACTTAGGTTTACAACATAACCCAATGGCAGTTGTTAGTGAAAATTACACTAAAATGTTGCAATGACAAAATATTGCACTAAATTAAAAATTAAAATGTTACAAAAAATTACAATATTGATGTTGTAATACTGGTAGCACTAATATAAAAATTTGATGTTATATTTTACAAAAAAAAAAAAATTTAAAAATGTATTTTTTTGTCTTTTATCTCAGTGTTCCTATCAATGTTGTATAAGTTTTTTATGCATAATATTAACCCTGGTATGTGATCAAAGAGTTTAAAATAGCTGGGCTAAGATGTATAACAATTTTTATGACTGCAGAAATATGTTAATTCAGTACACACATTATCCCACCGGTCACAATTGTGACCGACCATAAAACACAATTTTTCACATACTTTTCCAAAAAATTCAAAAAATAATTATTGATTATTTCAAAGGATTATTGACACATCATTTAGATATTTTCATGTCTGGGAAAATTTTTGGATTAAACGGGATAAAGGTATTTGATTAGATTCACTAGTTCACACTTACGTATAATAAATAGAATAAAGTTTATGCGTATTTGGCGTGCTGTCCGAGGGGAGGGCTCTGAGCTCGGAACTTTGGCCCGAACCCTGAATACCCCCCCATAGGTTAGGACAGGAATAGTTGTAAGTGCGGAGAAGGGGTGGCGGAGGGATGCTGGAAAACTGTCAAGGAACAGAGGTAAGCCTGCTGTGTATATATACACTCCTCTTATCTTGTTAACTGGGTTGATTACTGATTGTGCCCCTCTTGTGTTAATTAGGTTAATTATCTGAACGTGCTCCTCCCGAACTTTAATAAAACATCATTTAAAGAATTTAATAATGCAAATTCTCAGATCAAGGTATTCATAAGTTCTTGTTTTGCATTACTAGCACGACTATTATTACTTTTTTTTTGGTAAATGTGTGGTGAATTACCCAGTACTACTTGCATAGTGTATTAATATGACTGTGATTTTGTTTTCTTTGTTTTAGTTGTCCTCCTTCCTGATTTCATGGCAGCTGCAGGGTCTCCTCCATGGGTGTGATGGGGATGTGTTTCCTCTTGAGAGCTGTGCTGAATTGGGGTTTAAATTTCAATGAGTGGTTATATATTTTTCATACTTATAGTTGTGCCCTGTTGGAGCCCTGTTGGTTGTCGTGGACGCAAAGTTCAAAGTTAAATAGTAACATTACCTCATCCTGACCACATGCATTCAGCCGTTCCTCTCAGTTCAGAGATATGGTAAAACTGAGAATATGGTGTGAGAAAACAGGAAATGTGTCTATGAGGGAAAAGACAAATACATTGCAAAGTTTCAGAAGCAACTGTGCTGATGAAAAAGTGAGAAGTGCAAATGAGTCACTCGTACTAGTTATACTAGTTGAAGTCAGGATGAGAAGTGCTGCATTTTATTGCTCATTCATACATGAGAAATTTAGCTGAAGATCTGATTATACTAGTGTTCTTTGAGGTTAAAGAGGAGCTGGGACATTGATAAAGAGATGATTTGATGATTGATCTCCTTTCACTTGAGGAGAGATTTAATATATTCACTGTTCTGTTCTGATGACATGAGAATGAAAATGACAAATTAAGCTAAACGCTCTGGACTTTTTCCCCCGTTTATACAGGAAGGCCTTCTGTCCACTTCCTGAGACAAGAGACACGAGTACGGTGTAAAACTTTCAGTCAAGGTCATTTATGCAACTATGCATTTACATTTATGCATTTGGCAGATGCTTTTATCCAAAATGACTTTTGTTGCAATGTTGATGGTTTGTAAAATCTTGTGGACAGTATAATATATTGATAATAAATGAGATGAGATGCAGACTCTGCAGGTGTATTCATATACATTAACATGTTTGGACACTCACCAATGTATTTAATGAAAGCAAATATCCATATTCAACTCTGCTTTTTAGACTGATGTGCATTTTCTGCAGTAGTTGTGCTGTTGCACACTAACCTTCCAGTTTCACAGACAAGGTTTAAGCCTAGTCCTAGACTAAAATGTAAGTCTGAGCTGTTTCATCTGAAAGAAACTTGCACTGACTGATCTTAAAATATGTCAGTCCCATTGTTTTGTCTCAAGATGCACACCAGTAATGTTTTTATTTTTAAGGCAAGTTTATAAATGAATCTCTTTATTGAAATATGGTCTAATCCTGGTTTAGTCTAAGCCCTGTCTGTGAAACCAGGCCTACACATCCTTAGTCCTTGAACCTTGCAGAGTTCAGTTTCTGAGCTTGTGCTGATGGTCGGTTGTGCTGGTCTTTCAGGTGAACCAATCTGAGGTGTGTGTTTTACCACACTGGGGTCTGTGTTTTTCTTGTTTCATTTCTCAGTGAAAGCGTCTGTCTATTGTAAATTCCTGCTCATTTGTCTGCGAGAAATGCTCTCTGTTTCCTCTGTAGGTGTGTGGACAATGAAAGATCTCAGCAGCTTTAGATCACACATCACCCATGTTTTTTAAACCGCAACAGCTTCCTGTTATAGTCAGCATTCAAACATGAATGACATCACAGTAATATGTAGAGATTCAGATCGCTGTGGAGTTTGTGGTTTTTACTGTTACTGAATCAAACAGTAGTGTCTGTGAGCAGCTGGTTCTCAGAGGTGACTGTGTTTCTGACAGTGATGCTCTGTGCGCACCATTAGAGGTTGCTAATTAATGCTGTTTTTATTTTATTTTTGAACAATTTTAAAATGTTTTTTACTCTTTCTGTGTATACTAACAAGATAGGCCTATCAAGAAACAGAGAATCAGAAAAATAATGGTGTGTGTGTGTGTATCTGAATATATATATATATCTATATATAAATAGCGGTTTTCCACACAAAATGACATTACAGAAAACAGATAGCTGAAAGTATTGTGGCAAATAAAATCCTCCTCCTCCTCTCTGACTGGAGAAATGTCAAAAATGGTCATGAAGCATCTATTTACACAAGCCCATCAGAGCAAAGTATTTTTTTTAACATATTCTCTAAGTACGGTATGGGGTGTCAAATATTATCAATGCCAAATAAAGATAAATGATTTAATTACTATTTGTGCACATAATTTTTTTTTACCTTATTGGGACACTGACAAACATTAGGCAAGGTTTAATGTAATCCTGCATTTATCCTGCTGCACTACAGGACCCGTGCACTTAATTTGGCAATAAAGTGCACTCAATGTGTACCCTGTTGGGTTTGGAATATATTGCAAAATGTACTTTCTTTGAACACTTTGAAATGTCTTTTGGAGTCCTGTGATTGTTTTTCTTGATTTTACTTTATTTTGTGTCCTTATATAAGGTACAGGTGCATCTCAATGAATTAGAATGTCGTGAAAAAGTAATTTTTTTCTTGTAACTTATTTCAAAAAGTTAAACTTTCATATATTTTAGATTCATTACATGTAAAGTTTTTTGTTTTATTTTTGATGATTAGAGCTTACAGCTCATGAAAGTCAAAAATCAGTATCTCAAAATATTAGAATATTTACATTTGAGTTTCAATAAATGACCATCCATACAGTATACATTCTGAGTATCTCTTGTTCTTTGAAACCACAGTAATGGGGAAGACTGCTGACTTGGCAATGATCCAGAAGACGAACATTGATGCCCTCCACAAAGAGGGTAAGTCACAGAAGGTCATTACTGAAAGGTGTGGCTGTTTACAGAGTGCTGTATCAAAGCATATTAAATGCAAAGTTGACTGGAAGGAAGAATTTGGGTAGGAAAAGGTGCACAAGCAACAGGGATGACCGCAAGCTTGAGAATACAGTCAAGCAAAGCTGATTCAAACACTTGGGAGAGCTTCACAAGGAGTGGACTGAAGCTGGAGTCAGTGCATCAAGAGTCACCACGCTCAGACGTCTTCAGGAAAAGGGCTACCAAGCCACTTCTGAACCAGAGACAACGTCAGAAGCATCTTACCTGGGCTGTGGACAAAACGAACTGGACTGTTGCTCAGTGGTCCAAAGTCCTCTTTTCAGATGAAAGTAAATTTTGCATTTCATTTGGAAACAAGGTCCCAGAGTCTGGAGGAAGAGTGGAGAGGCACAGAATCCATGTTGCTTGAAGTCCAGTGTGAAGTTTCCACAGTCAGTGATGATTTGGGCTGCCATGTCATCTGCTGGTGTTGGTCCACTGTGTTTTCTGAAGTCCACAGTCAACGCAGCCATCTACCAGGAGATTTTAGAGCACTTCATGCTTCCTTCTGCTGACAAGCTTTATGGAGATGCTGATTTAATTTTCCAGCAGGACTTGGCACCTGCCCACACTGCCAAAGGTACCAAAAGCTGGTTCAATGACCATGGTTTTACTGTGCTTGATTGGCCAGCAAACTCGCCTGACCTGAACCCCATAGAGAATCTAAGAGAGATGAGAGACACCAGACTCAACAATGCAGATGAGCTGAAGGCCACTGTTAAAGAAACCTGGGCTTCCACACCACCTCAGTAGTGCCACAAACTGATCACCTCCATGCCACGCCGCATTGAGGCAGTATTTAAAGCAAAAGGAGCCCCTACCAAGTATTGAGTACATATACAGTAAATTAACATACTTTCCAGAAGGCCAACAATTCACTAAAAAAATTTTTTTATTTGTCTTATGAAGTATTCTTATTTGTTGAGATAGTGAATTGGTGGGTTTATGTTAAATGTGAGCCTAAATCATCACAATTAAAAGAACCAAAGACTTAAACTACTTCAGTCTGTGTGCATTGCATTTATTTAATACACGAGTTTCACAATTTGAGTTGAATTACTGAAATAAATGAACTTTTCCACAACATTCTAATTTAATGAGATGCACCTGTATTTGTATTGTTATCGTGTCATTGTTTGTATTTGTATTTGTATTTTATTTTTTCTCAGTGGAGTCATCCTGGTCAAATAAAGGAAATAAATAATAAGAACATCTTAGTGTTTTTGTCTATACAACAAAACTCATTTAGAGAAAAACATGAGAGTAAATAATGACAGTTTAAATTCGTATGGACTGTCGTTTATTGATTATATTAAATGCACACATTATTGTAAGCATATACTTTGTCGTCATTGCAAACTTCATGCATTACTGCAGGTGTATGCACATATATCTTCATTGTTCTTCTGGTTTTGATCTGTTTCTTGCTGCGGAAAAGGATCTTCAGGTAAGTCACGAGTCTTTAATTGTGTCATTTAGTTGTGACATATCTGTCATAAAGTCACATTTAATGATGCAATTAGTGGGATAAACTATAAAATCTCTCTCAATAAATACTTTGCTGAATATAGTAGTATTTAATAATCAGTTTGAATCTGTTGTCAGATGTTTTCCGAGCGTCTTTCAGTGCAGTGATTCAGAAAACAGGTGAGTGAATCAAAGCTAGAGAAAGAAAGACTTGAACTGAGTTTGACTGAATCACATCAACATTTGTGTTTGAGTTGATACACTATGAATCTGAATCTGAATGTGTTTCTCTCAGGGATCCTGAATCTGGTGTCCAGATGAAGCTCAGATCTGCTGAATCTGATTCACTGAATCAATCTGAATCTGAGCAGATCAACAGCTCCGTGTCCAGAGGAGGATCTTCATCGTCGTCATCATCATCATCATCACAGTCATTTAGTCAAACTCAGGGCTCTTCAGGAGTTTTTGTCTTTATTATGAGTTGCTCGACTCCTATTTATTTCTGTTCTTCTGCATCTGTTTTATTAATACTGTTAAAGACTCGATCTGAAAGCATGTTGTTTTTTCTGATTGTCTCCTGAATTCTGCCTCTAGAAACCAAATCTCAGTTTTTAAATGGTGAATTACCGCCTAAACTCAGAGAATGCATCATTTCAATGCTCATTCCTTATGATTATTGTTATATGGATATTGATGTGAGATGATTCAGAATCTTCTCAGATATTTTATGGAGCTTATGAGCTCAAAGTCATTAAAGCATCATATCTGTAAAGCTATTGAGACACTCAGATCTCTATAAAGCTTCTTTGAAACAATAAAGTCTGCCTCATTTCTTCACAGTAACATTGTTTTATACGATTTACCCATCATTAAATACCAGTCATTTTTCATATTCACTCAAAATTATTGTGTTTGATTTGTCCTCGTGTGTTTCACCTGTGTCTGTTCATTATCATTTGTCCTGAGTGTTTCTCTGTCTTCATAGTCCTTGTTTTCAGTTTTTCTTGGTTCAGTTCTTTTCTTTACTGTGCTTGTTCTGTTTCCTGGTTTGGATACATTTGAAGCTGATCAAAAAAGTTCATCAATTTGTCCTAAGAACGGGTATTGTTTTGGTTTTAGGACAACTTTGATGAAAGGGTTTGATGATTCACTTCAAATGTTGACTACTATAGTTCGGGTCAGTCTTCTTCGTAAGTTTTACGACTTAAATAGGTAAATGCTGTGTCAAAAAAGTATAAATGAAACCGAAAGTAGTCAAGAACCGCTCACATAAATGCTTAAGTCGCTACTCCCTTATGGTTGTATAATTTCCAATAATATAAGCGAGCTATCTGCCACCTCTGATGTTGTTTTGAATTATAATATATTCATGTGACTTGTTTTTTATACTCGGATGCAACGCTTCCTGGTAAGAGACTGTCTGTTTATACTGTTAACGCAATTATCTGTTAAGGAAAGCCAACTACACGAGGAAAACATCACAGTCTGTGAATTACTTTCACCGACTTGGTCATTTTAACTCCACAGCTCGTTACACCTGTTGTGCCGAAATCTGCACCCCTGCCAGATTATGCATCCCCTCGTTGAAATCGCTACCTGATTGCCTAATCCCAACCCCACACCTAACCCTAAACCTACTAACACTAGGGGATGCATAATCTGGCAGGGTGCAGAATTCGGCACGACACCGGCTGCGCCGCAGTCTTCCGGAACCACGCTTCAGCTGTTGCACTGTAGCATTCCAGCGTGCAGACCTTTCGCGTTGACTTGAGTTGAACTCTGTTGGTAAGCTGTGAGTCAGATACACAACTATAATCAGTTCCTGCTCCTAGTGTCGTGTGACATATCTGATTCTATGGCAACAGCGCAGAGGGTGAGGCTGTTCAATCTACGTAAAACAACTCCTCCTCGGCTCCTCCCTTTGTGGACTATATAAGGTTGAACCATTCGACCCATCACCTAACCACAGATCCGCGTGCAGGTATGAACTTTATGTTGTGTCTTATTAGCATGTTTAGAAATTATATTGTGAAATTAGTTCCTAAGAATTGGGGGAAAGGGCATAGGAAAGTGTGATCGGCAAATTAAATGATGAAACCCGCTGCAAACGCGTGTGTGAGAGACGGGCTTAGGTGAACTGGGTAATAATTTGGCAGGGGGTCGAAAATGAGCACAACACCGGAATGTATTAATGGCATGGACCAAAATTAAACTGAAAATCGAATGAATGAATGAATGTCTTGTCAAAACAAATTATCTGATCTGATGCCGAAAGGGCAAGGTGCTCGAGCACTATTTGGGGTCTATATGTGCACGTTCCTGCGTTAGTAATGTAATGTACCTACATTAGACTAGATAACAGTTCTAAGATCTGAAATTTAGAAAACATCACTTCTTGCAACTGCATTCATTTGTTAATCAAATATACATTTTAGTGTAATTTTCATTGTTGAGGCAAAACATGAAACATGGGCGAACAGAACAGACATAGGAGCGCAAACTGAATGTGACAGTAGCGCCCTCTGCTGCCAGAATATGTATTATCAGTCCCAAAGTTGCATCAGGTAGAAAATGAGAAATAGATGTCCATTAGGTGCGAGGACGCATTTTATTTCTATTTGATTAACTTGATTAGCATAAGTACTAACATCATCCCATCCGTCCCATATATTTGTTATCTATCGCATCGTTTCTATTCTTCAAAATGCTTACTTTCCTCTATGCGCCTTAATAAATTAATAAGTATATCTGTGTATGATAAATGATCCTCTCAACATTTTCACTGTTAAATGGCATTTTCCAGAAATGTTGAATTTTTATTCCAAGAAAACACTTGTCATGCAATAATATAGTAATTTGTTCTGTGATTAAAAACAGGTTCTTCATTTGAATGCAATCATGTACAACATCACGGTGTCGTGTGCAGAGATTTATACTCCAGCGGGTTTTCTGTATGTGATTCTGCCTGTTATACTGAATCACATCAATAATCCTGACTGTGATCAGAGCTGGTATTCACAGGTGAGTGTGTTTCTGTCCTCAAACTACACCAATATACACACAACACACACACACACACACACACACACACACACACACACACACACACACACAGATACATTACTTCATCATCTTTTGTTTGATATGGAGCAGGACAAGAGTCTGTTAGCAGATCCATCAGATCCTCAGAAACTGATTGCTCCTGTTATTTCTGTCTCGTCTGATCGTCTCGTCACGTCGCACTGTGTGGATGAACTTCATCATGAGATCATCTGTCATTCTGATGGAGTAAATACACTCAATCTCTCTCAACATTCATCTGTTTTCATATTTAAACACAGAAATTATGATGATTGTGCTCATCAGAACATAAAAACGATAAATTACACTCATGAACATTATAAATGATGCTCTAACACTTCTTTCCTTCATTTCAGTTAAAACATGAGACTATGTTCAGAGGTGAGAGAAACACTTCAGCTCTTGATGTTTCTGATGGACAGATGATGATGATGATCCTTAAAGAGACGGTTCACACAGAAATCTCCCTCATGTCGTTACAAATATGACTTTATTTCCTTTGTGAAACACAAAAGCAGATTTTTTTGACGGAAACCTCAGTGTTTTTGGTCAATCTGATTAAATTCATAGGTTTGGAGTGACATGAAGGAGAGTAAATGATGACTGAGCTTCATTTCTGTCCATTTTCTGATCGTACACATCAAATACATTCATATGAGAATCATTGTCATAACTGCAAACGTTCATTAAAAGAGACACACATCTGTCCTGATTCATCTGAAATGTGTTTTTGATTGAAGTGAATCCTGATGATTGTGAATGTGTTTTTCAGCGTTTAATGACTCCGTCAGCGGATCGACTCAGTCTCCAGAATCACGTGAGTTCAGCTGATGATTGACAGCATTAATATAGTTCATTAATTCAGTCCAGCAGATGATTGTATTCTGCTGTTGCTCGTGTAGATCAGTTGTGGTGGATTTCTGTCCTGATCTTCATTGTTCTTCTTGCATTTCTCTGTTTTTTGCTGCGGAAAAGGATCTTCAGGTGAGTCTCGAGTCTTTAATTGTGTCAGAGAGAGTTTAAAACAGTCATAGAAACTAAATGATGGTACTGACAATATAAGTGAAAACATCATTTAGGATTTGACTCCTTTAACAGACGGTGACGTATCTGTCATAAAGTCATATTTAATGGTGAAATCAGTGGGATAAACTATAAAATCTATCTAAATAAATGATTCTATGAGTATAATAACATTTAATAATCAGTTTGAATCTGTTGTCAGATGTTTTCCGAGCATCTTTCAGCGTGATGATTCAGAAAACAGGTGAGTGAATCAAAGCAAGAGAAAGAAAGACTTGAACTGAGTTTGACTGAATCACATCAACATTCGTGTTTGAGTTGAGACTCTAAGGCCCGGTTTCATAGACAGGGTTTAGGGTGAATCCCATTTCTCTGTCTTACCCCTTCCTCTTAGTTTTGCGCGTTCACGTGAGAGTAAGGGCTGTCCCAGTTCTCGTTTTGATCGAGGGGTAGGGCTAAGGGCAAGGGGTAGATACCCCTTAAAACCAAGCATTTTCGCGAGCTTACTTGAAACCAAGGGGTACCCAGAACACACTGCGCAACCGGCAACAATGTCGGCCAGATCATCCAGAGAGTCCCATTTTCAGCTTAAATAATTTATTTAAAAATTACGAGTCTTGTTTTGTGCTCTACACAGTCCTGTACATATATATTTGCAACCATGTTCTTAATTGAAACGTTTTAAAAAATCGCTAGTTTGCTACGCTAACGTTAC
Source organism: Aspiorhynchus laticeps (assembly GCA_023376895.1). Lineage (NCBI taxonomy): Eukaryota > Metazoa > Chordata > Actinopteri > Cypriniformes > Cyprinidae > Aspiorhynchus > Aspiorhynchus laticeps. Next base: position 45,635,725 of record CM041794.1, on the reverse strand, counting down.
ATCGCTGATTTGCACAACAATCGCAAAAACATCACTAATAAAACCCACGCGATCGACATACACACACTTGCAGACGCATCTTGGAAGTTTGTGATCAACACTTGTCGCCTCTGGTGACGAAGCAGCCAGCTAGAGACGATGTACGATGACGTGACCGTAATCAAGTGGTGTCTCATTTCATAGGGGTGTGTTTTCACCCCTAGCGCTTACCACTCGGTTTCGAGGGACAAGGGCTAGGGGTAAGACGAAGGGGAAGGGGTATGACAGAGAAATGGGATTCACCCTTAGACTAAGCCAGGATTAGGCCATAGTTCAATTAGGACATTTAAGTAATTTTTATAAACATGCCATAGAGAAAAACATTACTGGTGCAGTGTTTCCCACAGGATTTTGTGACACTTGTGGCGGCAGGTGATGTCACATATTAATTTGCATATTTATGACGTCATTGCTTCAAGTTTGCGTTCAGACAAGTTTTGGCACTTCAGATGTTCTACTCTATGAACTGTCACATAATGTAATACAACTGAATGCCCAATAAATCTGTTCCCATTTATATATTTTCGGGAGCTGATGGCAGGAGGCGGTGGGTATTTGTGGTGGTCGATGTGGATATTGTGGCGGGCCGCCACAAATAAATCAACATTTGGGAATCACTGCTGGTGTGCATCTTAAGACAAATCAAAGGCACTGACATGTTTCAAGATCAGTCAGTGCGGGTTTCTTTTAGTTGAAACAGCTCAGATTTACATTTTAAGCCTTGTCTGTGAAACCGGGGGTATGAATCTTCTGCTGAATCTGTTTCTCTCAGAGATCCTGAATCTGGAGTCCAGATGCAGCTCAGATCAGATGAATCTGATTCACTGAATCAATCTGAATCTGAGCAGATCAACGGCTCCGTGTCCAGAAGATGATCTTCATCTTCATCATCTTCAGCTTCATGGCTGATTTACTCAGGGCTCCTCGGGAGATTTTTTGCTTCATTCTGAGCTTCTTTAACTCTAATTTATTCTATTCATTCTCGTTCATCTGCATCTGTCTGTTTTATTAATGCAGTTGAATCTTAAAGACCATCTTGTGTTTCTGATCGTCTCCTGAATTCTGCCTATTGAACCCAGATCTCTCTTTTACTATGGTGAATTGCTGCTTCAGCTTTCGCTGAATGCATTAAGCTACTTTGTATTATTATCATTGTCATATGGACATCAATTTGATGAGTCTGATTCCTCTCAGACACTTCATGGAGTTTTATGTGAGCTCAAAAACTTTAAAGCATTGTTTCTGCGAAGCTGCTGATATTGAAACATAGATATCTGTTGAAACAGTATGTATGGTGAAAGTGAAAGTGAAGTGTTGGCAAGACCCATAATCAGAATTTGTGCTTTGCATTTAACCCATCCAAGTGCACACACACACACACACCGTGAACACACACACACACACACACACACACCGTGAACACACACACACACCGTGAACACACACACACCGTGACACACACACACACACACACACACACACACACACACACACACACACACACACACACACACACACAGAGCAGCTGGGGGTTTGGTTCTTGCTCAAGGGTCTCACCTCAGTCGTGGTATTGAGGGTGGAGAGAGCGCTGGTTATTCACACCAACAATCCCTGCCGGACCTGAGACTCAAACCCGCGACCTTCGGGTTACAGTCCAACTGTCCCTGAACATAATATAAATGAATAAATTATTTATTTCTCCTTATTTCTTTATATTCACTCTGTTTACATGATTTATTAATTAAGAGTGAACTCATTGTCAGGAATCATCATGATCAGCAAATCCAGCATTTTTCACACTCACTCTCACTAAACGTGTGTCATGTCTGTTTCTGGGTTTCAGTTGTCAGTCTGTTAGTTTAGCTTTGTCTCTGTCATCTGTTGCCATAATGTTTGATTTGTCCTCATGTGTCTCACCTGTGTTTGTTATCTTGTTTGTCTTTGTAGTCCTCGTTCTCAGTTGTTCTTGGTTCAGGGTTCATCTTTACTGTGGCTGTTCTGTTTCCTGTGATTTCTAGATTTCCTGATGAAGTGTAAATGAGTTTATTCTGATTAAAATATAATGTTTTTTTTGTTTTTTTTTAGCCTGGTCCATAATTCATTCCTGGTAATACTGCTGTGTTTGTTTGCTTGAACAAAAGTTTTGTACACACTCTAATGCAGGGGTGCTCAACCCTGCTCCTGGAGAGCTACCATCCTGCAGACTTCAGCTCCAACCCTAATCAAACACACCTGATCCAGCTAATCAAGGTGTTCAGGGCTACTTGATAATTACAGACAGGTGTGTTGCAGCAGGGTTGGAACTGAAGTCTGCAGGACGGTAGCTCTCCAGGAGCAGGGTTGGGCATCTAATGCATCTCAAGCTCAGTTCATGGAGGGTCACAGCTCTGCACAGTTTAGCTCCAACCCTAATCAAACACACCTGATCCAGCTAATCAAGGTGTTCAGGGTCACTAGACATCACTAGGTGTGATTTGGAGCCATTGAGTTTGAGACCACTGCTCTAATAGAGTATGATATAACACACAAGTAAGATTTTATAAAAGCTTATTCTAAAATCAGTATTCTGTCATTATTTACGTTATAAAGCTGTGCAAGTAAAACGACTGTACATTATCCTTTAAATTGGTGTCTTGTTTGAATTTGTTTCATCTTAATTCAAAACTGCAATGTTTTTCTTCATGGAAACGTCCATTTAATGAGCATTTAATGAGTCAATAAAATATTTCAACTCAAGCTGAGTCTAATTATTTACTAATGAGCAGAGGTGGGATGTTTTTTTTTTTTTTTTTTCATAAAACTTTAAGTTTCAGTATTGTTTCCTTTATTGGCACTGATGGTTTTTTAGAAAGATAATGTGATTTACACGCTCTATCATGAACTTAAATGTTATAAACAAATGCATAATTAAGCCCTGCAACTGAACTTGTGTAAACTGAACTTTGTTTGAGGAATGGAGTTGATTATTTATTTATTTATTTATTAGTAGAACAAGATAACTAAAGTGTGCTGAGGATTTCAGGATGAACATGTAATGGGTTTTGGATTTCAAATCTGTGTTGGGTTCAGAATAATGTGTTTGTACAGATATATTGTTTGTCTTGTATCTACTGAAGACATGATGAAATGACTGATCTCCTATCAAGTAATTAGAGATTCATAAGCTATTCTGTTCTTAACATGTTCATGACACGAGAATGAATAATGAAGCTAAATGCTTGGGATTTTTCAGAAGTACACAGTTCTGCTAAATGATGGAAACTGTCATGTTTGCTCAATTTAATGACTATATTTGTATGTATGTGTGTGTGTGTGTGTGTGTGTGTGTCAAACGCTCAAGGTAGTAGCTGTAGGTCAGGGGTTGGCAACCTATAGCACACCTGCCAACATTGGAAATAGGGAAAACTGCACACCAACGTACATTTTAGGGTAATCATTCCTCATATTCACACAGCCTGTCATGCCATTGAGTGCACGACAGCTTAGTTCATTCTGCATTTCTTCTCATTGGCACAGTGGTTAACTAGAAAAAGTGAGAAATGTCCAAATGGTCTCTAAATCTGCTGTAGATTAAGATCTGAATTCTTAAATCTGTTTTGTCTTGTCAGTTGCAAATGAAAAGGCAGTTTGCTAAATAGCATCCACAGTTCACGTTAAAGCCAACCATGTTCAAGGACAAGCAGTACGTGACCAAACGGAGTATTGCAGCACAGGTGATGATTCATTCATTTCCAGCAGCTCCTGTTGACATGGCACTGAGCAAAAGATTTGGTCATGTGACTTATTTTTCATGGCAAGATAAGCAAGAGGTGAATCCCAGTCATAGTGAAAGTCGGCCAGATTCTTCCTCTTTTTTTGTTTTTAACGCTCTATGCAATATGATAAAAATAATTGGACACTATAACAATATCAAAAATATATATTTTTTAAAGTTTAAAAAATTCAACATTTTACCACCGTTGGACAAACTTAAACATTTTACATTTTCATGCAAATAATAAATAAATAAATATATTTATTGTTAATATCAATTTCTTTAAACAAACACTTGAACAGACCGTTTAATCTAGTTTTTTTTTTACTGTATTGCATATCTCATATTTAATAAAAAATGTTTTCATATTAATTTTCATGAATTTCATATCCAGCTGTTGCTCTCAGGCAAGGATCACAAGCATAACCAAACCATCATATCAGTTATCATATCAAAACATTACAATCAGTGTTGTTTCAAGGTAAAAAAAATGTTTTTAAAAAAAATCATCATAACCTTATCCTAATATGCACGTTATCTTTACAAGCATGCATATACACACACAAGCACATGCATGTAAAGTCTCCCTCCTCACTAATGACACCTCACTGCTTGTGAAAGCTGAGAAAGCAATTCCTCTCAACAGAAAAATCATAATATGTGCAGATATCTGAATTACTATTCTTACAATTGCATTACAAAATTATGCAAAAATGCAAATAGACAATTCTAACTCTTGTCCTTACAATCATATACTTGTATTAGCAGGCCTGCATGGCCTCATACGATTCCATTACGGTACAATGTTGCCTTGAGGCAACATGCAGTTTTTTTTTTTTGTACTTTCCTAATATATGTTTATATATGATTATACTGTTTCTATTACAATTGTTCAGTTTTGTGTGTAATGGCAAAGTGATTATATTTTGTTTCGTTTTTTTCCAGCCTCATGCAAGGCCGATACACCTGGAGGCACAACCAGGTCCTCAAGAGTCTGGCAACAGCTCTTGAGAGCAAGAGGAATACCACCAACTCCTTGCCCCTGAGAGCAACCAATTCCATCACGGCCCCAACCTTCATCCGAGATGGGACAGAAAAAGCCCAATCATCTCCCTACCAAACCAGAAGCTGGACAACTAGCCATGGCCCGGGACTGGAAGATGCTAGTCGATATTGGCCAGCAACTAATCTTTCCACCTGAGATTGCAGCCACCACCCTTAGGCCAGACTTGGTACTCTGGTACCCTTCATTGAAGTCTGTTTACATCACAGAGCTCACAGTCCCATGGGAGAATTCAACAGAAGAGGCCTATGAGCGCAAGAAACTGCGCTACATAGAACTGGCAGCAGACGCTCAACAACGAGGATGGAAAGCTAAAGTCTATCCGGTTGAAGTGGGATGTAGAGGTTTTGTGGCTTCTTCCACCATCAGACTGCTGAAAGACCTTGGCATCCATGGACAGGCTCTGCGACAGACAATTAGATCAGTCTCTGAAGCAGCCGAAAGAAGCAGCCAGTGGATATGGATTAAGCGGAAGGACCATTGCTGGGCTCAAAGAGCATCAACATGACCCGCTCACTAATCCCCCCACCCCCTACTCTACTTGAGAACCCAGGTCACAACCCTCAAGGAGGAGGGGGAACAAGGTATGCGGTCAGCTTTATGCTTGACTCAGGGAAGAGGACGCCCCCTGCCTTGCATAGTCCCGTGGGCTGCGCCATTTAAACAACCAGGCAATTCTCATAATTGGGTATGGGACACAAGCTCAGGTTTGATCACCCTGTAGCTGGCCACCTTTGATGAGGGTGTCTAGTGTTGAAAGGCCGAAACACCCCCTGATTCAAAGGTACACTACTGATGATGTGTCCCGAAATTTACAGCTTTCCCACGTCTGAGATACAGCTCTCACGCCACTCTCAACATCAAGGCAAAACTCATGTGCATACCATCCATTGGCACAATGGACAGTTTACCATCACGTCCCGTGTTTCATGATTCTATGAAGTTAATTTAGAAAAATATTTGGAGCATTTTTTTGTTCGTTAAATAAGTTTTTTCTTAAAGTAATGACAAGCAGCCAGCGGCAGACCCCCCCCCCCCCAACCATTAACACGTCAGCTTTTTGAAATGTCAGTGTTTATTTTTAGAAAGCACTTCATGCAATGCAGTTTGTGGTTTATTATCTTCTGTTGTGTTTGCACCCTCTAAACACGATTCTGATTGTGTTTCCTTTGTTCAGCCTGGGAATCTGATAATACATTTATCTGTTTTTGAATTTCTCAATGTTTTTTTTTTTATTTTAATGTTATTCTTATATTTAAACAAGCTGCAGTTCTTCAGGACGATAAACACAAACTCATGCATCAATCAATCCTTCATTAACACTAGAAATGATGCAAACAGTTCAACAAGTAAAAGAAGACACTGTTCTGTATAAGTTGATCTCTTATCGTCCCCTGAGTAGAGGAAGAGGTAGACCTGGAGGAGGATGAGGACAAAGAAGATAAAGACCACAATTATCAGATGTGATTCGAGCAGACCTCGGTTAACCATGCTGTAAAGAGAGGCTGGACAGAGAGTTCAGCTCAACCTCAGCACATATACTGCTGCTACAGTCATTCAGACTTTTTGACAAGAGCACAGGTAAAAAACTACTTTTCTCTACTGTCTGCAGTACAATGTAGCCTGTTATATGAGCTCCATCTGAACTTTTTGGTGCCCATTCTGCAGTGCATTCAAGCCATGGAGGAGACCTGTGAACTAACTTTGATGTGGATGAAGTGCCATCAATATATTCATGTACTTTACTCTAACAATATATCTGAAAAGTGTAACTGTTACAAGTGTTTCAGATTGAGCACAGCAGTGTGTAAGTGGTGCAAACAGAACTATTTCAGTCATTGATTTCACTATTTCACTAATGTTTTTTTTTTTTTTCTTAAATCTGTTAAAGGTCAACTATGATAACGAGGTGGATCGCGGCTGTGCAAATAGACGTCAATAATCTGTAAAAAGTGTATAAGAGCAAACAGGTACTTTCCGTCGTCTTCGCTCCGCCCACTGTCTCCTCCACCAATCACTGCGCGGCTCGTGCTCTATTACACAACATTGTCAAAGCATGCAGCATCAGAGGACTCAATCCAGATGAGTTTCATTCAGCTCAAAAGATCTGCTTAAGGTTTGAGACATGCATATAAATACAGTTTTGTGTCTAACTGATTTACATGGTCAAACAATTTATTTTCTCTCTAAGGAAAAGGGGATGTTCAAACAGAATATAAAGTGTTTACAAGCAGCATGTACAAGTCTGAAATGAATCAGTGAGTCTTACTGATGCTCGAGATTGAGCTGGATTTTGTTATTTAGGCTATTAGACTGATAGTCGTCGCAGCGGGCGTCCTGAGCGTGAGTCGTGGCTCCATTCAAGTCAAGTTAAGTCACCTTTATAGCGCTTTTAACAATACAAATTGTGACAAAGCAACTGCACAATATCAAAATGGGAAAATAGAGTCAATAATGTAAAATGACAAGATTAAACACTCAATTTTCAGTTAAAGGCACTTCATTGTTGAATTCAGTGATGGCATCGTCCAGCTCAGTTCAGTTCAAAAAGTTTCTGTTCAATCAAGTCGACGATATTGCTGGAAATGAAGTGTCCCCAACTAAGCAAGCCAGAGGCGACAGCGGCAAGGAACCCAAACTCCATCGGTGACAGAACAAAACCTTGGGAGAAACCAGGCTCACAGCGCAGTCAGTGCGGTGAAGACCTGAAGAGTCCTACAGTACAGTATAATATATGTGATTCACTGGTGTTACAGTTACGCACACAGGACTGTATCGGTTCTTGCTGATAACGTCTTGATTTATGACTTCTTATCGCTTCTCCAGCTGTATTTACCTGGGTCTGTGACTCTGTGCCGCTGCGCTGGATCCTTGCATATTATGATAGTTTTTAAGATATATAGTTAGTATACTATTATAGTTATACTATTCATTGTTGTTTCTGCACTACACCAGTGTTAGTATTCAATTACAGTGTTAATTTTTAACACTCTCATTTTAAGATCAACACCAGTGTAATTTGAATATAACAATGATGAGTGTTCAAAATACTGATTTATAATAGCACTTTTGTTAATATTTGGTTGTTTCTACAAAATTAAAATGGCAGGACATATTTGCAGAAAATATTGCAAAAACTTTATTGAGGTACACATTTAACATTCACATTCAAACACCACATTTCACTGCATTTAAAAACCTTTACAATTTGCAGTTAATTCCAATCTGGAACAAAAACACAACAGGGAACAATGCAAGTTCTCTCATCACTGTCATATGAAAACTGCCTGTCATAAGGTCTATAGTATATCAAATCATCCACACAAATGAGGGTGAAAATATTACCCACCTACTCAATGCACATGCTCATCAAAACACACTGTAATTACATTACTTGCCAAAAGAAAAGCTTGTCCATCTTTTACAATAATACTGATAATCTTATTAAAAACATGCATTTCATTTTCAACAGCAGAGCAAACATACATTCCAACTTGGTATTCAGTTCCATAGTTTTTTACCCAGGTTGAAGTGGAGACAGTGGGTGCATTCCAAGCTTCAGTTAAAAGCTCATTACCCTCCAGAGTGCAAGTAGAGACTTCATTAAAAGGACCAAACTGAAATCTTTTTAAAATAAAAACTCTCCCAATGAAAAGCCAACTGATGTTGATGTTTTGGTTATGTTTTTAAAGTTCTTTACAGACTTCTTAAAAAAAGTTATGCTTCCCTTCGTACCTCATGCACAACATGTGTATAAGTGGACCCACTTTCCTAATGCATCTAGTATAATGGATTATTAGATGGTGCTTTGGAATCAATCATCTTTCAGGAAACATGGACTTAAAAAGTTTGATCAGAAATTAAATGCTTAAAAAAAAAAGTCATACCCTGTGTTACAACTGGCGAGAATACAATGTTCACTATCTGAATCAAAAGTAGTATGAGATTCCAGTAACCATTGTCCGTGTCAACTAGATCTCCAAAGATCAAGGGGGTATTGCGCAGAAATCGTCGTAATATAACTGTATTTGAAGCGCATGTTCTTTTTGACCAAATAACATATGCTTTTTGAAGTAAAAACCATCATTAATGTCTTTGTAAATACCATCTAGATGACTTTTAACCTGTTGGGAAAAGTGGGAAAGTTCAGAATTTGTAAACATGGACTCAAGTGTTCCTAAAATGGGCACATAGATAAATTTGTCATTGACAGGAAATTGACTGTATAATCCTGTAGTTTTATCTTTTCGCACATTCATAGCGCACACCAAGAACATATTCCACCGGCTCAACATTTTTCCATTTTTTTCTCAAAGTGTCTCTGCCTCTGTTTCAGTATTAAGGCAAGAGAAAGGATTTTCTAGCAGGTTAAAACAGTCTTAACTTTGAAACTTCAGATGCTGAAACAAACTTGAACAACTTCTGTGGTGCACCTTGCAAAAGAAGCATGAGAACATTTGAGCAAGACGCTGGGGGAGGGGGGGGGGGAGTCAAACCTCAGTGTTCTGAATTCTCACTCGGATTTCCTTGACCCTTGGACATTCCTTGGCAGTGCCCACATCAGTGCCATAAACCGTTGTTTGAATGAACGTGTAGAAGTTGCACAAGGCCTCATCATACGACACAGCGAAGACAAAGTGCACCTTAAAGAGTTCATCAAAGGCTGCAACAGCTGTCTGCGTCATGCAGGGAATGGCCTTCTGGTCCAGGGTGAAGTAAAACTTCTGAATGCTACTCCTCTTTTCTCCAATACAGAGGAGGAGCTGTGTAGATCCAACTCGCTCAAGAAATGTCTTGATGCTCGTCCCCACCTAAGAGCATACAATGAGATATTTTAAACAGTGTTTTGTATAACCGCTGATAGATCTTTCATGTTCAAATTCACAAATAAAATTCTCATCCTCAGAGGTGTGATATATGGAGAAACGTACACAAACAAATAACATTTTTAAAATGTATTATGTTGAGATCCACATTAACCAAAATTAACAAATGCAGTGCAAGTACTGTTCAGTGTATTTACATTACATCAGTAACAAATGAAATCTTATTGTAATGTGTTAATGAAAGCTTTGTTTCGCCCTTGAATTTTAGAAAAAGATGTAAGAAGATTTAATGTGAGATGTGAAGAGATGAAGTTTTCTGCCCAGTCCCATATTTTTGAACCTGTATATGATGACTACGCAGATACACCTACAGATTACACCAACTGCAGACAAGACTGAGTAAATCTAACAACAACTTTTTTACCTTTATGAACTTTACAACATGATCAGCCGCTTCAGTTGCACTGATTTTCCCAGTCTTCCTTCCTTTTTCAGTTGGAGGCAAGAGATAAACGAGCAAGAGAATAGCTGCCACATCACTGTCCCATCCTAGCAGAATAGAGTATACAGTTAAACCTTAAACCAGTTTAAAAAACAACAACAAAAAAAAACATTTATACTTACCATAATAAGACTCCTCCAGAGCAGACAGAAGCTCATCCACATGTGCACCAGGTTGCAGGTTTTTGCAGTCAGCAATTATTCTTGGCTTGTAGAATGTTGGCCATTTAGCAATAAACTTGCTTGAGATGTCATCTCCAAAAAGCATAGTAAAGTCTTGGTCAATCTATCACACAGAGAAATCATGTCAATAAACATGACAATTACATATACAAGCCTGGTGTCCAAAAATCAGGGAAAGTAATCAAGGATGAGTGAAGATTTGTCTGGATCCTCTATCAAATTCTGCCTGTACTTGAATGTTTCCTTTGTTTTAACCTTAATAACTGGTGCGTCCGTTGAATGCTTCATCATGGATATAGCTTCTGTGCATTCATCACCTGACAGCTACTCAGGTGTTGAGGATGTCTCGCACAAAGTCTTAGGACCATCTTGGTAAACCACCTTTGATGCCCCCTTCAAGTTATTTACAGAGTTGCGCTGAACAGTTTTCAATCTGTAGGCAATGTAACCCTGGCCACTGCGTGGATCGTATACTGTTCCTGTCAAACAAACGTTTAGCATCAATGTATCAGGCCCAGGTGGTATCGCATGCACACAATTTTGCAGAATAATATATTGTTTACAGAAGTTCTGTGCATGACCCACTAGACACAATGCACTACCCAAACTATAAAATATTTAAACTTATTTGATGATACTTACAGCTACCAATAACAGTATTCTAAGCTTTACACATTTGACAAGGTTTACATTCCTTCCACAGAATTCTGCAGATTTTTCTAGAAGAAAATGTGCAGACAATGGCAAAAAAAGTCTGCAGATTCCATCTGAGATAAATCATGTATAATAAATAATTTGATTGACGCAGACATTTGATATGTGATGCATTTTGATGATGCTGAAATAAAAAGAGAGTGTACAGTCTCAATACTGTATACTTACATAACCAGTCGGTGAGCACTTATCCTTCAAATTGGGGAATAGAGTAATGATTCCAAGAGCATAGCTTACACGGATACTGACTGGTGGAATCCTCCTACACCACAGCATGACAAAAAACAAAACAAAAAAAAACATTAACATTACATATAAAATGTAACTGATCAAATACCAGTGCAATTTATAAACTAGACTATTTATGATTAATTAATTAAAAATGATTATTTTATTGGTCACTTAGCCATACTTCTCTACCATATCAGCCACAAGGATGTTTACCAGCTTCTATCGTGTCTTGTCAGACAGGCTCTTCGTTTGTTCGTACTCCTTCAATATATCAGAGCCTCATATATCAGTTTTGAATGCAGCGCTGCATACACTCGCTGTAAAAAAAAAAAAAAAAAAAAGAGGTTGAATGCAAAAAAAACAGTCTTTGATATACTATTGTTGGTAAGATTATTGATACGGTGTCAAATTATATAATTCAAGAACAAAACTTAAGCAAGAGAGGAAAAATAACAACACTTTTGACACATTGCAGTCAGAAGGTTCTTCTAAAAATCGCTTTTTTGCGTGCCTTTGAAGATTGTGGAATCACTGTGGAATCTGAACTTTCTGATTCCACTGATGAAAATGACGACTCAGGAGATGAGGGCTCAAGAGAAATCGGTCTCAGCTTGCGGAACATTAACTTAGAATCACATACAGCACACAAGACAATATGAACATTAAAAAGACAGATGCTATCATCATGTATTGTGAAGAAAGAATACAAACTAGATTATACATTTTTGAACATGGCAGCAGGTCATGAGTTTCTTAATTCTTACCTGATTTATCACCATCCAAAATTTTGAAGGACACCTTCGATGTTCTCACAAGCTCATCAAAAATATCAGCATCAACATCAACTCCTGCTTAAAGAGTCTTTAAGAAACACATTGGCTCCATGCGGCTAGTTGAACTTTGCAGAAGCTTAGAGGTAGAAACAAATACAATTCGATTTCATGTTCAAACATACTGAAATGACAACATTTTAATCACTTGGTATTATTTTCAAATGCAAGTAATACTTTTTTTATTTTATTTTTTTATCTATTACAATATAATAAAATAAATAACTTGAGATCAGTAGGACAGAATTACAGTCAAATGTATTGAAAGATACAAAGATTTGTTAACATTACTATATGCTAAAAAATTACATAAAACACCACTTTAGTGTGATAAGAATATTATTTGGGATCAAGTCCATTTATAATACACTAAATGTCTAATGCAAAAATTATATATTATAATTATGACTCATACTTTTTAATATGAATATGAATAAGAATCATTTTTTTCAAAGTGAATAACACTGTCATAATGAACTTGAAATTACTCTACATGTGAAAAACTTACCTTCTTTAATGAATTCACATAACGTTAAGTCAAAACAGTAATTTTTCATTGGTATTTGGATCCATTTCGGGTTCCCTTTACACTCCACTTGAACCAGCATTTCTTCGGAATGAAACACTCTCACTATTAGGATAAGTTAATCACAGACAGTCTGTGCACTTTTTTTAACCAAGCTAGGTGTTTTTCCAAGTGTTTGCCATAGTATGTCAAACAGTCATCTACGTTAGATGACACTAATATAAAAAAAACTAAAACACACAAACACCACTAACTTACATCTAACATAACTCGTAAAATAAACCAACCAAGCAAGTTTCGCTTATAAATGATTAAACTGAGTGATGTTTTTGTCCTGATAAAGTGTTGGTTTGGTAATATCTCTCATGTTTGCGTCCATAAAAAAGCCAGGCCTGCAGCACCCCTCGAAATAGAACTTAGTTTTGTTAATCTTTTACTGTATAGTATTGACAGTAGCGCTCTCTGCTGATATATTTTATAAGAGCTCCTGAAGCACAAGAGTTGAGTGTTGGCTGAAATTGAAGTCACTATTTGTTGAAAACATCATGGAAACATTTGTTATAACATCTTTGGTCATTGAAATGATTTAGAAATTCCAAATTAAAGAACAGGCTATTGACATTTTCACGACTTTAAATGCTCATCAATAATGGATACATGTTTGTTTCTATGAAATTTGTCATACAAAAGTAAGTTCATGCAATAATTTATTCTGTGGTTTAAAACATGCTTTTTTTGTCAGCCTTGAATCATGTATAATATAAGTGTGACGTGTGGAGAGATTCAGACTCCAGTGGGTTTTCTGTCTGTGATTCAGTCTGTGATACTGAATCAAACACTCAGAGGAGACTGTGAGCAGAGACTATCTACAGGTGAGTGTGATTCTGTCCTCAAACTACACCATTATAACTCACATTATATGATTATCATCTGTTTCATTTGATCAGGATGGACTTATGATAGCAGATCCGTCAGATCCTCAGAAACTGATTGCTCCTGTTATTTCTGTCTCTTCTGATCGTCTCGTCACGTCTCACTGTGTGGATGAACTTCATCACGAGATCATCTGTGATGCTTCAGGAGTAAATCAACTCAATCTCTCTCAACATTCATCTGTTTTCATATTTAATCCTTCATGAACACTATAAATGATGCTGTAATGTTTCTTTCTTTTATTTCAGCTTCATTTCAGTCGTGTGACCACATTCAGAGGTGAGAGAAACAGTGAAACACATCAGTGTGTCCTGATTGAGATCAAACTGTGTTGAACTGAATCTTCAAGTGAATCATGATGATTGTAAATGTGTTTTTCAGCGAGGAATCAAACTGCAGCGACTCCAAACTCAGGTGAGTTTCAGCTGATAAACGTCTAATAAAACACTGCAGATCTGATTCACACTCAATACACTTTCACTCTTTTCTCTCATATTCACTCATATTTATCATCACTGTGTGTTTGTAAAGATGATCTGGATGAAGCGTCTCTCCAGCTCTCAGGTACAACATTCACAGCTTTAAACCTCTTTATTGATTAATTGTTATGGATCAGCTGATTTTATATTTGATCACTTGTATAGATCAGTTGTGGTGGCTGTTTGCTCTCTTCATCATCATCATCATCATCTTGATGTGTTTCTTGCTGCGTAAAATTATCTTCAGGTGAGTCGAGAATGTTTATTTGTGTCAGAAAGATTCATAAAAAACTAAAATATGATTAAATCTGAAGTTAATGTGGTGAGAGTAAAGAACACGATATGCTTGCTTTGTTGGAACAAATATGCTCCCCATCTGTAAATATACACTTTTTGTTTATACATCACTATTTTATGATTTACTGGTACAGTAAATACTTTTTTGCACCCCACTTTAAGAACCCCTGACCTAAACTATAAAATCTCCCTGAATACAAAGAAATATGCTGATGAATATAATACTAACTAAGTGTCAATCTGTGCTCAGTTGTTTTAGGAGGGTAGTGCCGTCCATCTGTCAGCAAACTGATTCAGAAAACAGGTGAGTGAATCAAACTGAGAGAAAGAAAGACTTGAACTGAGCTCGACTGAATCACGATTAAGAGCTAAAACAGACGGATGGATGATGTTTGAACATACAGACTAGACACAAGATCTATGAATCTCCATGTTTATATGATTCTTCATGTTTATATGAATCTTCATGTTTATATGAATCTTCAGCTCTATGATTCTTCATGTTTATATGAATCTTCATGTTTAAATGAATCTTCAGCTCTATGATTCTTCATGTTTATATGAATCTTCAGCTCTATGAATCTCCATGTTTATATGATTCTCCATGTTTATATGATTCTTCATGTTTATATGAATCTCCATGTTTATATGAATCTTCAGCTGAATCTTCAGCTCTATTCATGTTTATATGAATCTTCAGCTCTATGATTCTTCATGTTTACATGAATCTTCAGCTCTATTCATGTTTATATGAATCTTCAGCTCTATGATTCTTCATGTTTATATGAATCTTCAGCTCTATGATTCTTCATGTTTACATGAATCTTCAGCTCTATGATTCTTCATGTTTATATGAATCTTCAGCTCTATGATTCTTCATGTTTACATGAATCTTCAGCTCTATGATTCTTCATGTTTATATGAATCTTCAGCTCTATGATTCTTCATGTTTATATGAATCTGATTCTCTCAGGGATCCTGAATCTGGTGTCCAGATGAGGTTCAGATCAGATGATCTTCGTTCAGTGAATGAATCTGAATCTGAGCAGATGAACGGCTCCATGTTTAGAGGATGATCTTCATCTGATGGATTGTATCAACATCTCAGGTCATTTTGCTATGGACTCAAACTCAGGGTCAGAGAGCGGTGATACGTCACGCTTCTGTATGCATTAGACATGTACACATACTACACATATTACAGGATAAATAAGGCATTTTCAACCCTGAACTAACTTTTCTGAACTGTTAAGTAAAAACTTGCTGTCTCTTTTCTCTTGTTGCCTCATGGTGTTTTTACAGCTGTTTTACTCTTAAAAACCACATTTATAGCATAATTTACATCTAACATTATAGCACAACTTTGCATGACATAAAGGTCATTATAATATTTTATTTTTAAAGGAAAAGCTATGCATTGTTACTTTAGTTTTTGTTAATTACTGTGAAGCTTCTTTGTATTGTATAAAGCGCTATAGAAATAAAGTGACTTGACTTACAAACACAGTCCCTTGTTTCCAGATAAAACAGAGCGGTTCATTCAGTCTGATTTGTAATGATGATATATTCAGTGAATGAAGGTTGTTTGTGTAAGTGTAAGTCGCTTTGGATAAAAGCGTCTGCCAAATGACTAAATGTAAATGTAAGTGAATCACAAATGTTTCTCATATTAATAAACGAGTCAGATCTGAGCTGTCTATGTAGGGAGCAATGAAGCTCACTAGGTTTGAGGCAGAACTAGTGACTCGAATGACAAGTTAATTCTGTGATCAATTCTATTAATAAAAAATGGCAGTTCAGATTTCATTACATTTCAGAGTATATTGTTGGCAGGATTGTTTTACGGCTTGAAGTTTCTCAGTCTTGATGTTGGTGTTTATTGTTCAGCAGATGGCGCCAAATCTTCATTCAAACTGATGAAGTGATGATTCATAAAGCCTCTGTATCTGTCTGATCACGTGACCATTATTATACAGCATCAGATCTGAGATTGACAGAATTAATAAGGTTTATTGGAGAAGCACTCTCGTGAGTAACGTGTCTCTGTTTCTGGCGGGTGTGTTCAGTTTAGTGAAGCAATATCTGCTCATTCTTGCTCTCAGCTACACAATGAAATATTAATTTTGTCAAATGATTTCAGTCCCAGAGGCACATGCAGGTAGAGACTGAGACGCTTTATCAATCTGTTCATGTTTGGTGCCTTTTCAAAATGTACACTTTGAACATAAAGCCTAAAATTATGCCTACATATTAGTAGGTGAAAATGGACAAAAGTGTAGGCCTACCTTTTGAAAGGTACCACTCCAGTGACAGCCTTTGTACCTTTTTCTGAGAGTGTAAAAGGCATACTACTTATTATAAATAAAACCCCTAAGTGAAACAGCAGTTTCAAAAAGTAATAAATAAATCCCACATGAATGGCAGACTATGATACTTTTGACAATCCATTGATACTTTTAATCAATTTAAAACCATGAAAAAACATGAGAGAACAGAATCAACTAATGTTAAATAAATAATAAAATATTCCTTTTGAAATATTTCATAGTGAATAATATAAATAATTAAGCTTTTTATACGCTGCCCCCAAAATATAATGATTGTCAGGACTGTTAGTGTTGACAAATACCACAAATCCTTCCTGATCAGATGCTGATTGTGTTTCTGACCTCAGCTGTCGGTCTGACACTGAAACACACATAAATATTTTAATTTATAATTGAGAAATAAAGCGTGACAAATTACTTTTATATTTTCCAGGTGAGTGACACATGTATATAGTCTGTCACCCTTTTCTCCCCTATATTTCATTATTTATTATTATTATTATTATTTATTACTTGATTTTGTGTGTTTGTTTGTTTCATAGACATTGTCGTTATTTTAGTTATATAATGCAGAACGTGTCCGACTTCACGTCTCCATTTCCAGCTGCTCGCCGAGTTCACATCCAGCCGCAGTCCAAGACAAACACAGCTATTATTAGCATCGCTTGTGAGCAAAAGAAGAGGCAGGAGTCTGTGGTCTCCTCTGTAGGATCAGGTGACGTCCCCGCAGCTGAGAGGATTAAATCACGTGGAAGCGAAAGTGAAAGTAAAGATGAACAACAGCTCGACTCCTGGTGAGATTATTTCCCTCAACAATGTGTTTTATGCACATATGCTGCATATTAGTTATTGTAAAACATTACAAATATATCGCTATATTGTAATTATGTTTTGAATTCATTTGCTTTCCTTGAAACCACCTTCATGGGCTGTGATATGTTGATCAGATTCACTGTAAATGGAGACGAGATCTGAAACACTTCCTGGTGAGAAACCGCCTTTTATTCTGCTCTTAAAATCTTTACCCTTGACTTTGCCTAATTTTACATTCATATTTCATATTTTCTCTCTTTCAGAGATGTCAGAAATCAGCAGCTCCAGCCCAGATGATCCAGTGATCCGGACTCTTCTGATGGTCTGGAGGTCTGGGGAAGGCTGATCTGGAAACACGACACTAGGAGAAAAGAGGTTTAAAATAAACATGAAGCTGAAGTTTGTGAGGAAGTCAGTCAGAAGCGGGTTGATGTGATTGTCCAGGTTCAGATCTGAATAAAGAGAAGCTGAAGATGAAGAAAGAGCAGCTGGTCTCTCGACACACCTGGGCTTTATCATCATGAATCCTGTAAAGAGGAGGTATTAGTAACGTGCATAACCTTCTCATGGACTGCACACTTTTCTCATCATCATTAAAGTGAAGCGATTTACTTGGGAAAATAAAAACATGAAGAAACTCAAAAGAAGTGTTTGGAGAACAGAGACCCACACCTTGAAATCCCAGAACAGCAAGGACAATTCACACACACCGAAAAGGCTACACCTGAACTTGAGCAAAAAATGGGTTTGACTGTCATCTGGAATGCGTGGACTGGAATATGTATGGACTTTGGCATTTAACTCTGGTCACAAATATAACAACGCTGACCAGTTTTTCTTTCTTAATCAGAGGTGCGCGGAACGCCTCTCCGGATCGACCCCGCCCAGTTCACAGTTCACAGTCTGCTTCGCAATGAAATGTTACCTCAATGCATTTAATGCGGTGACTCAGTGTGAGTGTTCTCGGTCTGGTTTTGTCAAACCACAAACAGCGAAACTCCTCCCATGCTGTTACGCTCTCTCTCTCCGTGTATATAAAGCTCTGGATGTGTTGCTCGCGCTGCTTTAAGAGGAACTTCTTTCTGTCATCAAGGACCCCTCACTTATTCTGGCCGAGGATCCGCTATAAGGTATGAAATAAATTTCCAATCGTCTATAGGCCTGCGTTTAATTATGATTGATCGTGCATGAGGCAGCTTTCTATTGATTGTTAAGGATTTTCCGATTAGCATGGTTTATGTTATAGGTCTAATGTAATAACATTTAAACATGTCAGTGAGCGCCAGGGTGAATTAGGCCTATACTCAAGGAGACCGATTGGGGATTTCAGAGAGAAAAAATAATAGAAATAGAAATTTAATGTAATAAACTGCTAAAATGAGTTGTTGTGTCGCTCTCAAAAGGACGATTCATAACTTTCACACACGCACTATGCACAATTGTATAAACTTAATAATAATAAAACATGGTTAATATAGTTGGTAACCACAAATTAAAATGGTTTTGCTACACACCTATTTTATCATGGTATTATTTGTAATTAATAAATAATAAAACCATTGTAAATGTTCGTAAGCGTGTTGATAATTACAGTGAAAGTCAAGTTTAAGTCCCAAAAAGCATTAGGTAGCCTATATGCTTATTTTTATTGAAGTACCCAAGAAAATGAGGAATGGATGTCTATTAGGTGCGAGAGCGCGGTTTATTTTGATTTGATTAGCTTGAAACTTGATTTGTAGCCTACAGCGCTATCTTCATCCCTCAATATCTGTGCAATACGAACAACAAATATCATCACGATGATTTCGATTGTAATCACTAGACAATATTTACTTACAGATTTTACAGCCATGAATGCAGCTCGGTATGAATTAGAAACATAGCCTATTTCAAAATGAAACCAACCGCTTTTTCAAAAAGTGAATAGACAAAACAATACGAATATGGATAAACATCAAACAATAAAAAAAAAAATCCTAGACTGAAAAGTCTGTCAAATAAGAGTAACTAGAACAGTGCTAAAGCTTCTATCGTGTCGTATGGCCGGTCTGTGAGCAGGGCACATCAAACCACAGAACTGCCCCGCTTTAAGGATTGTAACAAGTTTATTCAGTTTATTTTTGTTGATTTAATCACCATATAGACTATCATTGGATTGAGTTTGAAACTTTGTTTCCAAATGCCCAAAGTAAGATGTAATTTTAATAAGTATCTCGGGGTTTCGATTCAGCACTAGGCTATACCTCTTCAGTACGAGAAGTGAGAATAAGTAGTTTGGCAGAACAACGTCTTGGGATTTTTTTTAAACCATTTCTCTTATAATTGTTCTTTGTAAACCATACTTGTGACCCCAAAAGCAGTCATAAGTAGCACATGTATATTTAGCAATAACCAAAAATACATTGTATGGGTCAAAATTATCAATTTTTCTTTTAGGCAAAAAAAAAAATCATTAGGATATTAATAAAGATCATGTTCCATTAAGATATTTTTTCCGTAGATACCGTAAATATGTCAAAACTTAATTTTTGATTGTTAATATGCATTGCTAAGAACTTCATTTGGACAACTTTAAAGGCGATTTTCTCAATATTTGGAATTTTTTTTTTTTGCATCCTCAGATTCCAGATTTTCAAATAGTTTCAAATAGTATCTCTGCCAAATGTTTTCCAGTGGTCAAGAAATCTCCCCAAAACATCAGTGTGTCACAA
This sequence comes from Aspiorhynchus laticeps, assembly GCA_023376895.1. Classification (NCBI taxonomy): domain Eukaryota; kingdom Metazoa; phylum Chordata; class Actinopteri; order Cypriniformes; family Cyprinidae; genus Aspiorhynchus; species Aspiorhynchus laticeps. The sequence goes on along the minus strand of CM041794.1, from coordinate 45,615,498 downwards.
GTCGCCAGTTTCCCCTCATGCTGGAATGAGTCTGATTCACTAACTCAATCCACTATAATCTGAGAGAGGAGCAATTTATGTGACACATCTGATCAACCAGATAAAAACCTTTTATTCCTCAACTGCAAGTCACTTTATATAAAAGCGTCTGCTGCTAAATGAATACATGTAAATGAAACATGTCTCTGGTAAAACAAAAGCAACTTTCGCGCAAATGCATTACTTCACTGCAAGAGATGAAAATCAAGACAGCGCTACATGAAAGTTTGGGTTCAGGTTCCTCGAGATTTCACACACGAAAACACAATGCAAACTTCCTGGATCTGGATCAGATTCAATGCCTTCAGTGCCCGCTAGTAAAGATTATGATATTATTGCCTTAGAATTTTCAACAACATCAATTTTAAAGTTGTCTTTAAGCATATAGAAGGTTCTCTCTCTCTCTCTCTCTCTCTCTCTCTCTCTCTCTCTCTCTCTCTCTCTCATTTTACAGCATTTTAAATCACCAAATATCACAATATTTCCATTTCCACCGTGTTAAGGAGAATGGGTCATTCGGTGCCTTCTGGACATAATAACACTTAAAAAATGTGATCAATTATTGTGTATTTTGGTCAATCTTATAGGTATATATAAATTTAAGGATCCATTTACTAAATGTGTCTACCCTGTTAGGTTTTCTGACTTAGAGTAGACACTAACAGAGTGCACATTTTGACCTAAAATCAGCCATTACACTAAGTCCGAGCAAAAAAAAAAACCACACAAAAAATCTAACACGGAAGGTCTGTCAAATAAAGAATTGAATGTTTTTTTTTTTATTTATTATTTTTTTAAATGGTACTTTTTTACAAACATGAATTTCTATGTACTATATATATATATATATATATATATATATATATATATATATATATATTCCCCTTATTAACAGGGCGGACATTGAAGTTGACCACATCAGATTGTAATGATAAAATAAGTAGAAACAGACAACTCACAAAACAGAGGCTCTCATTCACCTTCACCTTCTCACTCACACCTTGTTTTCCTCCAATGATATGATGGTATCCATTTGATATGATGGAATTTCCTTTTTCCAACTTTCATTTAAAGACCGGTTGGAATGTAACAGGGTGGACAATATTTCGAGGGACAAGCTAAAAACCTTTTTTATACATATTGTGAAATTAATTTAATACTTGAAAAAATATATATAGGCCTACATTAGAGAAAACTATTACTGATATACCAAACTGCATGAACAAATATAAAAACAAAATCACTCATATTAAGCGTTGTATTTATCATCAAAATGGCAGATATGGGCCCTGGGGACATAGGAAAAAAATGTGATATTTGGTGGTTTAAATGCTGTAAAATGTTTAGAATTATATATAAATAAAAAAATAAATATGCATAAAGTTCATGTGTTTTTTTTTGTTTGTTTGTTTGTTTGTTTTACGTCAAAGACAACTTTAAAATTGACGTTGTTGGAAATTTTAAGGCAACATTATGGTGATCTTTACTGGGAGCACAAAAGGCACCGAATCCCAGGAATGACCCTAGATTATCCTGATGCAGCTGGAATGTCTCTGAATGTCTGTGAGTCACAAATCGCGGTTGATCGGGGCGGGACCGGCCGCTGCGACATAACACCGAGCGTCAAACGCGCTTCAGTTCAACATTTATCAGCTCTCTGCTCTCAGCACCTGCTTTCACCAAGGATCCGTTTAAGGTACGAAAAGACTCAGTTTGTCTGTGAAACGTTTTTCAGATTAGCTGGTTAAATAAACTACATTTACATTTCTAAGCGATTCTTGCAGGAAACGGATTATAATAAAATATTTATCTTTCACTGACTGATGGTCGATATTTAAAAGTGCTACATGTAGCCTATGTAACTTTTTTGATTGTGCTAACCAATTCATCTGTAACATGAAAAGGTTCAGCGTTTGTAGTTTATTTCACTGACCATTTCGATTAATTTTGAGGAACAAACAGGAGCCCAAAAGCATAAAGAAGAATAAATGTACAGTGAGAAGGATATTTCAGACTTATTAAATGTTTTTAGGCCAGAAAGTTCAGAATTACATCATGGCTCACATGAGAAGATGAGCAGGGTCGTAAGAAGAAAGACGTTTCCAGGACAAGATTTTTTCATTTAGTGTTTGGAAACACCTTTGTTCTTCACATCTTGCTCAACAGTTTTCCCTCTTGAGTGCACAGCGCACAAGCCGGCGCGCGCATGCGCAGTACTGCTCCGAATGAACGCTTCGGAGAGCAAAACCTAGACCGCACAACACACGACTAAATGTGACAGTAGCGCCCTTTGCAGCATCTGAATTATAATGTAAATCTCTACAAAATAAATCCTCTCCACTGTGATGAAAATGCTTAAAAAACATAAGATAGAATAATAATAGATGAACTGAAGGAAAATGTTGGCTATTATAGTAAGTTATTGTGTTTGTTTGTAACAAGCCAGTCTTAATAATCATGCGGTTTGTGTCATATTCCAAGTTTGTCTGAAATATAACAGCTTTTGGGAGGATCAGAATGACATTTAAGCTATTGTTTGTAGAAACCCTATTTTTTTTTTTTTTTTTTTTTTAAGATTAGTGTTTTAAAGGCACATCTTTACGTCCTTGCCAAATATTTAAAGGTTTAATATTTGTTCTATAAAAACTCTTATGTTGTCAGTTTTGAAATATGGACATCATCAATGTGACGTGTTCAGAGATTCAGACTCCAGCGGGTTTTCTGTATGTGATTCTTCCTCTTATACTGAATCACACCAATAATCCTGACTGTGAGCAGAGCTGGCTCTCAGAGGTGAGTGTGTTTCTGTCCTCAAACTACACCATTACACACTCTCTCTCACACACACACACACACACACACACACACACACACACACACACACACACACACACACATGTTTGTTTTTGTGAAAAGTGGGGACTCTCCATAGGCGTAATGGTTTTTATACTGTACAATCTGTGTGTGCTATTGCCCTACACCTACCCTACACCTAAACTTAGCCCTCACAGGAGACTGTGCATTTCTACTTTCCCCAAAAAAACCTCACCCTGTATGATTTATAAGCGTTTTGAAAAGTGGGGACATGGGTCAATGTCCTGAAAAGTCACCTTCACCTTGTAATACCTGTGTCATACCTGTGTCATTATACACATTTATGTCCTCACTTGTCACAAAAACGCACGCACACACACACACACACACACACACACATACACACACACACACATTATATGATTCTCATCTGTTTCATTTGATCAGGATAAGCGTCTGATAGCGGATCCATCAGATCCTCAGAAACTGATTGCTCCTGTTATTTCTGTCTCATCTGATCGTCTCGTCACGTCTCACTGTGTGAATCTGAATCATGAGATCATCTGTGATGCTTCAGGAGTAAATCTACTCAATCTCTCTCTACATTCATCTGTTTAATATAAATGTATTATTAGAAATTCTGCACTAATGCTTCTTTCATTCCAGTCTCATTTCAGTCATGTGACCGCATTCAGAGGTGAGAGAAACAGTGAAACACATCAGTGTGTCCTGATTGAGATCAAACTCTGTGTTGAACTGAATCTTCTGTGAATCTTCAAGTGAATCATGATGATTGTGAATGTGTTTTTCAGCGAGGAATCAAACTGCAGTGACTCCAAACTCAGGTGAGTTTCAGCTGATAAACATCTAATAAAACACTGCAGATCTGATTCACACTCAATCCACTTTCAATACTTTTCTCTCATATTGACTCATATTTGTGATCACTGTGTTTTTGAAGATCTCCTGAATGAAGTGACTCCAGATCTCCAGCGCTCAGGTAAAACCATAAGAACATGACATCTGTGGTTTTGCTCCCTGATATTCTTTTCATCATGTTCATATATCAGCTGATTTCATTGGTTCAGTTCTTTATTCAGTTGTTCAGCTGATTGTATCTTTTATCACTTGTATAGATCAGTTCTTGTGGCTTTTGGCTGTTTTCATTATTCTTCTCCTCATCATCTTCTTGATCTGTTTGATGAAACGTAAAACGAACTTCAGGTGAGTCCTGATCAATCTTGAATCATTTAAATTGTTAAATCTCATTCTATTTCATCATGAATCACATTTCCCTTCATCTTCAGATTACTGAATCTATCCGTCTCAATAAACTCAAACTCTGTGAAGAATGTGATAATATGTGATAATCAGATTCATTCTGTTGTCAGATGTTTTCAGAGGTTCATCTATCAGCGTGATGATGGTTCAGAAAACAGGTGAGTGATTCATAAACAACACTAAGCTCATGAGTTTGATTCCCACAGAATGAATGAATCAAATGAGCTCTGTGAATGCAGTGAGAGTCATTCAGATAAATTAATAACTGTTAACTGAATAAATATAATGGAGTGAATCACTTGAACACTGAAGAGGTGAAACAGGCGGATGGTGTTTTGACCTTCACACAGATCTGATGAGAATGAATCTTCATCTGCTGTAAGTGAATCTTTATCTCTGTGAATCGTCTTCTGCTGAAACTGAATGTGTTTCTCTCAGGGATCCTGAAGCTGCTGTTCAAATGATCTGATGCTCCTGATTCACTGAATGAATCTCGTCCAGAGGATGATCAGTTTGAATCGACTCAAGTCATTATTTACTCAAACTCAGGGCTGAATGTCACTGTGATCTTTGACATGATGATGATGATGAAGGGAGTTTGTTTCTCTGGTCCGCAAGCCTCCTGAAGGCACCTGAACCAAACCACAGCCTTCAAACCCAAGGCACTTACCACAAACAATTATTATTTTATTTCATAATAATTGTTTTATTTCTGCTCTGACTTGTTTCTTGATCTAGCTTTGAAATGAACCTGTCAATTTGTATAAAAGTGTCTGATAAATGAGTAAATGTAAATGAAAACAGTTCATTTTTAATGTTGTTTATTCACTGTATGTTTCTGGGGTTATATTTTTATTAAACTCTTGCTATTTTTAAACTATATATGCATATTAGTTTTGATTTTAAATGACAGTTCACCCAAAAAGGATCATTCTGTCCTCATTTATTCATGCTCATGTGGTTCAACATGTACTATACTCTCTTGTATGAAAGCTACGACTTCTTATAAAAGTTTAGCCAGGAAAGAAAGTTTTGATATTACTGTATATTTATTTAAATTATAGAAATCTATGTTGTGCTTCTTGAGGACTGGGGTAACAGCAGCGATGCTCAAACAAACCAGTAGGAAGGGATCAGGTACAAGTAGTAGCTTTACTACCGTAACAAGTGTAACAAGTGAGGCAAAATCAGGTTGTACAACATTTGAATGAAAAACTCTGCACTCTAGCATGAGAACGATTAGGTCATTTTCCCCAGACGTCTCAAAGGTTACGGTTGAGTGGATAAAACAGTTAGCGAAAGCTGATTACAGTTTCTTAAGTTTTAAATATGGATATTTTTCTTACAAAAACGTCAGAAGGCATTTATTAACCCCTGGAGCTGCGTGGAGCACTTTTTATGATGGATTTATGCACTTTATATTGCTTCAAAATCTCAACCCCCATTCACTAACATTACAAAAGCTTGGAAGGACATTTTTAATGTAACTCTGATTGTGTTCGTCTGAAAGAAGAAAGTCATAAACACCTAGGATGGCTTGCAGGTGAGTAAATTATGGGATAATTTTCATCTTCAGGTGAACTATCCCTTTAAACTCAAGACAGTTGGAGGGGTGTCTGTTATTTACTGTTTTGTAGGCTATTTCATGTAGAAATGAGCAGAAATATCTGACAACTAGCCCATTCTGTGTTTGAATCATTGTAACATTAAAACGATTTTTTTTTTCACAAATTTCACAGTTTGAGTATTTCACTTTCATTTACGGAATTAATTCTTAAATGGTATTAATTCATTAATGTCTTGAATGATTTTTTGAAATAAGGTCTCCCGACTTCAGCTCTAAATGAAAACTGAAAGTATAGCCTACTACAAAATAGCTTTTGCTCACATATGCTTGACATTAGCCACTCCTCCCCCCTGATGTCTGTTTTCTCTGCTGTGAGTCACAAAGCTGATTCAGTCTAAAACCAGATGGTTTCAGACGAAAACCCTTAAGCTTTCATCAATCATTTTGGACAAGGATTCGCTTAAGGTATGAGATGTTTAATAGCCTATGTATGTTTTTGTTTGTCTTGTTTTCCACAGTTTGAATGTTTCACTATTTTATTTCGATCTTCGGCTTGTAATGAAGTTTGTGTCAGTGTTTTTGTAAGATTTTGATCGTGAGTTCAGCTGGAAAAAAAAATACTTTGACAAAAACCTCTTTAATTAATGCATTACATTTACATTTAGTCATTTAGCCGATGCTTTCATCCAAAGCGACTTACAGGACATTAGAAGCAATCAAAACCAACAAAAGAGCAACAACATGCAAGTGCTATTACAAGTCTTGGTCAGCCTAACGCAGTACACGTAGAAATTATTTTTATTTAATTTTTTAAAGAAAACGAGTAGATATAATATAGAAAAAAGAAACCTAATGTTTTTTGTTTTTGTTTTAGTTTTTAAGAAACAAGTAGATACAATAGAAAAAGAAAGCTAGTGTTAATTTATAAGAAAATCTAGCAGTTACAGTATAAATATGCAATTGATAGAGGGTCAAATGTGTGTTTTTTAAATAAAAAGAAGGCAGATAGATTAAACAGAATTAGAATAGAGAGTGCTAGAGTTAGAGGGTCAAATAAAGATGGAAGAGATGTGTTTTTAGCTGATTCTTGAAGATAAGCTAAGGATTCAGCTGCTGGATTGAGCTGTAATGTCTTGATCTTAAACCCTGATGTGTTTCTGTCGATCTGTTGATTGTTCCATAAAATCTTGCATCTACAAATAAAATCTCAGTTTTTAAAGTTCTGAAATGATGTATTCGGATGTCCTGACAGTTTCATCATTTAAGTCTTCTTATGTCCGCCTTGTATTGATCTTGTCAAGATGATATTTCATTAGTTTGTTACTAGATTTGAAGTGTAACCTTAAGTCAGAACTGTTAATAAACTATTCCTGTTATAAACCATGTGCAAAGTTATAATAAAGTCAAAGTCAGGAATAAAGGCACATTCTAGCAATATTTCTGTCATTTGTATAAGTAGCAGAGGGGGGTGGTGTTAGATGAAAATGTTCTGCATCATAATGCTGTTAATGTTGCAGAGACAGAAGAACAATGTGGCAGTAACTGTTATAGTGTTACGTCCCTGGACGCATTTTCATCTGTCATTCATTATTTTCTGGTACAAATGTGTGGGTGTGGTTGTGTGCCCTGTGTTGTGCTTGGTGTGTCTCTCTCCTTCTCTCACTCTGTTTCCTCTCAGGCTGAATCACCATCACCTGCAGATCGTTATCAGATCGTGCCTGTGACTGAGGCTGCATCCGAGCACTGAAAAATGCTGCCTTCGGAGGACACATTTCAAGGCAGGAGGGCATCATATATACACAACTAAAGCATGCGTCTTTCTTATCAGAATTGTATACGTTTGTGAATTTTATTTTGTATGTTTGCGCGAGTGTTTTGTGGGTGTGTATGCGCGCATCGAGTGTTACGTGCTTGATGTTAAAAAGGGATGATACCGTAACATTTAAGTGAGACAACTGTTACTGGGTGTGGTGCAGATCAAAGAGGATACCGAGAAGTAGTATTTCTATTTCAGGAAGTCTTTACTGGTCGCGTTGAGGAAAAATACATAGATACAAAAACGAAAAAATATGGAATTCAACACAACAACAAAAGAAACAGGAGTGTCACCCAAGTTAAAGAAATAAACAAGACAAAACAATCCTTATACTAACCTCTAAGCTGACTAGCAAAAAGAAATATGAAAATAAAACCGAAATCTTCAGCGTATACGACGCCCAAACTAAACTCCTATAATCTACAAACAAAAGTACAAGGGTGGCGTAACACTCAAATCTAATCTAACAAAGTATAAACTAACATGATCAGAAAACAAAACAAATAATACTAGAACATCGTTTGACTAAACACTTGATCGTCACCAAGAGCCGATTAACTGCTTGATGCACCAACCTGCATTCTTATAGTTTGAACTTGACATGGTAAGACTAAAACTCCAATACGGGCATCAGCGTTAACTTCAATGAAAAATTCGATACAAGTCAATAGCCAGAGAACAAATCTATAAATAGATCAAATCACACAACACGAAGCATAACTTCATAAGACAAGATACATTAAGCATCGGAAGACAATTGGTGTCGAACACAACCTGCTGACCGTGTTGGAGCACAAGGTACGCTGGCATGGCGCACCCACACACAATCAACTCGAGTCCTCAAATACAGCTGGCACGTCAGCAGATTGGCAGAACATCATGACGTCAGAATGATGATTGGCAGTCGAGTCAGCCAATAAACATCGACCTAGAAGTGGAGCAAAGAAGGAACACAGAAAGACAGGAGAGCGAAAGACAGAACAATATATGCAAAACACACGCGGAACGTAACACGCTATTTATATGTGCGAGTGTTTATAGGTGTGTATGCATGGATCAAGTTTATATGTATATGCGAGTATGTATAGGTGTGTCTGCATGCAGCGAGTTTATATGTATGTGCGTGTGTTGTTGTAGGTGTATATGCATGGATCGAGTTTATATGTATAAGCGAGTGTTTATAGGTGTATGCATGCGTCAAGTTTATATGTATACGCAAGTTATTCACAAGTGTATATGCATTCATTACTAACATAAGGTGTATTGGTATGGATTTCATATTAGTGTGCACGTGTATTTCATATATATATTTTGAACATCCAATAGTATATATGTGAGTAATTTATAGGTGATATGCACGTGTTTTATGTATGTATTGATAAGCGAAGTTTGATTTAAATCCTACATGGCGCCTCATAACTTGCCCCTGCCTGGTTGATTGGCTCTGGCATGCACTGCACTGCATCTACCTGTCTTTGACATGGTTTGAATGTAACCGCTGCTGATGTCCCTTTTTGCACAATATTCTTTCTAAAAATAATAATAAAAAAACCCTCTAACTTAATCATCAATATTACACAAATAGGCTATATTTAATAGCCATATTCTCATATGATTAAAGACAAAATCATTTAAATGTGAAGCTGTTCTCGGACATTGCAAACGGAAACATTATATATATATATATATATATATATATATATATATATATATATATATAAGTCTACCAAGTATACCATGCAAAAACGTTTGTTTATTCAATACAAACAGGTGTTTTTACTATTCTGCATCTTACAATTCCAAGTGTCAGAACGCTAACATTATTAAAACACGTTTTAGCGTTTACCACGTTACTGCGGACTATTTGGGAAACCGCGCTTCTCCTGTCTGAGATGTGAAATTCACAGCTCTCTAATCAAATGTCGTCGTATTCGGGAGCTGTTTGGCAGTGAACCACACAGTGAGTAGGTGTGCTCTCCTTCAATGCAGGTTAATGTTGCAGCCCAGCAGTTAGCGCAAACAGAAAAAGAGCTGCAAGGAGAGCGGGCACTGCGTGAGCAAGTTCAAACTGAGCTCGCCAGACTAGAATCTGAGCTGCAGGCTGTGCAAAAAGACTCAGTTAGCAAGGAAGAACATGATAAAGGCAAGGTAAGTTACATAAGATGCTAAAATGTAACACTGTCCAATTTGTGAATGAATCGTTCTTTGGAACCGGTTCCTTTTAACAATTCATACAAAATGATTAACAAAGCACTCATCTGTAAGAATTGATTCACTGAAGTAAAAACACGCATTTGGAATAGAATAAATGCTAATACTGCAGAAATGTTTTTTTCTCTATGCATAGAAAAGGGGTGTCCATTCTTGGTCCTGGAGGGACACTGTCCTGCAGAGTTTAGCTCCAACCCTAATTACGGAGTGTGTCGGGGCAAGTTGGAGTTAAGTTCTGCAGGACATTGGCCCTCCAGGAGCAGGTTTGGACACCCCTGAATGGTTTCTGAGCTTGATTCTTCCTCACTTCAGGCAGAGCTAGAGCGCTCTCTAGAGGAGAGTCAGCAAGAGCGGCTCAGGAGTCTCTGAGTGAAAAAGAGACGGAACTGAAAGAGCAGGTTAATGTATGATATCAGTGGGCGAGGGACACTGCGGTCTTCACAGACGCTATCACGCTTTCCTGTGAAGAGTTTCATTCAGCATCAGCTCTCACATCAATCAGGCCATTTTAACCGAGGAACCGATTAAGGTATGAAATACTTTTCATTGCATTGTTCAGGGTTAGTAAGTTTATAAACGTCTTGCAGGGAAAGGGAATCATCAAATGTTAAATATTTAGGAAAATGGAAGTAAATCTGTGATCTGACCGATGCTCGTTATTTAACTGTAGCCTAATACAATCCAAGCTTTTTTTTAATCGATGTGTGTAAAGAAGCTGCTAAATTTGAAACAAAGCGAAAGCTTCGTCTGAGGAACAGACCCAGTGGTGTTTTATGGGCATCAGCTTTTTTTAGAATGAGATGAGATGAGATTAGATTTCCATTGCTTTCAGTCACACTTCAATAACACCTTATCCACCCACGTTTTTAACTTTTCTTTTTTTTATATATATATATAATAAATGAACTTGAACTAAGCCAACACTGAGCTGAATTGATCTGAATAACAAGCTGCTTTACTACAGAATTTGATTTTGCTTCATTTTTTTTAAGTTTGTATTATTGTTTCTGTTACTATCCTGTTTAAAACTTTGAAGAAAATTATACAATTTATGTTGTGTAAAGTGCTATAAAAATATAAAAACGTTCATGTTAAAGAGCCACCACTTATATTCATGACTAACATCACAGTAACGTGGAGAGATTTCGGCCACTGTGGGTTTTGTGTAAGCTTTTTTCTTCCTCTTTTATCTTCAAACACTAAATTCTGACTGAGCAGAGGTGTTATGTGTTTGCCCTCAACCACATGCTGGAAAATATAGAAGACGTTTTTTCACTCTCTCTGATTTTTTTTCTTTTTTCTTTCTTCAAAACTTTTTTCTCTCTCTCTCTCTCTCTCTCTCTCTTCAGAACGTGTTTTCTCTGTTACAAATGTTTCTCTTCATAACAACGTTTTCTTTCTTGCGGTTCAGGGCTTCTGTAACTTTTCTTTGAGTGAGGTTGCAGACATGAGCACTTTTGTACTCAAGCCTTCTGAAAAGTTTTGTGCAGTTAAAGATTATAAGTTACAAGACAAAGAACATGATTAATCAGCCTATTTAATTGTTCTATTGTATCTATTATATCTGTTGTCCAGTTAAAAAGTTGCACCATTTATTCCAAAGAAATGCTCTATTTTATAGTTTCTATAAAACAGGAGGCGAAGCTTTCAAAATCACTGCATTAAATTAACTTTTCTACATGTATTTGCATATTCATATTAAGAAAACAGAATAATTAGTTCTGTTATTTAAAGAATTTCTCCTCTCTTTTAAGATTTGAAACATGGACACCATCAATGTGACATGTAAAGAGATCCAGACTGAAGACGGGTTTGAGGACAGAGTTACCTCGTATAGATTCAATCAATCCTACAATCCTGACTGTGAGCAGAGCTGGTATTCAGAGGTGAGTGTGTTTCTGTCATCAAACTACACCAGTGTACACACACACACACACATACTCACTCACACACACACACACACACACACACACACTCACTCACTCACTCACACACTCACACACACACACACACACACACACACACAAACACACACACACACACACACACACACGATCTGATGGTGTTTTATTTGTTCAGGACGGTTGTCTGATAGCAGATCCATCCAATCCTCTCAAACTGATTGATCCTGCGACGGCTGTCTCATCTGATCGTCTCGTCACTTCTCACTGTGTGAATCTGAATCATGAGATCATTTGTGATTCTGAAAGAGTAAATGATGATTATTTATTAATAAACACTATGAACTTATACTGTGTTACTCAAATAAACATTTATGCGCATTATAAATGATGATCTAACGATTCTTTCTTTCACTGCAGTTCAGATACGAGACTGTCTTCAAAGGTGAGTGAAACACTTCAACTCAATGATGATGTTTATGACGCACAGATGATCCTTAAAGAGACAGTTCACACAGAAATCTCCATTATGTCAGTCCAAACCTGTACGACTTTCTTTCGTCTGTGAAACACAAAAGCAGATCTTTAAAAGTAGGGGAGACCGGGGATGATAGTACCACTTTTTGTTTGAACATCAGTAACTCAGTGGTTGTTTGTGCTAGATCTCTCAAACTTTGATATATCGTAGCCACATTTGTCTACTATAAATAAAACTCACTTGGACGTGTACTGCATAATCACAGATTATGTGAGTTAATGTCAAATACAAAGAGTTCCGTTGTTACAACCTACCCCTCTACTGGGGTGAGCTGTAACACAGGCTGGGGATAGATGTAACAGGGTGAAGTAATTTGATGAAATAAGACCCATGCTTCCAATTTATGCAAAAACTTGATTGAAGAACAAAAAATAATCAGTTTTGAATAAAGTGAACCATTTAAAGTGACAAAAACATTATATTGTATTCCTTTTAAATTTAGCACAAAAACAATTGCTGTGTGTTTTGTGTGTGTGTGTGTGTGTGTGTGTGTGTGTGTGTGTGTGTGTGTGTGTGTGTACTGTGTTCATGTCACATAAGGGTTCAGTCACTAGCTGTGTTGCCATCTACCTATTTTTATGTGAATTTTGGAATGCTGGATGGAAATGTCAAGATGCGCAAAAATTCTAAAAATGTGCACAAAAAAAAACACGTGCTCATTTGAGGCGGATAGTGTTTTTGTCCAATAAAAAGTTATGCGCATAAACTATGATGGAAACACATTTGACATAAATCCCTTGATGTGCAACAAAAACCTCACATGACTTTGTCTCAATAGAGGATGTGATTGGATAACTGGACTCATTGTAATCATTAAGATTTTTAATGAACTGTTACAACTATCCGCATCTCAAGCAGCATAACATACTGTTTTATCATGTGGGGTTTAAGTTAGCATGAATGCAAAGTATCAAATTAAACTAGAGAAACAGCTACTTTAGGTTAAGTCAAAAGACTGTATCTACATCACAATGATTGCTAGGCAAAAAATAATCTTATTGAAAAATATTGGTTTCTTTCCTGAAAATCATTTTTTTTGGTCATAAAATCTACAATGTTGCTCACATTCACATGCCACTTCTTCTGTAACATTAAAAATGTGAATGGGGTATGATATTGATGCCATGACCACAGCTCTTTTCTGACTTGTCAAACTGACCGTGTTACAACACTCCCTGGTCTCCTCTACATTTCAGGGTTTTTTGGTCCACACAATGAAAGTCACTCAGATTTGGGATAACACGAGGGTATGCAGTGTCCAGAGACGTGTTATTGTAACTGTTTTGTTAATGGCGTCTTCAGTGATTGAAGTGAATCATGATGATTATGAATGTGATTTTCAGTGTGGAATGAGACAGACTCCATCAGCGGATCGACACCAACTCCAGAATCACGTGAGTTCAGCTGTATGGGAACAAATATTAAAACACACTCCTAAGTTTAGTGAAAGAGAAACAATTTATAATTTACTTCAATAATAATTTATAATTCAGTTGAGATGTATTTGTTGTCTATTTCTTGTATATATCAGCTGATTCATTTATTTATGTTTTATAGCTCAGTTGTGGTGGTTGTTTGCTCTTTTCATCATTGTTCTTCTCATCATCTCGATCTGTTTCATGCTGCGTAAAAGGATCTTCAGGTGAGTCTTGAGTTGTGCTTGACTGATGTTTCGCCAAAGCACTGATTACTATACGACGATATTTGGATTTTATTTTTTTTTTCAATTATCAGCTGATCTGTGTGGACAATGTGTTAGAAGCGGGACTTTTATTTTGACAATGCTAAGAACACCTGAGTTGTCAGATTCTCCATCTTCATTCATTTACTGTCATTGTTTAACAGTTCTAATAAAATATTAGAAAGAACTAAAAGGTAAACGATGTGCAAAAAAAGTGTTATAGCATTTACTTTTCAGTTATTAATGGTAGAAAGGCAAATGCTATAATACTTTCTCATACCGCCAGCATTCAGCAAATATGCATTTCTATAATTTAAACAAGTCTTTGGATATCTATTGAACATTTGATTTCATGCACTGTCCCTTTAATGCTATTTGATGACTGGTAAGATCTGGAAGTTTAGATCGCCACCTAGAGTCCATTATCAGAGTCACTACTAAAAGGGTCTCTGATTGGTTAAAATTTCTTAGCAGTTAAAAACCTAACCTAGTGTTTTACCTCTTTAACAGACAATGACATAGCTGTCTTAAAGTCAACCTAAACTATGAAATCTCTCTTAATAAATAAAAATGTGTCCATCTGTTTACGTATGTTTTCACAGGGCAGCGCCGAGCGTGTTTCTGTGTAATGAATCTGAAAACAGGTGAGTGAATCAAACCCATAGAAAGACTGAGTTTTACTGCATCACCTGACAATGTAAGACTGTGTAAATGTAAACAGACGGATGATGTTGTAATCTCAGCTGAGACAGATGCTCTGATGAATGTGTTTCTCTCAGGGATCCTGAATCTGGTGTCCAAACACAGCTCAGATCTGATGACCATCACTCACTGAATCAGTCTGAATCTGGTGTCCAAACACAGCTCAGATCTGATGATCATCACTCACTGAATCAGTCTGAATCTGGTGTCCAAACACAGCTCAGATCTGATGATCATCACTCACTGAATCAATCTGAATCTGGTGTCCAAACACAGCTCAGATCTGATGATCATCACTCACTGAATCAATCTGAATCTGGTGTCCAAACACAGCTCAGATCTGATGATCATCACTCACTGAATCAGTCTGAATCTGGTGTCCAAACACAGCTCAGATCTGATGATCATCACTCACTGAATCAGTCTGAATCTGGTGTCCAAACACAGCTCAGATCTGATGATCATCACTCACTGAATCAGTCTGAATCTGGTGTCCAAACACAGCTCAGATCTGGTGATCATCACTCACTGAATCAGTCTGAATCTGGTGTCCAAACACAGCTCAGATCTGGTGATCATCACTCACTGAATCAGTCTGAATCTGGTGTCCAAACACAGCTCAGATCTGATGATCATCACTCACTGAATCAGTCTGAATCTGGTGTCCAAACACAGCTCAGATCTGATGATCATCACTCACTGAATCAGTCTGAATCTGGTGTCCAAACACAGCTCAGATCTGATGATCATCACTCACTGAATCAGTCTGAATCTGGTGTCCAAACACAGCTCAGATCTGATGATCATCACTCACTGAATCAGTCTGAATCTGGTGTCCAAACACAGCTCAGATCTGATGATCATCCCTCACTGAATCAGTCTGAATCTGGTGTCCAAACACAGCTCAGATCTGATGATCATCCCTCACTGAATCAGTCTGAATCTGGTGTCCAAACACAGCTCAGATCTGATGATCATCACTCACTGAATCAGTCTGAATCTGGTGTCCAAACACAGCTCAGATCTGATGATCATCACTCACTGAATCAGTCTGAATCTGGTGTCCAAACACAGCTCAGATCTGGTGATCATCACTCACTGAATCAGTCTGAATCTGGTGTCCAAACACAGCTCAGATCTGATGATCATCACTCACTGAATCAGTCTGAATCTGGTGTCCAAACACAGCTCAGATCTGATGATCATCACTCACTGAATCAGTCTGAATCTGGTGTCCAAACACAGCTCAGATCTGGTGATCATCACTCACTGAATCAGTCTGAATCTGGTGTCCAAACACAGCTCAGATCTGGTGATCATCACTCACTGAATCAGTCTGAATCTGGTGTCCAAACACAGCTCAGATCTGGTGATCATCACTCACTGAATCAGTCTGAATCTGGTGTCCAAACACAGCTCAGATCTGATGATCATCACTCACTGAATCAGTCTGAATCTGGTGTCCAAACACAGCTCAGATCTGATGATCATCACTCACTGAATCAGTCTGAATCTGGTGTCCAAACACAGCTCAGATCTGATGATCATCACTCACTGAATCAGTCTGAATCTGGTGTCCAAACACAGCTCAGATCTGATGATCATCACTCACTGAATCAGTCTGAATCTGGTGTCCAAACACAGCTCAGATCTGATGATCATCACTCACTGAATCAGTCTGAATCTGGTGTCCAAACACAGCTCAGATCTGATGATCATCACTCACTGTGGGCAGCCGTGAGTGATCATCACTCACTGGGGCAGCCGTGGCCTAATGGTTAGAGAGTTGGGCTTGTAACCCAAAGGTTGCAGGTTCGATTCCCAGGTCCGGCAGGGATTGTCGGTGGGGGGAGTGAATAACAAGTGCTCTCTCCACCTTCAATACCACGACTGAGGTGAGACCCTTGAGCAAGGCACCGATCCCCCAACTGCTCCCCGGGCGCCGCAACATGGCTGCCCACTGCTCCGGGTGTGTGTTCACTGCTGTGAGTGTGCACTTGGATGGGTTAAATGCAGAGGACAAATTCTGAGTATGGGTCACCATACTTGGCCACACACCACTTCCCTTTCCCCTTCCTTTCCCCCTGAATCAATCTGAATCTGGTGTCCAAACACAGCTCAGATCTGGTGATCATCACTCACTGAATCAGTCTGAATCTGAGCAGATCAACGGCTCCGTGTCCAGATGATCAGGATCATCGTGATGTTTTACTTAAACTCAGAGCTGAATCTCTGCTTTGAATTGATATGTATTGTGAAAATAAATACCTGACCGATCCCTCTGTCTCATTTCTTCATATTCACGCTGTTTTAAATAATCGATTGAACAATTCAGCTTTAAATGATTCAAGGTAGTATTTCACTAGTTTGTTGTAATAGTGGAACTAAGTAACTGGGGGCCTCAAGGAGTGGGGCCCACAAAGATATATAATCCATAATATTATCATGACAAAATGACAATTAAATGACATAATTAGGGGAGAGCGGGGACATAAGTAACACTGGACAAAAGTAGCAAAGCATGCTTTTTTCCCACGGTTAGGTCCGAAATAAGTAAATTATGGAAGCAGTATTTTTTTTTCAAGTTAGTTGTGTTGTGTTTCTGGTTTCATGTGTCACAGTAGTGATCAATCTACAGGTTATTTAGAGCTGTAACACATCCTGAAGTTTGTCTTTTCAGAGTTTTTCAGTATAAAAGTAAATCGGGTTTAAATGTCAGGAGTTTCTGTCGGGATGAAAGTAACACTTGATACTTTTGTCCCCCTACAGCATAGGTCACTAACAGGCGGACCGCGGTCCGGGTACGGACCCAAAAGCCGTCCCATACGGACCCGGACCTACAGCCAAAAGCGAAGGTTAAGATTTAAAACCTGACGACGGGGCGCAGCTTTTGTAGTCTTTACGGTAGTGGTAGTGGGGTCGCCAACTGGCGGACTCCGCTCCGAATCCGTGAAGGCTTTTGACATAATGAAATAAATAAATAACAAACGCTAATTTCTAATCAATCAAATTGATATCAAGCATATCAAGGTCAGCTCTAGAGCCGTTTGGGTGCAGTCGTGCGTGCAGTGCTGAGAGCAGCGCTGCATGTAGGCAGACAGATGAAACTTTCAGTGAGTGAAAAACGATGGCATTTTAAAAAATTAGTTGATGAGTCTATGGCGTTATTTTACTGCCAAATGTCGAGAGCACATTTTTGTAGCGCGAAAGTAGATTAATATAATGCGCGAGCGCGAATCTCCCTGCTCGCGCGCGGATTTCCTTTGCTCTCGCACAAAACCGGACGCGTGCTCTCGGATATCCGCTGCTCTCGCGCAGAGAGAGTGCGCACACTTAAAACGTGTCTCTCCTCTTGCTCAAGTGTGCGTGTGCACGCTCAAACTCTGTCCTGTGCACTCGCACATCTCTCCGTGCTCTTGTGCTAGATATTAATTATGTTCACACCTGGATTAAATGTCAAAAGTTATCAGCCAATCAGATTTTTCTATGACTGACCCGATGAAAATACTAGGCCTACATGAAGAGGGAACTGATCCTGGAATTTCTCTACAATTTAATAATATTTAGTCATATCAAATGTATATTAGAAATGGCTAGGAATCGGGTGCTTGGAGTATTTTCATCGGGTTAGTCATAGAAAAATCTGATTGGGTGATAACTTTTTTGCACACTTGAGCAAGAGGAGAGACACGTTTTAAGTGTGTGCACTCTCTCTGCACGAGAGCAGCTTATATCTGAGCGCGCACGTCTGGTTTTGTGCGAGAGCAAAGGAAATCCGCGCGCGAGCAGGGAGATTCGCGCGAGCGCATTATATTAATCTACTTTCGCGCTACAAAAATGCGCTCTCGACATTTGGCAGTAAAATATAGCCATATGAGTCCTTAAAAAGACTTAAATGGTACAAGAAAGTCTTAATTATGATTTCAGGAGGTCTTAAATGTGGGGACTGAAAGACAAAAATTGCGATTAAACTTAAAAAGGCTATTCATTGATTGAATACATATGAGCGCTGCACGTTTCAAAGTCTGTCTCTTGGGCTTTGTGTACTGCTATTCTGAAAGCACCACCTGCTGGAAGAGAATGATTTTCCATTTACAATCAGCCTGTACATCTGCTGTTGTCAAAGACCAATGTGAGAATCAACCCATGTTTTTAAGCAGCACACACGCAGAGTTGTAAATGTGATCGACAAGAAGATAGTGTTATAAAAGGTAAACAATTAAGGCAGTAAAATATATTTATATGTTATTTAATTAATATAATACTTGATTGTTTTTGTGAAAACCTGCATCTGAACTGTAAATCATGCTTTTTACAGTATTTATTTTTTTTTTTTTTTTTTTTTGTGCAGGTCTTAAAAAAGGTCTTGAATTTAAGCTTAAATATCCTGCAGATACCCTGGCCTGGCAAAAAAAAAAACATTAATTGTTTTTATATATAATTCTCCGGACCTCGGCTGGTGGGGGGGGTTCGTTACTGGACCTCAAGCCGTTTTAGTTGAAGACCCCTGCCCTACAGTGACAACGAGTGTTTCTTTTGTCCCGCTGCATGCTAACATGTATTCAGCAGGATTTCAGATCTTGTTTCTAAGATCTTCTGCTCCCAAACCTAGTGAATATGTAGTCAGCATTTCAGAAAGAAGCTGTCTATGTAGGGATTGAACACTGTTAGTGATTCCAGTGAGGTGAAAAATCACTTAAATCTGTGTTTGGTGCAATTATAAAAAAGTTAAATTACAAAGAGACAGATAAACAATGTCACAGTAACTGTAATGGCACTGATTTTCTCATGCCTGACAATAAAAACGTGTTTCTGCAGTTTCTGACCCTGTCATGTGGTTTTATGGATGTTGATATTCGCTGAGTGTCCGGCAGGAGGCGCTAGATCTCCGTTATTAAAAATTATTAGTGACTGAATGAATGAAGTTTATTGACCACACTCCAGTAATGCTTCTCTGCTTGTGTCTGCTGTATCTGTGCTTTATATGGTGTTTCTCGTGTTCAGTGAGCTGTGCTGTAAACTCTGAACTGGTCTTTCAGATCAAATCCGATGAATGTTTCATGTCCTTAGTTTTAGGAAATTTAGCTCATTCTTGCTCAAAGCTACAAAACAAATACTGAATGTTTTTTATTACAGTTATTATTAATGAGGTTTGCCAGAATAGCAACGTACAGGAGTCTCTTCTACAGGTCACGTGATGATGAGGATTGATCGCGCGAAACCGAAAGTGAAAGTAAAGCTGAGCGACGCTGCACAGCAGCTCCACTCCTTCCTGCACTTCTGTGCTTTATGCACAATTGTTGCTTTTTAGGTATTAAATAGGCTGTGTTGAGTTTTTTATGTTTTGAATGTGTTTGTTTTCTTCTTCATGGGATCGTTGTGATCAGATTCAGTGAAAATGGCGACGCTTTCTGGTAAGAAACTGTCTGATACACTGTTTAAGCAATAAGAAACAATTAGTTTGGATTGTCCTGTAGTGTGAAGAGTTATTTTTTCTTTACAGTCAACTGATTCCTCTAACTATCTTTATCTTTGCCTTATTTTTAAAAACGTATTTAACCTTATTTTGTGTCTCTTAATTTCAGAGATGTCAGCGATCAGCTCCAGTCCAGATGATCTGGGCAGAAACACTTCTGGGAAAAGCTCATCTGGGAACACTAAACTAGAAGAGAATGGATTTGATTGGAAATGGATGTAATTAAAAAGCGTGAAGCTGAAGTTTGTGAAGAAGAAGTAGAAGGAAACTCAGAAAAGAGGAGACTGAAATACTAAAGTGAGCAACGCTGAACCGCACGCTTTTCTCATCACCATCATTAATGGAGCGATTCACTTGAAAATAAAACCATGAAGAAACTCAAAAGAAGTGTTTGGAGAGCAGAGGATTTGGCTTACAGTCTGAATTGACGGTGCTTGTGTACTGTAGTCGAGATCAAACCGCACAGATTACAGCAGCGCCCTCTACAGTCACACATGCGCACTGATCTACTGCAAGAGTGTTAAACTGGGATATCCCCCTCAGTGTACAATATACACATAAAGCCTGTGCTCCCTCTGTGCAGATGAGCATGAGCTCTGTATGTGTGCTTGCGCTGCATGTACAACAAACAAGAGGAACCTCAAGCTCCCTCATTTATTCTGACCGAGGATTCATTCGCTGTAAGTACGCTTTGACATTTCTTTTTAATGGACTATTTTTAATGGTTTAATTACGCTGGACCGTGTTACCGGTTGCCCATTGATTGTGAACGATTTTTTTTTTTTTTTTTTTTAATTAGCATGGTTTATAAAGCATAAATAGCCTACTGTCACAAACACAGTATTTGGAAAAGGTGTCAGCGCCGGGATGAATGACATCTTTGCATATTAGCAACTTAAGAGAGGAAGAAAAATCATTGAAATAAAGGTATAACTGCTAAAAATGAGCGTGTGTTTGATCGCCGCTTTCTAAAGGACCATTCATAACCTTCACACACACACATGCATAATTGTAAAAGGCTCATTCCTGGGATTCGGTAACATTTCAACTTGGAATATACATGCTTTTCAAATTCTAAATATTCCACATCATTAGGCACATATCAAACCTCCAAAAAAATCATATTTTCCCACCTCAGGCATTAAAGACTTGTTATTATTTGTCCGTAACGGACAAAATGGGGTTAGTTTAAAAAGGATTTTACACAGAAATTGTTATAAAACAAACATCTACATACTGCTCATGTGTCCCTGATAACAATTTAATGACAAAAAAATGTAAAACTTATCAATAATTTTCACATTGTTATAGGACTGAAGCTAAAAATACACAAATAGTGTGTCTACGGTCTCTTTATTTAAAAAAAATATATATTTTTAATTAAAATTTTTAACTAAAAGCACAATTTTAGCCCTTATCATGTAAGATAGTTATCAGCAAGAAATACTTTTGTTCTTAATTGTCTTCCCTATATTTTTCTAAAAATATTAATGTGTGACGGGGTTGAAGACTGTAACACATTTGAAGAGATACATTGCCTTACATTTTATTTTTTGGTTTTGTTTCTCTCTCATATTGTCCCCTTGTTTCTGGGTCAACATATCTGCATGGCCAACATTGTCTTTCTGCTGAAAATCTGGGTGCAATTTCTGATGTATGATACCTGGCAATGTTTAAGTGGACATATTACATCAAAAATTATATTTAAAATAAAAAATATGAGTTGTCATGATTTTGGAGTATATATATACAGGTGCTGGTCATATAATTAGAATATCATCAAAAAGTTGATTTATTTCACTAATTCCATTCAAAAAGTGAAACTTGTATAATGTATACATTCATTCCACACAGACTGATATATTTCAAGTGTTTATTTCTTTTAATTTTGATGATTATAACTGACAACTAATGAAAACCCCAAATTCAGTATCTCAGAAAATTAGAATATTACTTAAGACCAGTACAAAGAAAGGATTTTTAGAAATCTTGGCCAACTGAAAAGTATGAACATGAAAAGTATGAGCATGTACAGCACTCAATACATGGAGTCGATCAGTCTGTGGCACTGCTCAGGTGTTATGAGAGCCCAGGTTGCTCTGATAGTGGCCTTCAGCTCTTCTGCATTGTTGGGTCTGGCATATCGCATCTTCCTCTTCACAATACCCCATAGATTTTCTATGGGGTTAAGGTCAGGCGAGTTTGCTGGCCAATTAAGAACAGGGATACCATGGTCCTTAAACCAGGTACTGGTAGCTTTGGCACTGTGTGCAGGTGCCAAGTCCTGTTGGAAAATGAAATCTGCATCTCCATAAAGTTGGTCAGCAGCAGGAAGCATGAAGTGCTCTAAAACTTCCTGGTATACGGCTGTGTTGACCTTGGACCTCAGAAAACACAGTGGACCAACACCAGCAGATGACATGGCACCCCAAACCATCACTGACTGTGGAAACTTTACACTGGACCTCAAGCAACGTGGATTCTGTGCCTCTCCTCTCTTCCTCCAGACTCTGGGACCCTGATTTCCAAAGGAAATGCAAAATTTACTTTCATCAGAGAACATTACTTTGGACCACTCAGCAGCAGTCCAGTCGAGACGCTTCTGACGCTGTCTGTTGTTCAAGAGTGGCTTGACACAAGGAATGCGACAGCTGAAACCCATGTCTTGCATACGTCTGTGCGTAGTGGTTCTTGAAGCACTGACTCCAGCTGCAGTCCACTCTTTGTGAATCTCCCCCACATTTTTGAATGGGTTTTGTTTCACAATCCTCTCCAGGGTGTGGTTATCCCTATTGCTTGTACACTTTTTTCTACCACATCTTTTCCTTCCCTTCACCTCTCTATTAATGTGCTTGGACACAGAGCTCTGTGAACAGCCAGCCTCTTTTGCAATGACCTTTTGTGTCTTGCCCTCCTTGTGCAAGGTGTCAATGGTCGTCTTTTGGACAACTGTCAAGTCAGCAGTCTTCCCCATGATTGTGTAGCCTACAGAACTAGAGTGAGAGACCATTTAAAGGCCTTTGCAGGTGTTTTGAGTTAATTAGCTGATTAGAGTGTGACACCAGGTGTCTTCAAGATTGAACCTTTTCACAATATTCTAATTTTCTGAGATACTGAATTTGGGGTTTTCATTAGTTGTCACTTATAATCATCAAAATTAAAAGAAATAAACACTTGAAATATATCAGTCTGTGTGGAATGAATGTATACATTATACAAGTTTCACTTTTTGAATGGAATTAGTGAAATAAATCAACTTTTTGATGATATTCTAATTATATGACCAGCACCTGTATATATTTACTGAAACCATGACTATTTTATATTTTTTTCATTAAAATTATTAATAAATGAAGCAAATTATTATATCCTGTCACAATTTTACAACCCCGTGACTATGAGAAATACATATATTTGTGACGGGGTTGAGTGTGACGGGGTGGTGATTTTTCACTGCTCCTCATGTAGTGTAGGAGAATAGACCATATATGGCAGCAATAAAATAAGTACATTGTATATACTTATGAATTAAAATAAAATGTTGTAAAAGTAATAATTTTCCATCTTAATTTTATGTGACGGGGTTGAGTTGTTAAGCTTGACTGTACCCTCCCTGACTATAACATGCCTAAAAAATATGAATAAAAAGTATGATACTACTAACTATTTTCTGCAGCACTATTAAAGAGACCTGAATGATGTCATTTCTGGTAAATGATGTCACATATGGGTGGAGTCTAAAGTATTACGGGCGTAGAATCGTTAGTGTGACGGGGTTGAGTTCAGACTGAGGGACATAACTTTAAAGTCTGTTTTTTATCAAATATTTTGCATTTTTTTATTTTATTTTTTACAAGAAAGGAACACAAATAAATACTTACATTGTTGCCAAAAATCACAGACACTATCTGTGCTTAGTTTAGATTCAGGTTCAGATTGTTTATTGTCATTGTACTTTAATTAATAAAAAAATAAATAAAAACATATTACACATAAGGTTTAAGATTGATATAAGACATTATTTTATGCTAAAAAATATTAAAATGCAATATTTTTTTTATTCATTATAATGGATATCCCAAAGTTTTGTGAAAAGCTTCTAACAATTAATTTTGGTGAACCACCACTTTAGAAACTTTGAGGGACTGAAATATTGCCGAATCCCAGGAATGACCCAAAAACGTTCAAATGTTATTTAAAATACTGTAGTAATTTATAGTAAATACTATAGTGTTTTTGAAGCATGCTGCAGTAAAGTGTAAAATGCATGCTACAGCATACTGTATTAACTATAGTGAACTGATAAACTGTAATAAATACTGTAGTATATTGTAGCATAATATACCCTATATTTGTAGAAAACTTAGTATGGTATTGGGAAAAGTAATTTGTTTATATTACTATAGTTGTTATATTACCACAGCAGCTATAGAATTACCACAACAAATTAATTTGAGTACTTTACTACAGTATGGTTCAAAAACACTGCCTATTTACTAAATTACTGTAGTATTTTTTCATGTGCGAGATGAAAGAAAGTAAGATAGGCCTATATCTTTTTTTATAGCTTTATTGCGGGGAATGTTTACACATGTGAGGAATATGTTTTGGAGACAGAAGCTCCACAGCGCAACAGAACAACAGCGAAAAGACAAGACACAGATGATGAAAAGAATAATAAGTAGCCTAAATAGGGAATGACACTATACAAGAATGTGCAAAAATATATTTAAAGAAAAAAATACACAATATACAAAATAAGTTATTTGTTTGTACAGGTATGTTTTGTACAAAAGTCCCAGAAACCTTTAGATGCTTATTTTTGTTTAAGAACCCGAACTGTAAAATCTGAACTGTGTTAAATGGCCTTTTATTGTAAGAAAACATATTATGTCATAATAATATAATATGTTATTTGATTTCAAACAGCTTTTCTTTATTTGAGCTGAATCATGTATAACATCAACATGACGTGTGGAGAGATTGAGACTGAATACAGACTTCATGCTGATTTACTGAATCACATCAATAATCCTGACTGTGATCAGAGCTGGTATTCACAGGTGAGTGTTTCTGACCTCAAACTACACCATTATTCTCTGATACATCACTTGATCCTCTTTTGTTTGACTTGTTCAGGACGGGCGTCTGTTAGCAGATCCATCAGATCCTCAGAAACTGATTGCTCCTGTTATTTCTGTCTCGTCACGTCTCACTGTGTGAATGAACTTCGTCACGAGATCATCTGTCATTCTGATGGAGTAAATACACTCAATCTCTCTCAACGTTTATATTTTAAATCATTAGAGCTGCAGGTTATCAGGGCATTAAACACAAACTCACAGTAATTAAACATTCATGAACATTATAAATGCTGCTCTAATGCTTCTTTCTTTCATTTCAGTTCAGATTTGACACCGTGTTCAGAGGTGAGAGAAACACTTCAACTATCAGTATGGTGTTTATGATGGACAGATGATGATCTCTAATATTCGCTGTAAAACACACCAGTCTATCCTGATTGAGATCAAACTCTGTGTTGAATTGAATCTTGCGTGTCTGAAGTGAATCCTGATGATTGTGAATGTGTTTTTCAGTGTTTAATGACTCCGTCAGCGGATCGACTCAGTCTCCAGAATCACGTGAGTTCAGCTGATGATTGACAGCATGATATATAGTTCATTAATTCAGTCCAGCAGATGATTTTATCCTGCTGTTGCTCGTGTAGATCAGTTGTGGTGGATTTCTGTCCTGATCTTCATTGTTCTTCTGGTTTTGATCTGTTTCTTGCTGCGGAAAATGATCTTCAGGTGAGTCACGACTCTTTAATTGTGTGTCATAAAGTCATATTTAATGATGAAATCAGTAGATTATTCATTGAAATTTAATTTGAGACTCTCTGAATCTTCTGCTGAATCTGATTCTCTCAGGGATCCTGAATCTGGTGTCCAAATGAAGCTCAGATCTGATGAATCTGATTCACTGAATCAATCTGAATCTGAGCAGATCAACGGCTCTGTGTCCAGAAGATGATCTTCATCGTCAGCATCATCTTCATCACCACAGTCATTTACTCAAACTCAGGCTCCTCAGGACAGGGATTGTTGCTTCATTCTGAGCTTCTCAGCTTATTCTCATTCATCTGCATCTGTCTGTTTTATTAATGAAGTTGACTCTTATAGACTGGATCTGAACTGTCTTGTGTTTCTGATCGTCTCCTGAATCCAAATCTCTCTTTTAAAATTGTGAATTCCCAACTAATTCCAGCTTCACCTTTCCTCCTTAAAGTTCACTGAATTCATTACTTTAGTACTGTGTTTTATTATTGTCACGCTATTCATTTGAGAAGTTTCTGATTCCCACTTTAAGACACTTTATAGAGTTTCTTATGGAGCTCAAAGTCATTAAAGCATCGATTATGTGAAGCTGTTTACATTCAGTCATTCAAATCTCTGTAAATAAATGGCTTGTCAATAAATCTTTCTTCTTAGTTTTTCACATTTATACTGTTTCAGACAATTTAATAATTCATAATCTAAAAAATTCTAAAATCAAAACTGAGCAGGAGCATCATGTTTGTTTCACACTGCATTTGTGCTCTAGTACAAGACCTGTACTTTTTGTGAGGAAATTTTAAGATTTGTGCCAGATTTATTGGTTATTTATAAAAACTCTTATTTTATCACATTTCCCATTCATTTTCAATGTGGAAAAACGTTTGAACCTCGAATGCTATGAACGTGTCTTTTTTTTTGCACACATTCAGAATAACCAAAATCAAGCCCAGTTTTGTGTGTGTATAGATAATGTCACAAAATTACAAAATCCTATTCATACACCACTGAGATGAAATTGATCGGATTTTTTTATTGAAGGAAAATCGGTCAGGAAACCCGTTTCTGTGCTGTTGTGATTTTTGCCTTCTTTTAAAGTATATAGTGGGTTGTTGTTAAAGCTGTCCTTCAAGATTTATGGGAAGTTTGCCAACTCTTTTAGAAGATGCATTTTAAATTAGTTAGATCCACGACCCTTAGATTTTGCCTATATTAATATTATTTGGTGGTTTTTGTAATATTAATATTATTTTTTAATATTTTTTTTGTTGTTGTTTTTTTTTTCCTGGCCATTGTGATTCTTTTTTTGAACATATTTCTTATGCTGGTTCTAAATTTGGGTCATAACACTAAATGTACAAACTGCAGTAACCTGTTAAGAATGGTTTACCTTCAAATGTTGGGTCTAAGACACTTGACCTGCAGAGGTTTTGTGGTTTAAAACAGCTTCCTTTGTTTTCAGCTCTGTATAATATCAATGTGGGGTTGTGTGTATGTGGGTAACCAGAGACAGATTATGACACAGCGGTGCCCTGGGCACGGACTGATTAAAGTCCCTCAAATATATTCTCAAATATAAGTAAATACACATTTCATCAAAGCTGTCCTAAGACTGAAGCTGTCTACGCTGTGAAATTAATATCTTCCATCGCTGTTGAGGACCGGTATTTCAGCTGGGTCCCTCTCTGAAGGCCTGTGCGTTAAAGGCAGGGGAGGTGATTTTGTTCAAAAAGATGTGTTCATTTTTTTTTGTTATGCTGGTTGAAAGACTCTTCACATCCCGATAGCAATCACTATCACTAAGTTAAGTGCTCTAAATGTGCTCTAGTATTTATTTATTTCATCGGTAGAAGGCATAGGAGCATAAAAGCAGTGCATTATTGTTATATTCATATCAAAGAGCTTTAAATTATTATTGACACATACATGTTTAATGCCAGATGAGTCTGGTTTCTCATTCAGACATTGAAGCGTTGTTTCTGTAAAGCAATTACACCTACAAAAGGCCCTCGGCGAGTCCAACATAGTTATGCATATGAGGATTTCCCTGCAGCACACCCCTTTCTGCTCCTCAGGATCACCCTCAAACCGACACAATGACTCACCGCTTGTTGTGACATGAAGACCGCAGTATCTGACGTTGGTAATTACACTGGGGGAATACCCTGAACTCGCAAGCACAAGTCCTGTATCTAAAATAGACACAGTTGAAGAAGATTGATGACGAAATGAGGAGACAACACTGACATGCGCCGACATTAGAAATCACAACATGCTTTGACCAAGAATTTATCACATTTTATTTTAGTAACATTAGTATACAGTATATTAGCCTTAATCTTGGTAACGAGGAGCCATCAATAGTCTTAGTTGTAATCAGTGCTGGGTAGATTACTCACAAACTGTAGTCTGTCACTGATTCCAAATTACATGACGTAATACACTGCATTACCCATTTTAGACAGTATAATCAGACTACTCTTTGATTACAATTGACCTAACTCATTTCTTACATTGACTGAAATAAGATATTCTTGTACTATACTGATATATAAAGAGAAATAAAATATATCACATTCTTTGTGATTAGCAACATGAAGTGCATTAAATGTTGCTTTACGTCAATTGCTATCAAACTGGTTTGTTAAGGAACTGCAAGGCATTAAAAGATGAAAAAAAGAATTGAGAATCAATAAACGAGTAATTTATTGCTAGTGTGAATAATAATGCAATCATGTAATCAATAAAAAAGTAACTGTAGTCTGATTATGAGTGTTTTAAAATGTAATATAATCTAATCTCGAATACTATTTTTTTACGTAGTCCAGATTACATGTAATCAGTTACAACACTGCCTGCAATTAAAGCTTCAAGAAATGACACAATCACAAGAACTACGGTGCATATGTTTAAGGGCAAGTAAAGTAAAATAAAGTAAAACAGACACAAGTATATTTGGTGGTGGCTGTATTTATGATATCCAAATCCATCCAAATTGCATATTACAGTGACATATTTTTGGTGGTCTAAAACAAGTTTATACATTTATTCATTTGTCAGTTTATTTTTCAGTTTATTCATTTGACATTTATTCAGGTAATATTATGTATATGGAGTCAAATATGTTGGCCTAGGCAGTTTTCCTTGTTTTTATGGTAAACGTCTGTAAATTGCTTTTGGTTTCACACAGTTGTAGCATTTCATCATCGAGTCTTTCATGACTGTTGTGTAACATGTCAGGATCTGCCTTGAACAATGCTGAGGGAAAGTATTACTCATCATATTTTGCTGGAGGGAAAAGTAGACGGTTTACAGCTTCTGATAAAAATAGAAATCATACAAACATAAAGTCAGTTACAACCTATTTATGAACAGGATCAAGTGTAAGTTGTGGTTAAAGAGATTCTCAGTCATCATTTATGTAAGTTTCATTTTGTGCAACAGGCTTGTAAATAGACAGTGTGTGTGTGATCATCACTGTGGTTTATCACTCAGTCACACACATCTTCTGTTCCGCATTAAAACATGTAAATACTTTTTGAAATAAAACTAATCCAATAATGTGATGTGTTATGTGACGCTAGAAGATGTCTATATGTACATGACATTTTGCATGCACTGTCAATGCACTTGTGTTGGAAAACAGTCAAAATGAGCAGCAAAAGTTTAACAACTACAGCTGTCATCGTTTACACACAACCACTCAAAACATTTTGAGTTTTCTTTGACCTCTTGGGCTTTTGCAGTTGGACTGCTGTATTTTTACACTATGCATGTGCTGAATAATGACAGACTACCATACAATATTCAGTAGGCTACTTGCATTACATGCAGTAAATTAATTCACCTTAGGCTACTATTAGCGATTTCTATACTTTTATGTAATTTTCTTGTACACAATATACTTTTGCATATGCATACTGTGTTCTCTATAAGTTCTTAAAATATAGCCTATATTGTAATATATTGATAATAAATGAGATGAGACGGGCTGAAGTACTGCATCAACATGCTCTTTAATGTGATTCTCACTTTCAGTTTACTGCAGGAGCATAGTTTTAACTTCAGGTCAGATTTATATCGCATCTCACGCGCTTCAGTCAATGAAAGCCTCGGCCAGGAGTTCAACTGCGAACTAAATATTGGGACACCAAACTAAAGCGAAAGTACACAACAACTAGTGACTTAAATAGATAGCGGCGTTCTGTGTTTTATGTTTTCACATTATGTAATGATTTCACAAATAGCAGGTCAAAACATTGCTAATGTGGCCGAATCTGAAAAGCCAGAAGAAATCAAGAGCTGTTTTGGAGCCGATAGAGAGACAGTTTTAATTGCTGGAGAGGAAACCAAACGATGCGGCTTTCACAAAAAAGGAATTTCCATCATTTGAAACTTCGTCTGTGTAAAAACATAAGCGCTTCCTCTCATTGGTCGAATCCACGTCGTGTTTTGTGTTTGGCCCCTCCCCTCAGTATGAAGGGTTTCCCCACAGAAACTGCAGGAAGCGCTCTTCCAAATTCAGCAGTTCAAGAGGAATTTCATTCAGCTTCTGCTCCATTCACACAAGTATTCATCCGCTAAAGGTAAGAAATATATTTACTATAAGTTGCATGTTTAAATAGTTTGACAGTGAACCGCTTTTATAGACTAGTAAGTTCTATGTGGTTAACAGAAATCATAACAGTTCTAGGAATCTTTTCTGCAGGAAAAGAAGGGCATGTTAAAATGTAAAATGTTTATTACGACAAATAACATGAGTGACTCTCTTGACTCCGTGCAATTCTACAATTCTTAAATTCCATTAACTTTATCAGTGTTTTGATAATTAAATTAGTCGCCGCTCTCACAGCGCGTGATGATCCTTCAAAACACCGGTTTCTCTCTGCATAGAGCGGAATTGCTTATTGTTTACATCACGAACGTGTGGACACGATGTACATTAAATGAGAAATGCATAAACAATAGTTTTACACAACCGTTTCTGCTTGTATTAAATTAGGTTTTCCAACATTGGCACGCGCAGAGTTGAACATTCCGCGGGGACGCGCTTTTGCCTGTTTCACTTTATAGCAGAGGACTTTACCTTTTGTTTTTCTTTGTCTGAAAGCTAAGTTACCGCTATCAGCTAACGTGATTAGGTCAGTGATCCTCAGCATTTCACACAAACCCATATATCCACGGCATGAGCGCGTGCTCGCGCACACACAAGCACAGAACTACACGCGCTTCAGCTGTTTTAGCGACAGGAGCGCGCAGCAATTCAGCAGGTATCGGGAAGGAATCATTCTGTCGTCATCATTTATTTCAACCAAAGTTATAATGAAGGTATGACAAGCGTTTAAATATAGATTGACCGCGTGAACTTTTTTTTTATGATTATCAAGTTATCAGGTAAACTGTTCAAGTAGCAGATCTAAGCAAAGCAGCGAGTCTACTGACTGATGCTTGATGTGTAACTCTATTGGTTTTCTAATGACTCGTCAGAATACACTCTGTTCCAATAGAGGCGCGTTCAGGTCCGTCATTCAGCACCGAAAACACTCTGTTCTGTCACTGCGTGAAGATGAAGTGTGATTTTGGATAAGGAAACGTTCATTGTGAGAATGAGTCTCTGTGTTTGGTGGTTTCACACAGAAGTCTCTTCTCTGCTGTCCAATTAAATACGATTCAAATTTGAAATTGCTTTTAAAGATTTGACCTGTATAATTAGTCTATTCGCTGTTATTACTGTTATTACAATGGCGCCCTCTGCTGCACTCTGTTACATAAAAATAGCTATACAGTCGTGGTCAGAATTATTGGCACCCATGGTAAATATGATCAAAGAAGGCTGTGGAAATTAATCTGCATTGTTAATCCTTAATTAATTAAAAAAATTCACAAAAAAGTCTACCCTCATTGGATAATAAGAACTTAAAATGGGGGGAAATATCATTATGAAATACATTTTTTCTCTAATACACATTGGCCACAATTAACGGCACCCTTTTATTCAATACTTTTTGAAACCTCAATTTGCCAGTTTAACAGCTCTGAGTTTTCTCCTATAATACCTGATGAGGATAGAGAACACCTGACAAGATCAGACACCATTCCTTCATCCAGAATCACTCCAGATCCTTCAGATTCACAGCTTCTTCTCTTCAGTTCACCTCACTCATCTTCTACAGGGTTCAGGTCAGAGGACTGGATTTGGCCATAGCAGAAGCTTGGTTTTGTGCTCAGTGACCCATTTTTGTGTTGTTTTTGAGGTTTGTGTTTGGATTATTGTCCGGTTGGAAGATCCAAACATGGCCCATTATAAGATTTCTAACAGAGTCAGTCACTTATTGATTTTTTTATCTGTTGGTATTTGATAGTATCCATGATGTCATGTGTCTAAACAAGATGTCCAGGACCTCCAGCAGAAATATAGGCCCACAACATCAAAAATACAGCAGTATATTTCATTGTACACATGGAGTACTTTTTATCCCTGTGTTCACCAAACCCATCTTGAGTGTTTGCTGCTAAAAAGCTCATTTTTTAGTTTCATCTGATGATAGAAGCCAGTCCCATTTGAAGTTCTAGTCGTGTCTGATAACTGAATATGCTGGAGTTTGTTTTTGGATGAGCTAGGAGAATTTTTCTTGAAACCCTCCCAAACAACATGTGATGATGTAGGTGCTGTCTGACAATATTTTTAAAGGTTTTCTGCCCCCAAGACTCAACTATTTTCTGCAATTCTCCAGCTGTGGTGTTTGGAGAGTCTTTATCCACTCAAACTCTCCTCCTCACCGTGCATTAGGACGATATAGACACACGTCCTCTTCCAGGCAGTTTAGTAACATTTTCTGTTGATTGGAAATTCTTAATTATTGCCCTGATGGTGGAAATGGGATTTTTCACTGCTCTAGCTCTTTCCTTAAAGCCACTTCACTAATTTGTGAAGCTCAATTATCTTTTGCAGCACATCAGAAATATATTCATTGGTTTTTCTCATTGTGATGATGATTAAGGGAATTTGGGCTTTGTTTTCCCTGATATTTATATTTCTGTGAAACAGGAAGCCATAGCTGGATAATTTCATGTTCACAATCACCCTGTAGTGCTCAAAATTATGAATATGAATGGGAATATACTTCAGAGATATTTTACTCATAAGAATTTCTAGGGGTACCAATAATTGTGTCCAATGTGTATTTGAGAAAAACATTTATTTCATAATGAGATTTTCCCCCATTTTCAATTGTTTTAGTTCAATGAAAGGTTAGATTTTTGTGATTTTTTTAAATAAAAGATCAAAAGGATTAATAATGCAGGTTTATTTTCAGAGCCTTCTTTGATCATATTTACCAAGGGTGCCAATAATTCTGACCACGACTGTATGTAATTGTTGCATTTTATAATACTGTTTTGCTGAAATATTATATTTTTGTGTGAAGAACAGAATGAAATTTAAGTAATTTGTTTTCCACGCTTTTGTGATGAGAGATCCGAGAAGATATATATTGTTTCTGCTTAAAATGCACGTCAATACACTTTTCCAACAGACATGTACATATTTGTTAAGGTGTAAAATGTTTATTAAACATGTAAATGTTTGTTATTGGAAACCACTTGACATGCAGTAATTTGTTATGTGATTTAAAATGATTTTCCTCTTTTTTCAGCATTGAATCATGGACATCATCAATATAACGTGTTCAGAGATTCAGACTCCAGCGGGTTTTGTGTATGTGATTCTGTCTGTTTTACTGAATCACATCAATAATCCTGACTGTGAGCAGAGCTGGCTCTCAGAGGTGAGTGTGTTTCTGTCCTCACACTGCTCCATTATACACACACACACACACACACACACACACACACACACACAGACACAGACACACACACACACACACACACACACACACACACACAGAGACAGACAGACAGACACACACACACACACACACACACACACACACACACACACACACACACACACACACATTTTCTTCTTTTATTTGGATCCACAATACAATCAACAAAAACAGAATCCAAATACCTTGGGAAAGACAATTTGCAAGATGACAGGTACACATGACTAACATACATTCACAAGTCCTTATACTTATAATATTTAACACTCAAGGATAGACAAAACATCTTCGTTTCTATATTTGCATACTCCCTATAACTTTATGCTATTTCAGATTTTCAATACACTCCATTCTGTGTGATTTATAAGCTTGTTTCCTCATGGGGACCAAAAACTGTCCCTACAAGGTCGAAATTTACTGGTATTACTATACATGTGGGGACATTTGGTCTCCATAACATGATGAATACCAGGTACACACACACACACACACACATGATCTGATGGTGTTTTATTTGTTCAGGACAAGCGTCTGATAGCAGATCCATCAGATCCTCAGAAACTGTTTGCTCCTGTTATTTCTGTCTCATCTGATCGTCTCTTCACGTCTCACTGTGTGAATCTGAATCATGAGATCATCTGTGATTCTGCTGATGGAGTAAATCAACTCAATCTCTCTCAGCATTCATCTGTTTAATAATAATTTATTATTAGAAATGCTGCTCTAATGCTTCTTTCCTTTATTTCAGCTTCATTTCAGTCATGTAACCGCATTCAGAGGTGAGAGAAACAGTGAAACACATCAGTGTGTCCTGATTGAGATCAAACTCTGTGTTGAACTGAATCTTCTGTGAATCTTCGAGTGAATCATGATGATTGTGAATGTGTTTTTCAGCGAGGAATCAAACTGCAGCGACTCCAAACTCAGGTGAGTTTCAGCTGATAAACATCTCATAAAACACTGCAGATCTGATTCACACTCAATACACTTTCACTCTTTTCTCTCATATTCACTCATATTTATCATCACTGTGTGTTTGTAAAGATGATCTGAATCAAGTGACTCTCCAGCTCTCAGGTACAACATTCACAGCTTTAAACCTCTTTATAATATTGATTAATCATTATTGATCAGCTGATTTGATATTTGATAACTTGTTTAGATCAGCTGTGGTGGCTTCTGGCTGTTTTCATCATCATTGTTCTGGTATTTCTTTGTTTCTTGCTGCGTAAAAGGATCTTCAGGTGAGACTGCTGTCATCAATCCCCTATTCAGTTTCTATTCAATTCAATTTACCTTCATTTCAATAAATCACATGAACAGTTTAGATCTGAAACTGATGTTGAGACACTTGCTGTATGAAGCTTCATGTGCTGCATCTATAGGACACTGATGAAGGTCAGATCTGATGATCCTCATGCAGTGCAGGAATCTCATTTGAGGTTTAATCAACATCACAGGTCTTCATAAATACTCAAACTGAACGAGGCACAAAGCTGATTTCCAGACCGTCTCTGTTCCTCTGATCCACAAGCCTCCATACGACGATCTGCTGAAGACATCTGAACCAATCCACAGCCTTCAAACCCAAGGCACTTACCACAAACAATTATTATTTTCTGTGTTTTATTTCTACTCTGACTTGTTTCTTGCTCTAGCTTTGAAATTAATCTGTCAATTTGGATAAAAGCGTCTGATAAATGAGTAAACTGAAAATGATTTATTTTTAATGTTGTTTAATGTTTATGTTTCTGGGGTATGATATGCAAGATACAGTTGAAATAATGAAAAGGAAATATACTCTAAATGACATGATTAGATTTTTATTCTTATCCTTACATTTTTATTAAACTCTTGCTATTTTTAAACTATATATGCATATTAGTTTTGATTTTAAATGACAGTTCACCCAAAAATGATCATCCTGTCCTCATTTATTCATGCTCATGTGGTTCAACATGTACTATACTTTCGTGTATGAAAGCTACGACTTCTTATAAAAGTTTAGCCAGGAAAGAAAGCTTTGATATTAGTGTATATTTATTTAAATTATACAAATCTATGTTGTGCTTCTTGAGGACTGGGGTAACAGCAGCGATTCTCAAACAAACCAGTAGGAAGGGGATCAGGTACACAAGTAGTAGCTTTACTACCGTAACAAGTGTAACAAGTGAGGCAAAATCAGGTTGTACAACATTTGAATGAAAAACACTGCACACTAGCATGAGAAGGATTAGGACATTTTCCCCAGACGTCTCAAAGGTTACGGTTGAGTGGGTACAACAGTTAGCGAAAGCTGATTACAGTTTCTTAAGTTTTAAATATGGATATTTTTCTTACAAAAACATCAGAAAGGCATTTATTTTAAATAAAAATGAAGGAAATAATAAAAAAAGTTGAAAATAAAGTATCGGGTAGGGTTAGAGTAGGTGTAGGGAGGGGTTTATTGTCACAATAAGGTGGCATCCATTTAATAATTTTAATTAAAACTATAATTTACACTCAATACGTTATTATTGCGTACTGTTTTATATTATACGACAATACTGAGGTGCAGCTAATTGCCACTATTTGCAATAAGTAGTATAAATAGCAGAAAATCTTGCTATTTTAACATAGTGTAATTATAATCTATCGCTATTTACACTGAGTGCAAATAGCCTCTGCCTAATTTTATATGCCGAGCCTGGTAATCCCAGGATAGTACCCAGACACTTTACTGTCGTAACTGTTTAGGCTAAAGTTAGCTCGCTAGCGAGGCTATCTCTTACCTTCATAGTCATGAACACATTTAAAAAAACGTATTACATTTTAAAGCCTTTATTATTTTAAACTCTACAGCTGTGCAGTAAAATTCACTTTAAATATTCACTTTTCATTCATGAAGACCACATGAAAAAACGTGCCTCGGTGGAAAACAGACTTTTAATATGAAAGTGACATAAAATTACTATTAGGGCCATTCCACCGAATGGGTGCCATTTCTGTCCCCAGGACATTATAGGTACAAACATGCATCCAAATTAACTATAAAATAAATTTTATTATTAAGCAAAGTGTCCTGCACATTAATCTAACTGCAAATTTAAAATATATAATTAAAAAGTTATTAAAAACTACCTAAAACACTGAAAATAAAGCATTTGTACATGTCCCCAGTGTCATCACTACATTTTAACATTAAATATAATGTTTACAATCCTTCAGAAATAATATTTATTTTACATTTTTGTGTACCTCCATATCCCACCTGTGCTTTAAATACATTTATTTCAAAATAAATTTATACTATTTTGGATAAAATACACATTTTAGTCGTGTCCTCAGGTTTTTGCTCAGTCCTGTTACCCTAACACAATCCCCCTCTAAAAAACTGGGAAAAATCCACAAGACACATTTTCAACATAATATTGCAACATCTGGATCTTCTGAAGGCAATGAAATGATCAAAAGCATGTGGTCTTATTTTCTTTTCTGTATATTTGATGATATTGTAACGGTGGCTGGGTGCATCATTATAAATATACTGTCCTGTTACCTAAATTATTTCTTAGATGATACTTGTTTATTTTAAAAATACAAATCTTTGTGAATCACTATAATTTGCTGAGTATTCTCATAATATTCACATGTACTCCATGTGGCTAGATTATATGTATTTGCTGATTTTATCCTAAAATCTCAGTCCTGTTACTTTCAGTCCTGTTACTCTTATCCTATACTTATATATAGTAACTGAGTAAAAGTAACAGGAGTGAGTAGTGTCATCAGATTTATTCATGTAAATATTAGGCTACATCCATATTAATCAAAAATGCATCTTTTTCTCAAAGTTTTGGCCTTCCACACTGAGACAAAGCTTTTGCCCAGAGAAAACCTATGGTTGTTC
Source organism: Aspiorhynchus laticeps (assembly GCA_023376895.1). NCBI lineage: Eukaryota > Metazoa > Chordata > Actinopteri > Cypriniformes > Cyprinidae > Aspiorhynchus > Aspiorhynchus laticeps. Next base: position 45,577,902 of record CM041794.1, on the reverse strand, counting down.
CTGCATTTTATATTACATTTCTGCAAGTATGACAGAAAATGTACTTGAAATTTCTGTCCAGTGGACCAGTACAGATTTTGAATAGTTAAATATGTGTATTACTAGATTCAGTCTTTAAAAAAGATAGTACATTTAAGTGATTGTGACTCACATTCAGTAGGCCTATGTGCAGTTAATATTAAGTATGTGCCTATTTTGCATTTGTTACATATATATTTTGTAAAAAATGTAGTCCTACATAAGTACGATAGGCTGTTATATAGAACAAGGTATGTATGTTGGCATGGATGCCAGAGAGTAATTTGTATGTGTGCTAATATGCTTTGATTTTCTAGCGGTTTTTAAGTTCAACGTGCTTCAAGTTCAATTTTTGTTCAACGTGTTTTAAGTTAAAAAATTGTATGTATGTATTGTATTTCACAAGAAATACAACATTTCTTGTCAGCAATTAAATGTTACTTTAAGTAAATAAATGATTTGCTGACAATTGCTAAAGACCATTACTCAAGTTTTAAAGCTGACATTTTTTCACTGTGCTTGGTTATTTTACTTATTTTGCATGTATGCCTACACATGGATCCTGTTATTTGTCTTATTTATTAAGACCTATGACTCATACCCTCTTGGTTTATCAAAAAATGAGAAGACTTGAGACTTGTTCGATGATGGTGGTGTAACTTGGGTGAAAAAAAAATAGTTTCAAAAAGCTTTGAAGAGCAAACAGTGCAGAACGTATTTATTTTATTCATCATTTAAAAAAAAGAATAAAAAAACAACAACAACAACAATTCAGTATGTTCTCAATACATTTAACAAACCATGTTTATCCAAACAATGATGCAATAGCTACATAAAATAAATTAAATTAAATGAAAATGAAAGGGCAACACAAGCATATATTAAATGAATTTGGCCTCAATGATGTCAACAAATGACGTCATCCGCATGCACGTGAAGAGCAGTCGAATTCTGGCACAACACTGGAGGAGGAAAATCATTGTGCTGTCAGACTGATCACACTGACCATGTAGTTTAAGTTTAAATGACTTGTACAACCAAGTTTATTATATTGGAAAAATTTAAGGCAGCAACTGAACTTACATTTTTAATTTAAATTAGGTGGGAACTTTTAACAGTGTAAACACAAAAAAGTTGCAAGACTTCTTGTCACTCCTAACATTTGTGATTGTATTCACACTACGAGACCTTTCAATAAAATGCATTTAGATTTAAAAAGTGTGAAGCTAAAATTTGTAAAACTAAAAACAGATGTCTTTCAATTTCAATCACAGGAGTGACTGCAGAAGACTGAAGACAGGGAAACGCATCACAGAAAAATGAAGAGGAGTAGCAGCATGTTCAGTATTGTCAATTGTAAGTTGTCTTGTTATAAATCACTTCATTACTGCAGCAAATATAAGTTAAGCACTGTGTGTTTAAACTAAGCACTGATATTTGTCATGTAAGAGTATCTGCAAATTCCTTAAATGTGCATGTAAATTGAAAAGGAAAAACTCAGTTTATTGAGAATAAGTATAAGGGATAAATGTACATGCAGCCGGTCATTATCACAAAACACATCAGGACCCTGATCCAGAGCATGTAGGCCTACATTACTTACTTATTACACAGCTACTATCAGATATATAAACAACAGGGAAAACCAGCTCCTATAGCTTTGCCAATCAGATCCAGCATTCAGACAGACTATGGTATTTAATTATATAGTGCATGTATGTAATGAGTGAATTGATCTTTCTGTTGTAGTTTCAGATAAAGTTCCAGATAAGAGGATATACGAGATCAGGATTGTATTGGTGGGAAAAACTGCAGCTGGAAAAGGTGTCACTGGAAACACTATCCTGGGCAGAAATGTGTTTAAATCGCCAATACAGTACAACTCTGAAACCAATGAGAGGAATGATAGGAAGATCAGATTGATTGACATACCTGGACTTTTTAATGTAAACATTAGTCAGAAGGAGGTTCAAAATGAAGCCAGGTTCCCTGATCTGTGCAGTAAAATAGAGATGAAGGTGAAAGAAAATGGAGGGATGCACTTCACAAAAAATATATTTGATGAAACTGAGAAATACATAAAGAAGAAGAAATTGGATGGAAAGTTGAAGGAGTACAAACGGAAGCAGAAGAGGGTTGATCAATCTAAATGGCAGAAAATACTCTGCTGTTTAGCAGAGATTCAGACTGACGATGGGTTTGAGTTCAAACTTCCCTCTGATTCATTGAATCAAACACTCAGAGGAGACTGTGAGCAGAGCTGGTATCTACAGGTGAGTGTGATTCTGTCCTCAAACTACACCATTATACACACATGATCTGATGGTGTTTTATTTGTTCAGGACGGGCGTCTGATAACAGATCCATCAGATCATCAAACACTGAGTCTCATCTGATCATCTCGTCACGTCTGATTCTCCTCATTCACTGCAGGAATCTCAGCAGTTCATGATCTTCATGATCATCATCGGATCATTTTGATCAAACTCGGAGCTTAATCACTCTCACAATATGATGTGTTTTCTGTTTATTGTGAGCTTTTTAACACTTATTTACCTTCCTGCATCTCTTTATTAATGTAAGTTACATCTTTGACTATGGAATATTTGACTATTTAATTAATGCATTACAGCTGTAAGACATGTAATATCTTGATCTTAAACCCTGATGTGTTTCTGTCGATCTGAAGATTGTTCCATTAAAATCTTGCATCTACAAAGCAAATCTCAGTTTTTAAAGTTCTGAAATGATGTATTCGGATGTCCTGACAGTTTCATCATTGATGATATTTCATTAGTTTGTTACTAGATTTCAAGTGTAACCTTTAGTCAGAACTGTTAATAAACTATTCCTGTTATAAACCATATGCAAAGTTATAATAAAGTCAAAGTCAGGAATAAAGGCACATTCTAGCAACCTTTCTGTCATTTGTATAAGTAGCAGAGGGTGATGGTCTTAGATATTTACCATTTTACAATGTGTTTACAAATGTTTGCATCATAATGCTGTTAATGTTGCTTCAGTCATTCAAAATCAGAGACAGAAGAACAATGTGGCAGTAACTGTAATAGAAATAAGAACAAACAATTAGTTTATGACACTGTGAGTGACTTTTACATAGACTAGTTTTTCAGGAAGTGATGAGCAGAGGTGTTTGCAGGAACCAGTGTTGCCAAACCCCTCCCTCAAAAAATCTCTAGAACCACCCTCAAAAGTCTCCATTTTTAACAAAAAGTCGCCAAATATGAAAAGAAAGTAAGTACAGGTAAATTTGGTAAAGGTAAATGAAAGTATATATATATATATATATACAAACCCGATTCCAAAAAAGTTGGGACACTGTACAAATTGTGAATAAAAACAGAATGCAATGATGTGGAAGTTTCAAATTTCAATATTTTATTCAGAATACAACATAGATGACATATCAAATGTTTAAACTGAGAAAATGTATAATTTTAAGGGAAAAATAAGTTGATTTTAAATTTCATGGCATCAACACATCTCAAAAAAGTTGGGACAAGGCCATGTTTACCACTGTGTGGCATCCCCTCTTCTTTTTATAACAGTCTGCAAACGTCTGGGGACTGAGGAGACAAGTTGCTCAAGTTTAGGAATAGGAATGTTGTCCCATTCTTGTCTAATACAGGCTTCTAGTTGCTCAACTGTCTTAGGTCTTCTTTGTCGCATCTTCCTCTTTATGATGCGCCAAATGTTTTCTATGGGTGAAAGATCTGGACTGCAGGCTGGCCATTTCAGTACCCGGATCCTTCTTCTACGCAGCCATGATGTTGTAATTGATGCAGTATGTGGTCTGGCATTGTCATGTTGGAAAATGCAAGGTCTTCCCTGAAAGAGACAACGTCTGGATGGGAGCATATGTTGTTCTAGAACTTGGATATACCTTTCAGCATTGATGGTGCCTTTCCAGATGTGTAAGCTGCCCATGCCACACGCACTCATGCAACCCCATACCATCAGAGATGCAGGCTTCTGAACTGAGCGCTGATAACAACTTGGGTTGTCCTTGTCCTCTTTAGTCCGGATGACATGGCGTCCCAGTTTTCCAAAAAGAACTTCAAATTTTGATTCGTCTGACCACAGAACAGTTTTCCACTTTGCCACAGTCCATTTTAAATGAGCCTTGGCCCAGAGAAAACGCCTGCGCTTCTGGATCATGTTTAGATATGGCTTCTTTTTTGACCTATAGAGTTTTAGCCTGCAACGGCAAATGGCACGGTGGATTGTGTTCACTGACAATGTTTTCTGGAAGTATTCCTGAGCCCATGTTGTGATTTCCATTACAGTAGCATTCCTGTATGTGATGCAGTGCCGTCTAAGGGCCCGAAGATCACGGGCATCCAGTATGGTTTTCCGGCCTTGACCCTTACGCACAGAGATTGTTCCAGATTCTCTGAATCTTTGGATGATATTATGCACTGTAGATGATGATAACTTCAAACTCTTTGCAATTTTTCTCTGAGAAACTCCTTTCTGATATTGCTCCACTATTTTTCACCGCAGCATTGGGGGAATTGGTGATCCTCTTCCCATCTTGACTTCTGAGAGACACTGCCACTCTGAGAGGCTCTTTTTATACCCAATCATGTTGCCAATTGACCTAATAAGTTGCAAATTGGTCCTCCAGCTGTTCCTTATAAGTACATTTAACTTTTCTGGCCTCTTATTGCTAGCTGTCCCAACATTTTTGGAATGTGTAGCTCTCATGAAATCCAAAATGAGCCAATATTTGGCATGACATTTCAAAATGTCTCACTTTCAACATTTGATATGTTATCTATATTCTATTGTGAATAAAATATAAGTTTATGAGATTTGTAAATTATTGCATTCCTTTTTTATTCACAATTTGTACAGTGTCCCAACTTTTTTGGAATCGGGTTTGTATATATATATATATATACACATACATACTTTACAAATGATGACAGTATAAAATATATAACAAAAGATGAAGTAGGCCTATAACAAAAAAACCTGAAGTGAAATTAGGAAATGCTTAGGCCTACTTACAACTCTACACAACACATGTAGTGTCTACCTCATACTGACAGTGTCAGTTGCACACAACACTTTCTGTGTCTTGATGTCTTATCTTATTTTTTATATTTATTCTTTTTGTGATTGCTGCTTCATGTCAACCACGTTCAACCTGTTTGCACATTCCTCTCTCGTACAGTCATGCTTATCTTAATATTTAATTCTACAGCATACTGTCATGCACATTCTTTTATACTTTATATGTTATATTTTGTGCTTTATATCTTATTTTTTATTCATTTTATTTTGTGCATACTTCCCTTGTGTTGTATTCTACAATATTTGCACTGTCCATGGAGCGGACCCGACTCACATTTCACTGCTGGTTATACAATCTCTGTATAGTCGGGTATGTGACAAATAAAACTTGAACTTGAACATTTGAATCAGTAAATTCTTCCTGTGATCTGCAAGCACATCAGACATGATGGAAATGATGGAAAGACACAATGTTATTTCATGTGTCACCAAAGTGCATCCCTGTCCTGCACAAATACAACAGATAAGAAATATTACGATTCTCCAAAAACAAAACCTTTATTCATATAAACTTATTTCAGTCAACACACTCTATTACTACAAAATACTGCATCCCAGCACACATGACACGATGATGCACTGTCGCGTTCGTCTTGAAGTGGCGCTGCGCAGAATGTTCAGTGTATGACATCAAAGTACCGCGAGAGCGATAAGAGAGCAGATGGATCCAATGTTTTAGAATGGCTCTCGCGGTACTTTGATGTCATACACTGATCATTCTGTGCAGCGCCGCTGCAAGTAGAGGTCTGCAAGCCCGTCGGAACCCAACGGGGCCCGACACGCTGAATAAATTCGGGCCGGGCTTTGGCCATTTTATTTTTTTTTTACAGATCGGGCTCGGGTCGGACTCGGGCTCATTTAGCTTCTCTCCTTTATTTGTGCCCATATAGGCCTACGCGCAGAGCACACATGGCAACTGTATGAAATACTGATTATATTATAAATATTACACATCGCCTATGCAACGCAACGCATATTCACACACATTAGCATACAGGTGACCTTTGACCATGCAGAGCACCAGGGAGAATTTGAAGCATGGTTACTAAAAGTTCCCAATGCTTTGGGAAAAGCTGCATTTTGGATCATCCATGCATTTGATGATGATCCTGATCGACTCGCCGTCTCCTTATTGGATGCGCCTTTAGAGTTTTTAAGAAGAGCTCCTGCTCAAAACTGAAACTGCTTTTTTCCCCTTTATTTTATAAAAGCATGTTTATGATATTTTGAGTGCACACAAATAAAAGTAGACTCTTTACAGTTCTGAAAAAATGTAGCCTATTACTCTTACCTTTATGAGCAAAAATTACACGTATTTTGAAATGTTTCCAATGCAAGGTCCTGTAAAGCGCGCTTCAGCTTCCACTCTCCGCACAAATGACTGGATATGCCTCAGTGCACATTTATTTAGGTTAAGCGTTTAAATTAACATTGTGGAGCTATTTTATAATTATAGATTTAATTTTAGAGAAGTTGTGATGATTTGAGAAGGCTAAATTGATCAAACATAGGTTATGATTAACTCTGGCCGCTTGGTCGTTACTTTAAAAAACAAAAACTTACATTTAACGAATAAAATTTTTTTTTCTAAATTAACTTAATAAAATAATGAAATACAATCACTTTGCCATTTCATACAAAAAAAAAAAACAGTAGTATGAGCTATTTTGGGAGAAGGAAAAAAAAAAGACGGGCTCGGGTCCGGCCGGTAATTCTGATAAGCTGTCGGACACGGGCCGGGCTAGGGCCTGAGCGTCTCGGGCCAGGGCTGGGCTAGGGCCTAAATTTTAGACCCATGCAGGGCTCTAGCTTCAAGTCGAATGCACCTATTGGCATGATTGAGAGCAAACTTGAGAGGTCACGGGCGTGCGGCTAAGTAAAAAATTAAAAATCTCCAAAAAAAAAAAAATCGCTATTTTTATTTAAATATAGCTAAAAGAGCTCCTCATTGCAAAAAAATCAACAAAAGTCGCAGCAACAATGAGAAAGTACAATGAGAAAGTAGCTAAATTTGGCAACAAAATCCCCAAATTGGCAACACTGGCAGGCCTCTGTCATATGCAGGGCCGCTGCTGGCCAAATGGGTGCCCTAAGCAGGATTGTATTGTTGTGACCCCTCCCTCAAATATTATGGAAGTAAAAAAAAAAAAAATACTATAGGGGGCAAAATAGAACTTTAATAAAATATAAAAGTAAATAAATAAATAAATTGTAATTAAATTGTATTATTTACAAGTTACAGTTGTAGCTAGTTACAGACAGTTACCTATGGCTAGCTATTATTTTATTAATACAGTTGTCTGATTCATTTTATGGTCTCAAGCATTCAGAAATCACACAAAAGAAAATTAAGCCGTTTTACTACGATAAAACCATGGTTAATTTTTGTAAGGATTGTGATGTCCACATGTTTTTTGTTGAAGAAATAATAGAGGCTGTGTCATCTATAGCAAAAAGGTGGCCAGAAATTAAAGATTACGTGGATATTTGAATGAAATGTTTGGTCAATAGCCTGTTAAACAAGGATATGATCGTCCTGTAAGTGTAACAGCAGCGATGACCAGGCCTTTGGCTCCCTTTACAAGCATTTATAACATGTAATGTTGAAAAAAAACAATAGACACCATCACAAAATGTGTAATGGTTTTACTGGTTATAATGGGACTTGTATTGGTTTTAATGGAAACTGTAATGGACCCTGTTCTTGGTTTCTATACTGGTAATTGGTCACCTTCTATTGGTGGCTTGTTAAAACCAATAAATCCTAATGGAATATGTCACAAAACACACTACAAAAAAAAACATTGTTTAATGGTTTTAATGGTTAAAAATTGATGGTTTGTAATGGTATTTGTGATTCATTTGTGATGGTATTAGAATTTTCTGTGATGGTTCATTTTTTCAGCAGGGTTACCTCATTGTTTTTTACATAATGCATTGTAAGTCTTTTTAAAGGCTGTTGTTGGTTTAGTTTTTATAACCACACAAAAATATTATCTTAATACTTCTTTGTATAGGCCTATTATTATTTTAAGTAACAAAACCATGGTAAATATATATGCGGTTACCATGGCTATAAGTGTCACAGAATGGCCCGTATTCCTCCGTCACTGATCACGTTCACCTGCACCTGATTAATGATCTTGTACACCTGATCCTCATCATCACAGCTCATCACCCCTGCTCTACTTAAGCACACTCCTCACTCCAGTCAGAGTCGGATCTTAAAGTCACTAAGCTGCCATGACGGTTATCTCTGTGGATACTACACGGACCTTCACTCTACAGCGGAATGCTAGTTGAGTATACTCCCCTGTGTTACTTACCTGAAGATACTTACCCTCTGCCTTCCCTCTCACTACCAGATACCTTTATATCTGTGGACTCAAGAGACTCACGGGCTCTCCAGGATTCCTATCCGCCACGAACCTGCCAAGAGACAGAGACACAGTCAGAATCCCAGCGCACTATCCACAATACTTCTATGAAGGCCACTTACCTCACCAAATCCTGTAAATAAACTCACTGTTCTCAACACTCACCTTTGTGTCCGGCAGTTTCCGTTACAGAAGATCCGACCAAATACCGAAGATGAGGAGGCGGCTAATTCTGGTTCCCCGAAAGGGAGGTTCGGGGATCGGCAACCTGCCGTTTACCTCATCAAGAATAATTCCGCCGTCCACGGCGAAGATGATGCCGCCTCTCGAAGCGACGATGATGGTTCCGTCGCCTCTCGAAGCGACGATGATGGTTCCGCCGCTTGAAGCGACGATGATGGTTCCGCCGCTCGAAGAGGCGACGATAATTCCGCCGTCCACGGCGATGATGATGCCGCCGCACGCGACGAAGATGGTTCCGTCGCCCGCGGCGATGATGCTACCGCCGCCCGCGATTATGAGGGTTTCGCTGGCCGCGGTGAAGTATGGGCTACCGCCCGCGTTTAATCAGGAGCTCCTGGATGAGGCGATACCCCCAGGATTCCTGGCTCCTGTCCTCTCCCCCGAACCTGCTCCAAGACAGCGCCCTCCTGTGCCTACTCCGAGACAGCATCCTCCTGTGTCTGCTCCACGCAAGTGCCCCCCAGTGGCTGCTCCACGCAAGTGCCCTCCAGAGGCTGTTCCTCGCAAGTGCCCTCCAGTGGCTGCTCCACGCAAGTGCCCGCCAGAGGCTGTTCCTCGCAAGTGCCCGCCAGAGGCTGTTCCTCGCAAGTGCCCGCCAGAGGCTGTTCCTCGCAAGTGCCCGCCAGAGGCTGTTCCTCGCAAGTGCCCGCCAGAGGCTGTTCCTCGCAAGTGCCCGCCAGAGGCTGTTCCTCGCAAGTGCCCCCCAGTGGCTGTTCCTCGCAAGTGCCCTCCAGTGGCTGCTCCACGCATGTGCCCCTCCAGAGGTGATCCCTCGCATGTGCCCTCCCGTGGCTGCTCCACGCAAGTGCTCTC
>CM041794.1:45560367-45568251 GCA_023376895.1 Aspiorhynchus laticeps | reverse complement strand
TTACCCTCTCAGCTCATCACACACTAATAACACACAAAATTACCCTCTCAGCTCATCACACACTAATAACACACAAAATTACCCTCTCAGCTGATCACACACTAATAACACACAAAATTACCCTCTCAGCTGATCACACACTAATAACACACAAAATTACCCTCTCAGCTGATCACACACTAATAACACACAAAATTACCCTCTCAGCTGATCATCACACACTAATAACACACAAAATTACCCTCTCAGCTGATCATCACACACTAATAACACACAAAATTACCCTCTCAGCTCATCACACACTAATAACACACAAAATTACCCTCTCAGCTGATCATCACACTAATAACACACAAAATTACCCTCTCAGCTGATCATCACACACTAATAACACACAAAATTACCCTCTCAGCTGATCATCACACACTAATAACACACAAAATTACCCTCTCAGCTCATCACACACTAATAACACACAAAATTACCCTCTCAGCTGATCATCACACTAATAACACACAAAATTACCCTCTCAGCTCATCACACACTAATAACACACAAAATTACCCTCTCAGCTCATCACACACTAATAACACACAAAATTACCCTCTCAGCTCATCACACACTAATAACACACAAAATTACCCTCTCAGCTGATCACACACTAATAACACACAAAATTACCCTCTCAGCTGATCATCACACTAATAACACACAAAATTACCCTCTCAGCTGATCATCACACACTAATAACACACAAAATTACCCTCTCAGCTGATCATCACACACTAATAACACACAAAATTACCCTCTCAGCTCATCACACACTAATAACACACAAAATTACCCTCTCAGCTGATCACACGCTAATAACACACAAAATTACCCTCTCAGCTGATCATCACACACTAATAACACACAAAATTACCCTCTCAGCTGATCATCACACACTAATAACACACAAAATTACCCTCTCAGCTGATCATCACACACTAATAACACACAAAATTACCCTCTCAGCTGATCACACACTAATAACACACAAAATTACCCTCTCAGCTGATCACACACTAATAACACACAAAATTACCCTCTCAGCTGATCACACACTAATAACACACAAAATTACCCTCTCAGCTGATCACACACTAATAACACACAAAATTACCCTCTCAGCTGATCACACGCTAATAACACACAAAATTACCCTCTCAGCTGATCACACGCTAATAACACACAAAATTACCCTCTCAGCTCATCACACACTAATAACACACAAAATTACCCTCTCAGCTCATCACACACTAATAACACACAAAATTACCCTCTCAGCTGATCATCACACACTAATAACACACAAAATTACCCTCTCAGCTGATCACACGCTAATAACACACAAAATTACCCTCTCAGCTGATCACACACTAATAACACACAAAATTACCCTCTCAGCTGATCACACGCTAATAACACACAAAATTACCCTCTCAGCTGATCACACACTAATAACACACAAAATTACCCTCTCAGCTGATCACACGCTAATAACACACAAAATTACCCTCTCAGCTGATCACACGCTAATAACACACAAAATTACCCTCTCAGCTGATCATCACACACTAATAACACACAAAATTACCCTCTCAGCTGATCATCACACACTAATAACACACAAAATTACCCTCTCAGCTGATCACACGCTAATAACACACAAAATTACCCTCTCAGCTGATCATCACACACTAATAACACACAAAATTACCCTCTCAGCTGATCACACACTAATAACACACAAAATTACCCTCTCAGCTGATCACACACTAATAACACACAAAATTACCCTCTCAGCTGATCACACACTAATAACACACAAAATTACCCTCTCAGCTGATCATCACACACTAATAACACACAAAATTACCCTCTCAGCTGATCACACACTAATAACACACAAAATTACCCTCTCAGCTGATCACACACTAATAACACACAAAATTACCCTCTCAGCTGATCATCACACACTAATAACACACAAAATTACCCTCTCAGCTGATCATCACACACTAATAACACACAAAATTACCCTCTCAGCTGATCACACACTAATAACACACAAAATTACCCTCTCAGCTGATCATCACACACTAATAACACACAAAATTACCCTCTCAGCTGATCACACACTAATAACACACAAAATTACCCTCTCAGCTGATCATCACACACTAATAACACACAAAATTACCCTCTCAGCTGATCATCACACACTAATAACACACAAAATTACCCTCTCAGCTGATCACACGCTAATAACACACAAAATTACCCTCTCAGCTGATCATCACACACTAATAACACACAAAATTACCCTCTCAGCTGATCACACACTAATAACACACAAAATTACCCTCTCAGCTGATCACACACTAATAACACACAAAATTACCCTCTCAGCTGATCACACACTAATAACACACAAAATTACCCTCTCAGCTGATCATCACACACTAATAACACACAAAATTACCCTCTCAGCTGATCACACACTAATAACACACAAAATTACCCTCTCAGCTGATCACACACTAATAACACACAAAATTACCCTCTCAGCTGATCATCACACACTAATAACACACAAAATTACCCTCTCAGCTGATCACACGCTAATAACACACAAAATTACCCTCTCAGCTGATCACACGCTAATAACACACAAAATTACCCTCTCAGCTGATCATCACACACTAATAACACACAAAATTACCCTCTCAGCTGATCACACACTAATAACACACAAAATTACCCTCTCAGCTCATCACACACTAATAACACACAAAATTACCCTCTCAGCTCATCACACACTAATAACACACAAAATTACCCTCTCAGCTCATCACACACTAATAACACACAAAATTACCCTCTCAGCTGATCACACACTAATAACACACAAAATTACCCTCTCAGCTGATCACACACTAATAACACACAAAATTACCCTCTCAGCTGATCACACACTAATAACACACAAAATTACCCTCTCAGCTGATCACACACTAATAACACACAAAATTACCCTCTCAGCTCATCACACACTAATAACACACAAAATTACCCTCTCAGCTGATCACACACTAATAACACACAAAATTACCCTCTCAGCTGATCACACACTAATAACACACAAAATTACCCTCTCAGCTGATCACACACTAATAACACACAAAATTACCCTCTCAGCTCATCACACACTAATAACACACAAAATTACCCTCTCAGCTCATCACACACTAATAACACACAAAATTACCCTCTCAGCTGATCACACACTAATAACACACAAAATTACCCTCTCAGCTGATCACACACTAATAACACACAAAATTACCCTCTCAGCTGATCACACACTAATAACACACAAAATTACCCTCTCAGCTCATCACACACTAATAACACACAAAATTACCCTCTCAGCTGATCACACACTAATAACACACAAAATTACCCTCTCAGCTGATCATCACACACTAATAACACACAAAATTACCCTCTCAGCTCATCACACACTAATAACACACAAAATTACCCTCTCAGCTCATCACACACTAATAACACACAAAATTACCCTCTCAGCTCATCACACACTAATAACACACAAAATTACCCTCTCAGCTGATCACACGCTAATAACACACAAAATTACCCTCTCAGCTGATCATCACACTAATAACACACAAAATTACCCTCTCAGCTGATCATCACACACTAATAACACACAAAATTACCCTCTCAGCTGATCACACGCTAATAACACACAAAATTACCCTCTCAGCTGATCACACACACTAATAACACACAAAATTACCCTCTCAGCTGATCATCACACTAATAACACACAAAATTACCCTCTCAGCTGATCATCACACACTAATAACACACAAAATTACCCTCTCAGCTCATCACACACTAATAACACACAAAATTACCCTCTCAGCTGATCACACACTAATAACACACAAAATTACCCTCTCAGCTGATCATCACACTAATAACACACAAAATTACCCTCTCAGCTGATCACACACTAATAACACACAAAATTACCCTCTCAGCTGATCATCACACACTAATAACACACAAAATTACCCTCTCAGCTGATCACACACTAATAACACACAAAATTACCCTCTCAGCTGATCACACACTAATAACACACAAAATTACCCTCTCAGCTGATCATCACACACTAATAACACACAAAATTACCCTCTCAGCTGATCACACACTAATAACACACAAAATTACCCTCTCAGCTGATCATCACACACTAATAACACACAAAATTACCCTCTCAGCTGATCATCACACGCTAATAACACACAAAATTACCCTCTCAGCTGATCATCACACACTAATAACACACAAAATTACCCTCTCAGCTCATCATCACACACTAATAACACACAAAATTACCCTCTCAGCTCATCACACACTAATAACACACAAAATTACCCTCTCAGCTCATCACACACTAATAACACACAAAATTACCCTCTCAGCTGATCACACGCTAATAACACACAAAATTACCCTCTCAGCTGATCACACACTAATAACACACAAAATTACCCTCTCAGCTGATCACACACTAATAACACACAAAATTACCCTCTCAGCTGATCACACGCTAATAACACACAAAATTACCCTCTCAGCTGATCACACACTAATAACACACAAAATTACCCTCTCAGCTGATCATCACACACTAATAACACACAAAATTACCCTCTCAGCTGATCACACACTAATAACACACAAAATTACCCTCTCAGCTCATCACACACTAATAACACACAAAATTACCCTCTCAGCTCATCACACACTAATAACACACAAAATTACCCTCTCAGCTGATCATCACACACTAATAACACACAAAATTACCCTCTCAGCTGATCACACACTAATAACACACAAAATTACCCTCTCAGCTGATCATCACACACTAATAACACACAAAATTACCCTCTCAGCTGATCATCACACACTAATAACACACAAAATTACCCTCTCAGCTGATCATCACACGCTAATAACACACAAAATTACCCTCTCAGCTGATCATCACACACTAATAACACACAAAATTACCCTCTCAGCTGATCATCACACACTAATAACACACAAAATTACCCTCTCAGCTCATCACACACTAATAACACACAAAATTACCCTCTCAGCTGATCACACACTAATAACACACAAAATTACCCTCTCAGCTGATCACACACTAATAACACACAAAATTACCCTCTCAGCTGATCACACGCTAATAACACACAAAATTACCCTCTCAGCTGATCACACACTAATAACACACAAAATTACCCTCTCAGCTGATCACACACTAATAACACACAAAATTACCCTCTCAGCTGATCACACACTAATAACACACAAAATTACCCTCTCAGCTGATCACACACTAATAACACACAAAATTACCCTCTCAGCTGATCACACACTAATAACACACAAAATTACCCTCTCAGCTGATCACACGCTAATAACACACAAAATTACCCTCTCAGCTGATCACACACTAATAACACACAAAATTACCCTCTCAGCTGATCATCACACACTAATAACACACAAAATTACCCTCTCAGCTGATCACACACTAATAACACACAAAATTACCCTCTCAGCTCATCACACACTAATAACACACAAAATTACCCTCTCAGCTCATCACACACTAATAACACACAAAATTACCCTCTCAGCTGATCATCACACACTAATAACACACAAAATTACCCTCTCAGCTGATCACACACTAATAACACACAAAATTACCCTCTCAGCTGATCATCACACACTAATAACACACAAAATTACCCTCTCAGCTGATCATCACACACTAATAACACACAAAATTACCCTCTCAGCTGATCATCACACGCTAATAACACACAAAATTACCCTCTCAGCTGATCATCACACACTAATAACACACAAAATTACCCTCTCAGCTGATCATCACACACTAATAACACACAAAATTACCCTCTCAGCTCATCACACACTAATAACACACAAAATTACCCTCTCAGCTCATCACACACTAATAACACACAAAATTACCCTCTCAGCTGATCACACACTAATAACACACAAAATTACCCTCTCAGCTGATCACACGCTAATAACACACAAAATTACCCTCTCAGCTGATCACACGCTAATAACACACAAAATTACCCTCTCAGCTGATCACACACTAATAACACACAAAATTACCCTCTCAGCTGATCACACGCTAATAACACACAAAATTACCCTCTCAGCTGATCACACACTAATAACACACAAAATTACCCTCTCAGCTCATCACACACTAATAACACACAAAATTACCCTCTCAGCTGATCATCACACACTAATAACACACAAAATTACCCTCTCAGCTCATCACACACTAATAACACACAAAATTACCCTCTCAGCTCATCACACACTAATAACACACAAAATTACCCTCTCAGCTCATCACACACTAATAACACACAAAATTACCCTCTCAGCTGATCATCACACGCTAATAACACACAAAATTACCCTCTCAGCTGATCACACGCTAATAACACACAAAATTACCCTCTCAGCTGATCACACGCTAATAACACACAAAATTACCCTCTCAGCTGATCACACGCTAATAACACACAAAATTACCCTCTCAGCTGATCACACGCTAATAACACACAAAATTACCCTCTCAGCTCATCACACACTAATAACACACAAAATTACCCTCTCAGCTGATCACACACTAATAACACACAAAATTACCCTCTCAGCTGATCACACGCTAATAACACACAAAATTACCCTCTCAGCTGATCACACACTAATAACACACAAAATTACCCTCTCAGCTCATCACACACTAATAACACACAAAATTACCCTCTCAGCTGATCATCACACACTAATAACACACAAAATTACCCTCTCAGCTCATCACACACTAATAACACACAAAATTACCCTCTCAGCTCATCACACGCTAATAACACACAAAATTACCCTCTCAGCTGATCACACACTAATAACACACAAAATTACCCTCTCAGCTGATCACACACTAATAACACACAAAATTACCCTCTCAGCTGATCATCACACACTAATAACACACAAAATTACCCTCTCAGCTGATCACACACTAATAACACACAAAATTACCCTCTCAGCTGATCACACACTAATAACACACAAAATTACCCTCTCAGCTGATCACACACTAATAACACACAAAATTACCCTCTCAGCTCATCACACACTAATAACACACAAAATTACCCTCTCAGCTGATCACACACTAATAACACACAAAATTACCCTCTCAGCTCATCACACACTAATAACACACAAAATTACCCTCTCAGCTGATCACACGCTAATAACACACAAAATTACCCTCTCAGCTGATCACACACTAATAACACACAAAATTACCCTCTCAGCTGATCACACGCTAATAACACACAAAATTACCCTCTCAGCTGATCACACACTAATAACACACAAAATTACCCTCTCAGCTCATCACACACTAATAACACACAAAATTACCCTCTCAGCTGATCATCACACACTAATAACACACAAAATTACCCTCTCAGCTCATCACACACTAATAACACACAAAATTACCCTCTCAGCTCATCACACGCTAATAACACACAAAATTACCCTCTCAGCTGATCACACACTAATAACACACAAAATTACCCTCTCAGCTGATCACACACTAATAACACACAAAATTACCCTCTCAGCTGATCATCACACACTAATAACACACAA
>CM041794.1:45550367-45555367 GCA_023376895.1 Aspiorhynchus laticeps | reverse complement strand
GTATTTTGAATCATATATTGTCTATTCTACATAACGACGCGGTTTTGCGTCATAACGACTTCTTCAACAACTTCGAGCAACTTTTAGCATCAAATCAAGCTGTTTTTAATGATTTGGCAACACCGTCTAACCAGACACTGAACATCTACACAGTTCCGCTTGAGACTGTTATTAATGCAATTAATAACTCGCGTGTAGATCAATGCTGAATTCAGAACCGCGTAATATTCTCACTATTTCTGCCATATAACCAGTAAAACAATAAGAGACTGAATTCAGCATAACCCTTGGCATATTCAAACGCATTAAAATGCACCAATCCTCATTATTTCTTATTAGCAGATATCCTCAAATTTCACGTAATATATTTACTGTAAAGATGCTATCAATCAGCAATACTGTAAACTACAATATCTCCCTTTGCATTGAACTCTGAGCGTCATAACTGTGCAGATGTCGTTTATGATCAAACGCCAACATTACACACCAACTAAAGATTAACAAGTGCAATCATAATCAATGATTAATAAAATAAATATTTTAATAAGTAAGCATCACATTTGCATATTCACGGTTCTCTGACATTGGCACGCAGGTAAACATGAAATATTGTGAATTATTTTGATTATTATTTTAACATTTCACAATGTTATGAGTTCCTTTACGAACCCCGGTTGATGTAATATGATATTTAATGCATAGTGAAAGGAATATATTATATCTTACATCATTATGGTATGTGATTATCATGTTTAAATCAATGTGATGGACAAAACTAGTCTGATTATATTAGCTAAAGTGTGTAATGTAATGGATTACGTTACTGATTACAATTTGTAAGTAATCTGCTCTGTATATATATATATATATATATATATATATATATAGCCGAGTGATACATGATACAAAGCCATAATCCGGTCTCGGTAACAATATTGTATTTTTTTGGTGATATTGCCCCAGAGATAATAGCTAGAAAGTCTCTGGTGTCCCCAGAATGTGTCTGTGAAGTTTCAGCTCAAAATACCCCACAGATAATTTATTATATGATTTTGAATATGCATATTTTGAGTGGGAGCAGAAACAGGCTGTTTTCGTGCCTGTCTCTTTAAATGCAAATGAGCTGCTGCTGCTCCCCGCCCCCTTTTCCTGAATAGAGCTGCACGCGTACCTGCTAAAAACATCTGTTTTGATTCTGATTATCATGTTTATCACAATGAAAACATGCGTTTTATGTTACCATATTACCATATTACTATTGTTCTTAAAAGTTTAATAACTTTTGAACCGCTAATCCTATCTGAATGCTTTAAAAAGTGTTTTGTCTCGTTTGGATATTCAGAGGCTCACATTACGTCATCACATTTTGACAACACTGATTGGTCAGAAGGAACCAATGCATTTCGTCCCTCTGAGCCAATCAGAAACGATTGCTGAGGCTTAGCCCCTCCCCCGAGCCCAGATTGGTTCAAACTGGCACACATTCAACCAATAAACAGGTTTTTTTGAACCATTGTTTAGCATGTTTTCTTTGGAAATCGGAGCAAACGCGAAGTTAAAGTAAAGTTTTTGTGCGTGCATGAAAACAAACACAATATAACACATTTGCACGAGAGAACTCGCTGAAAAACACTGCACTTTGGCATAAAACAAACCAAAAACAAGGATAAAAAAGCAGTACATATCAGATAAAGCACTGAATTCACGTTAAAATCAATTCTGACGCACAGTGCATCCAGCGGATCCATCCATTTGGATGTTATATTATGTAAATATTATGTATATTTTGTCCTATTGCACTCTATATATTTCTCACCCATTTTGTGTGTAGTTTGTGAATCATTTGCACTGCTATTTGTTTACTTATTGTTCATACTCAGATTGAAAATATATTTTTTCTGGAAAAAAATCTCACTTTTTTACTGCATTTTGTTATTATATAACACTATTTCCATTTTCTTTACTCCCTAAATGTCTTTTTGGACACATCTATATTGTTAGTAACCTAAATAGACCTGTTTTTAGCTGAAAAAGCACCTGTAACCATATTGTGATAAATGGCTATAACTTGCTCGGGGAGTATTATATGTAGACAAAATTTAATTTGGAAGCGTAAAACACCCAGATACAACTTTCTAAAGAATAAAATCCAAACTTTAGGAGTTTGTTTGAGTACACGGTAAAAAAACCCCACCTAATTATTGCTTACGTTTTTCTTAAACATCTGGAAATTCGTTAATTCTAAGCGAAAACAAAGGGAAAATCGTGACTTTAAATCAGCTAATCTGAAACTTCCAAGTTCTCTTGTTTATAATGATATATGGCACTTAATGCTGACTGCTAGAATAGGTCTGAAAACACAAAGAAACGCACAGGCGCCCCAAAAATGTTCCAGGTCTTTAAGGGTTAAACTTCTGATATAGTGTTTTCTGAGCGCGCACACGCATGCGAGTGCTTAACTAAGCTCTAAATCACACACAATTTACGTTAAAAACACACACGAGTTACAAAAACAGTCTGTGTTTATGTCTGTGAAGGTAAACAGCTGAGAAATAAACCGCATGATTATTATAGATCTGTGTGGCGGCAGTAAATAAATCACTAAATGCACTGCTCTGTTGTCTCTGAGACTCTAAACAGTGTTAGCAGTGGGTGTAAACTTACAGATTAAGAGGCGGTGATATTATAATAACATCCCTTTGCTACGTCACCAAGGGAGAGACGTTTTTTCAGACTATTGCAGAAAAAGGCTTAAGTTACTGGGTTAATTTTTTCACGTTTTCTTGCATCGGGGATCCGATTATAGCACTTAAAGCCTGGAAAAGTCATGATATGTCACGTTTAAGAGCTTTTAATCTACTACACAGGGATCTATCAGTCATTATTACACCAGCAGGTGGCGACTTCACGAGCGAGTCATCGCTAAGCTCCACCTCTTCCGGCGGATTTATGCAAATGACCAGCGAACTTCACCAGCCAATAGGAGTGAAGGATCTGTCACACGAAAAAAACAACTCTTTAATTCTATCATACTTGGTTCAAGGACGGTATTATTTTAGTAAGGCAGGTATAAGTAGGCTATATTTTACTTGGATGTGTTTGTTATGTTTACAAGGATTCTTTAAGTAAATATCAAAGTTATGATCCCGTATTTCCCATCATGCACTGGGGCATGACTCATTAAAAACGTACAATTTGTCACTGTTTCGAGACGTATTTACACTGTTTTATGGGTGCTTTTGTTGTTAGGTTTAGTAACTTATGTTTTGTGATATCTGGAGTTGATTTATACTCAGAAATGAGCACTATCCACTGATTGCTACCATCATTGTGTACCAAGTATTGAGGTCTCTGTGTTCACTATTGAGTGGACATCTTATCTAAAAAGCACAACAAGCTGTCTACTTGCTTACTTACATGTTAGTAAGTGAATCATATGCTTTAATAGCATCAGTCCAATGCTACATTGTTTGAGTACATTTTATAAACCGTGACTGAGTGAAATGTACTTAAGTATTGCAGATTTGACTTAAGTTAATTATCTAACTCTAACTGACCATGTTAAATTTACTTATTTCTTAGTTAAAAACCTACTCAACTGATTTAAGTAGATTTTATGTAATTCAGTACTTAAATTTTACTTAAAATAGATGTGTGCAAAAACGTGCAAAATAAAAATTAAATAAATCTTATTGTTTTTTTCAGTGCATGTTGATTTCTTCTGAGTTACAGTTTTTTAATACACTGAAAAAAACAATAAGTAAGATTTACTTAATTCTTATTTTGCACACATCAATTTTAAGTAAAATTTAAGTATTGAATTACGTAAAATCTACTTAAATCTTGTTTTCCAATGCTACATTGTTTGAGTACATTTTATAAACCGTGACTGGGTGAAATGTACTTAAGTATTGCAGATTTGACTTAAGTTAATTAAGTAAAAATTACTCATCGAACTCTAACTGACCACGTAATTCAATACTTAAATTTTACTTAAAATTGACTTACTTATTGTTTTTTTTCAGTGTATTAAAAAACTGTAACTCAGAAGAAATCAACATGCACTGAAAAAAACAACAAGTAAGATTTACTTCAATTTTAAGTAAAATTTAACTTAAGTATTGAATTACGTAAAATCTACTTAAATCAGTTGAGTGGGTTTTTAAACTAAGAAATAAGTACATTTAACATGGTCAGAAAGAGTTAGATAATTAACTTAAGTCAAATCTGCAATACTTAAGTACATTTCACTCAGTCACGGTTTATAAAATGTACTCAAACAATGTAGCATTGGAATGATGCTATTAAAGCATATGATTCACTTACTAACATGTAAGTAAGCAAGTAGACAGCTTGTTGTGCTTTTTAGATAAGATGTCCACTCAATAGTGAACACAGAGACCTCAATACTTGGTACACAATGATGGTAGCAATCAGTGGATAGTGTTTTGGCTCATTTCTGAGTATAAATCAACTCCAGATATCACAAAACATAAGTTACTAAACCTAACAACAAAAGCACCCATAAAACAGTGTAAATACGTCTCGAAACAGTGACAAATTGTACGTTTTTAATGAGTCATGCCCCAGTGCATGATGGGAAATACGGGATCATAACTTTGATATTTACTTAAAGGATCCTTGTAAACATAACAAACACATCCAAGTAAAATTGGAATTCTATATCAGCAGAAAAATGGAGCGTGTGATAGAAATGTGTATATTCGATGTACTTTAAATGGTGTAGAACAACATATTTATAGGCCAACACTTGTTTATTTTGTTAGGAAAATCCCATATACATAAGGAAAAAGCGTGCTTAATGTAAACCAAATTTTGCATATTTTATCAATGACTTTAAATGATATGTAAATCTCCCGGAACAAACAAAAAAAGCATTGAAAACATGCTCTGAAAGCATTGAAATGCATGTAATTTTCTCTGGCAGCTAATGTTAATTTGATTATGTGAATATGTTGTTCTTTGAATCAATAAAGCAA
>CM041794.1:45535367-45542867 GCA_023376895.1 Aspiorhynchus laticeps | reverse complement strand
CATAACAGTCGTCCATATTTGGGGAACTATGAAATACATTTCATTATTTCTATTTTAAATATCTGGGTTTTTGTTAAAAATTCTTGATTCTGTTTTTGTAATTAATTTGTCATGAATAAAAAAATAAAATAAAATAAAAATGATAATAAAAAAATAAATAATAATAATAATAAAAAAAAAATAATAATAAAAAAATAAAAAAAAATAATATTTATTTTTATTGAATAACCATGTCTGATCAATTGAGTTCATAAAACGTATTAAAACTAATAGGCCTAATTTAGTATAATTTTAACAGTAATGGGGCCTTATGAAATCTTATGTTTTTACATTAATTCCATTTTATTTTTCCCAAATTACGTTTATAATATTATTATTTTTTGTGTGTTTTTGGATTATTTTTTTTTCGGGATCATGTTTTTGTAATTAATTTTAGTCATTAAAAACCATGTCTAATCAATTGAGTTCATAAAACTAATAATTTAGTATAATTTTAACAGTAATAGGGCTCTATGAAATCTTATGTTTTTGCATTAATTCCATTTTATTTTCCCCAAATTATGTTTTATATACATTTTCCCCCATATTCTTTGTTTTTGGTTTATTTATTTTTTTCTGGATTCTGTTTTTGTATTAAATTTTAGTCATTAAATTAATTTAGTGACTAATTAATTAAATGATTAATTAAATTACATTTTTAATTTTAAAAAAGCTTAAAAGCTTTAATTATTTACACGCGTGTCACTGTTATTATTTACATGCGTCTCAAACTCATCTCCGCATGTTGTTATGAGTTTGTGTTTATTATTATAACGTTCATCTGAGAACACATCGTGCGCCATTTCATCAGATCAGTAACGTAAATCATATATAAACCTATGCAAACACAGGAGAATATATCGTGATTTCAAAATAAAAGCTCAAACCTTCACGCTTTGATGTCCACATATTCATTTAATTACAGCAGCTACAGCATTTCTGTCATAAAGATATTAAAAATTAAGTGGATATTTGAATTAAATGGTGCTTGGTCAATATTAAACAAGGATTAGATCGTACAGTATTGGCGCCCCCTGCAGGGCTTTATTGTTATGCCTACATTAGCGCTATTGTTTATAACACATTATGTATTTAACAGTTTTGTTCAATAAAACCATATGATTTCTTGCTTTTGATACTTTATTTGAACTAATTATTATTGCATCATTGCTATTATATATGTATTTTAAGTCATTTTAAAAGCTATTGTTTACTTCTGTTTTTATTTCCACAAACAAAAATTTATTATAATTATAGGGCCTTATGAAATACGTTTTATTTCCAAATTCATTTTTTTTCCATTTTCATTTTTCTATACTCTGTTTTAATGGTTAAATTAAATTTTATTAATCAAAAAGCCTGTCTAATTAATTGAGTTTTACAGTTTTATCTGTACCAGATTCTGTTTTCCATTATTTTCTGGATTCCATTTTAATGGTTCCATTAAATTTTAATAATCAAAATCATCTCCAATTAATTTATTGTATATTTTAAAAAAAGTATATATATATTTATTTTTCAGAAATACCGCACATTTACATTTTTCACCTAAATAATTTCTGGTAAATAATATTTCTGGTAAATACTCCTTTAAAAATTATTATTATTATTTTTTTTATTATAATTTTATATATATATATATATATATATATATATATATAATAATTTGATAGATTAATGATTCATTTTTATTAATCGAAATAAAAATATTGGTTAGTTTCAGCCCTATTCTCAATTAATATGTGCTGTGTTTTCCCTCTGTTTTCAGAACATCTCAATCTTCCTGATTCCAGAGAGAGAAAGACGCTATCATGGATTAAAAGAGCAACCGGATGACATGGACTGACCACGGAAAACCTGACGCTAGGACCAGCTACACTGAAAGACACCTTACAGTAACGGGCAAGGATTGGACGATCAAAGAAAACAACAAACTTGCTGGACTGAGTAACTAACATGGGAAAAGACAAATGTTTGGATACAGCTGGAAAAAGATTGTTGGCAAAGATCACTGGCTTGAGCACGTGCCGAAAATCCCCGTTACACTGGCAATATGAAAAAAAGTCATGATCTTGAAGTGTATTGATCTTACATGTGCCAACTGGAGAAAGATTTGTTTTGTTTGTCTGTTGCAAACCTGTTACTGAACTATTATAATTCTACTGCATGGCTGCTATCCACATCCGTTGGCAAGGAGATGTTTCACACTACAGTATCAAGATATTGACATTCTCTTGATGAAACGTTGCTATTTTGGTGGAGTATTTTTACCTCTTGGCTAATAGACATTTTGTGATAACACTAAACCTTCGAGATCTTCGGATCTAGTGCCAAACCACGTAGTGGCATTTGTGAATGAATGTGTGGCTGCTGCGTTTCCCATCTTCACATTGTTTATATGTTTTAACTCGAGCAGCAAATTGAATCTCCTGGCTTTCTAAATCTCACTTAAGACATTTGCTGGGACCTCTTATATTGCTGCTACAGATGTGAGTTTAGATTTCTAATACTAAGCATTCCAGTTGGATCCTTTTGATAAAGAAGGGTTGCTAATAGCAAGCTTTTGCAGAACTCTACAATCTAAAAATGCAGAACTTTCCCAACAGTCCAGTTCCTCTTCATCCGGGGTTTAGCCGGGGAGGAAGTGTCGTTGGTTCCCCGTATCAATCCCACCCTTCGGACCTTCAGATATCTCCCAGAAACACAGAGGACTATGCGGTCATACAGCAAGCTCAACCTACCCTGCAGAGTCATGGGCAGCACCTGCACCTGCGGAGCCAACAGCATCTTCTACACGCTCCTTCTATACACGGCTATGGATCCAGAAGAACAACTGGAGAGATGACGCCGGGAAACGCTCATGGCGGAGGAGGAGGGAACTCTTACCGTAAGGACAGTGTGGATTATTATTTTTCCGTGAGCGGACGAGAAAGAAGCAGAAGAGGCGGAGCAGCGTATGGCGCGGGATTTAGATACTCAAACGTGGATGGACATGCGCCTCATCAGTACCACTTACCTGGTTCAGGGTCATCCTCTGGAATGATTTCTCCCTACTCTATGGATTACGGCTCTGGCAGTGCCTCTGCAGTTGGGAGTAGTAATAGCAGTGGCGCTGGTTCGTTTTCTCCTTCCCAGCAATACAGTTTGGCTCACGCTGCTTCAGTACAATCTGGTGCTCAGATGCATCAACGGCAGCATGGCCAGAAATATCAAGGATTGCACCAAGGTCAGCATCAGCGGACATACCCGCTTTCTGGAAACAGAATCCCCTCTCAGTTTGGACACTACGCCTCCGTTAATGCAACCTCAGGCTCTACTGGAATGTATAACTCCCCACCGCAAAGATATGACGCGAGCACGGATGCCAAAATGAATAACTCTCCCACTCCGTCTAATCCAAATACTCATACAAGTTCGTCTGCTTCAAACAGCTGTGAGAATATGGGACAAAGCTACACATCGTCGGCATATTCGCCGCAATCTCAGTCCCTTCACAAGCATGCCCCCCATTCCCAGCGTCCCTCTCAGCACAGCACTGGAGCAGGTTATGACCTCTCCCTCAAAATGCAGCACCAAGGACACTTGCACACCAAACTGCCCCATTCCTCTGTGTCCTCCAGCCCTGCTCTGCCTTCACACCCCTCTCAAGACCTCGCCAAATCTCCTATGCACACACAAAGTCAACAGGCTCACATTCAGCAGAACTTCAGTCCCATATCTGATCCCTCTCCTGCTCCGTCTGCCGTACAGTCTCCGAGCTGCAGCTCCTCTTCGTCTCCACTAATGGGGAGTTCTGAAGGAAACAGTGCCGCTACTCATCTGCAGCCATCATCACACCCCTCTGCTCGCAGCAGCCAAAGCCATGGACGTCTTCTGCAGGCCGTCCCTCAGCTGAGCCCCACTCCCAATTCAAATAGCAGCATCAGTAGTTTGTGGTAGCGGCGTAGGCACTAAAGCATCTGTTTTGAACCACGGTGCAGGGGTTGGTCATGCTGCCGTGAGTCAGAACCGAATGGGACTACGTCTTCGGGGTGGTCCAGGGGAAGATGGCGCCCTGTATCCTCATGACAAATTCTTGCAGGACCCTGGTCTAAATAGTCTCAATGCTCTGACTTCTCAAGTGGAGAATCTACCTAATACAGTGCAGCACATGCTTCTAACAGACACTGTGCTGCCCCAGAAGAAGAGCAGAGATGGTGCACATCACCTTCAGATGCAGCAAGGATCTCAGTCTTTACCTGTCAACCAAAACAAATCTGGAAATTCCAGCGCCAGCGGTCAGACCTCAGTGAAAGAAGGGAGTTCTGAGATGCTGGAAGCAAAAGGGCATCAACAAGTAGAACGTAAGAGAATTAGGCAGGCAAGTGGAACAAGCAACGAATCTGAGCCACAAAGCTTCCCATCATCACAGAGTCAGATGCTGTCGGAAGCGAGTCAACAAGTATTGGATCTCCAGGTCAACACTGGAGTCATTTCAACAGCTTCAAAACAACCGTCTCAAGCAAAGACACCAGAAACCCTGACTCCCTCCTCTTCTTCACCACCATCAGTTCATCCCTCTGCAGAACCCAGCCCAAAACAACCAGTATATCCCCCTGCTCCGCCATCTCCTATTCATTCAGCACGTCCAAACTGTGTGCCAGAAAAAGACCTTTGTAATGACGATGATAGTGGAATGAAGGGATGCCAGATCAAAACAATAAAAGATGAAGAAAGCGAAGTTGAAAATGCATATCCTTCCTGTGATAGAGAGAATTCAGAGAACAGACTGTCAGTTCTGCCCACAAAGGACGAAGCAGAGACCAATGCACAGCAATTTGAACGTCTGAGTAAAAATATGAATGTTTCAGAGCAACATAATGTTGGGGGTGTTGGAGTTATTGTCTCTGCTCGATCTGAAGTGAATACTGAATCAAGCAAGCACACAGGAGCCAAATCTCCACGTTATGGTGTATCTCATTACTCAAACAAACACCGCAATCCTGGGGACCAACGTGATGTGAATGTCTTAAGAGAGACTAGAAATCACAATGGAGAAGGGGAGATGTGCATGGAAACATATGTGTCACAGTATATTTCCCCTAAACAAGAATTTGGCCAAAACTCTCAACCCTCTATTCAGTCTCACCCGGCATCATTTAAATACAGTAATCCTGAGGTACATTATAATGCTGCAAAGAGCAAAGGAAAGTTAGGACTAGTGAGTAGTATGGGCACAAATAGATGCCAGAATTATCATCAGCTGCAGGCCAGCTATGGGTCTATTGGCAGGAAGGAGATTAGCGCTTTTGCTATGGAGGGGGGGAGGGCTATCGTCTCAAGAAGTCAGGATAGTGGTTCTCAGTTTCAGCAATCGTTTCCAAGTCTTTTGCAAGAAGTGCTCCAGGGTCATCACTTAGATAGACGCTATGGCCGTCCCGACCAGACATCTAGTGTTCACCAACAGCCTCAAGATGCATCGCAGCACCGTTATCAAACTAGACTACCTTACAGTATGGTTGAAAATTTGAGTTCACATGCATTGGGCTCTCAAACACTTTTAAGTGGACTTAATGTCAAGTTCAGTCAAATGGCCTCTGGAAAACCGCCAAATTCAAGTCAAAATCAGGGACCAGATAATGATATTGTTTTAGGCCCTCCTCATCCCTCTTGGGATTCTGAAGCACATAAGCCCAATGTGACTCATGGGATTTCTTTAGAAAAAGTCAAAACCAGTCTGTCTCCCAGCCAGTCCTCCCACATGCAGCAGTCTTTAGATCTCACAACAGGAGTCCCTTCAAAGCACATTAACTTGGCTGACTATTCTTTGCAGCACAGAAAACCATCCAGATATGGTACCTCTCCTTCCGCTGTGGAACAATTGCTTTTACAGGAAGCTGAGCCATTGGCATGCGGTGTAGGTCCTATCAGTCACACTCAATCTCAGATATCCTCAGGAAGGCGCTCAGTAATCTGCGATATGTCCCCTTCTCGACGAACAACACCAGAAAGAGAGAGAGGACACTCTGGGACTTCTGGACCCTCAGTCATTCAGCAGCCATTTTCTTCATCTGGATCAAATGAGCAAGAAGGTTGCAAGGAAGAAATAAAAGCAAAGAAAGCACAAAACAAGGAGGATTCATTAAAGACTGAAACTGCAGGTCAGAACACAGATGGTTACTGCAGCACGCCACCCAGTAAGGAATCTAATAAGCCCCTTCATCCCCCTGTAGATGTTGATTCCGATATAGAAAAGACTAGCAGTGCCAAAGGCAACAGTGAAGCCACCAGCAACTTGCCATATCTTTTGCAAATGTCCTCAAATCCCTTGTCGTCACCACCAAGGCACCGGTCTTTCTCGCAGGCTGTTGATGGTTTCAGAGCATATGGTTTCAGTGACACCATGGATGGACCAAAAATGATCTCCCTTCCTACACCTCATCAACCATTCCACACAGTATCAGCATATTCTAAAACCACACCGCCTACTAACAAGTTACAAGCATTTCCACAGAGTTTACCTCCTCATGAGAGACCAGACTGGACTCCTGACAGACAAAGGCTAAGAGGAATGGACAGGCACGTTCCTCAGAGACTTTCTGAACCAAAGTGTAAATCCCAAGCTTCAAGTGATGTTCTGCCTAGTCAGCATCACCTGTCTCGACAGCACTCTTATCCCGCTTCACACTTTCATATGAAAATGTGGGACACTTACCCTGAAAGAGAGGGAACTGGACAACCCACTACAGTTCCTCATGAGCATGTCGGTTCTCAGCCAGTCACAAATGCTGGCCCCAAACTTGGAGAAGAGGACATGTCAGATAAGAGTGCGGATGACACGGCCAAATCTTTCCACTCACTGGCTCCAGTTGATGCTATTAGCCCTGCTGGGCACATAAGTAAGACTAACCAAGGGATTCAGCTGGGGGGAAGAGAGCAACCAAAACTGGAACATCGGCTGAAACCAACCCTTTAATCATGAGAAGGAGAGTTAGATCTTTTATTTCTCCTATTCCAGCTAAGAGGCAACATCAGGATGTTCCATGTCAGCGACCAGGATCAGCTTATCACTCCCCACTATCTCAATCCCACTCTGATTCTAGACTTGCACCCAACAATTCTGGCAGTACTGATACTCAGCCAAAATTGCCATCTCCCAAAATACAGCATTCTATATCCAGCACTAATTCACCTCCTCAGTCCAAAGCAAAGTTTGTGCCCCCAAGAAAGGGTCATGGTCTAAAACTTGAGGCGATTGTGCGGAAAATTACTCCCGGTGTGAAAAAAAATTACTTCAACAATAGTCACGTGGAATCTGACTTCTCTGAGGTATCTCATTACACCTCTGATATGCCAGACCCTGAGGGTGGTACATCGTTTTCCAGTGTTCCTCAAGGAGAGGAGGCATGCTTATCTTACCTTGATGATTCTCATACTTTAGACGATCTTATGCCATACAGAGCAGTTGAAGAAGCGTTCTCC
>CM041794.1:45522768-45535267 GCA_023376895.1 Aspiorhynchus laticeps | reverse complement strand
AAGCCAGCATAATTTGGCTGCGCAAACTTAAAATAAAAATAAAAAATAGCCTGAATATTTTTACCTCAGCTATAAAACTTAAAGATTAGGTAACATAACATTTCTTTCAAAATGATCAGTCGGTAAAGGTAAATAAAATAAAGCCGGCATAATTTAACTATGCTGCTTAAACTTAAAACAAAAACAGCCTGAATATTTTACCATGCATGGCTAATAAAACTTAACATAAGGACTACATATTTTTATTTAAAAAGATCAGTCGGTCTACGTGCTCAGATGAAAGCCGAGTGCGGAGTCTATTTACAATTAGACCTGCGGTGGAAAAAACACGCTCAGCAGGCACAGAAGTTGCAGGAACAGCCAGGTACCACTGGGCAAGGGTGCTTAGCTTTGCAAATCGAGACTCATTTACTTTCCACCACAATAAAGGATCCTGGTTTACAGAGATGCATGGCTCCCTGAAGTAGCTTTCGATTTCGGTATCATGCGGAGAAACATCACTCGTGCCGTAGTCCTCGCCGAAAAGAGTGTCGAGCGCCGTTGCTGAGTCGGGCTTACTTTGTATGGGTCTGACAGGATTTGGGATTGTCTCGCAAAGCTGCTTCAGATTCTCTTTTACTCTCTCCCGAAGCTCTGTCTCAAGAAACTTGAGATGTTTGTGTCTTGGATCCAAAGCCGCTGCAATAAGAGGCAGATACACTTTCTCAGCATCTTCAGCAACTGCGACTATGCGCCGTTTCAGAGATTCGGCTACGGCATTTTTAAATTCAGACACTCTTGGAGACTCACTCCTCTGTGTGTTTAGGTGTCTAGTGATGAGACTGTGTGTGATCGGATAGACCATTGAACTGGAAACATGGGTCTCACTGCACATTGTAGTTGTGGCACACTTAAGAGACTTGAGAACAGGTGTCAGTTCTTCCACAGTCTCCCAGTGCTCATCTTTTAGGTCAAGTGTCCTCGCATCTGCAAGTTTTGTAACATTGCGATCGGACAGAACAGCACACACAGCCCACCTCTGTTCCAAAAGGCGTTCGAACATGTCACACACCGAATTCCACCGCGTGCGACAATGCTGAATAAGCTTATGGTCGGGTATATTTTGTTCTTGTTGTTTCTGCCTAAGTGCGGCTGTAGCTACTGTGCTGTGGTGAGAATGTGATACCAAGCGGTAAGTCATCTGACTTACTTCAAATCACTAATCACACACTCATTACTCTCTACCTCATAACTACCTCATAACTGTCAGTGTCATTGCTCATTTGCACACTTGCACACTTGCACACAACACGTTCTGTATCTGTAAATCGTATCTTATTTTTATATTTATTTTATTTTTTGTGATTGGCTGCTTCATGTCAACCATGTATAACCTGTTGCACATTCCTCTCTGTACAGTCATGCTTATATTAATATTTAATTCTACAGCTTACTGTCATGCACATTCTTTTATATTTTATATTTTATTCTTTATATCTTATTTTTCATTCATTTTATCTTATGTTTACTTCCCTTGTGTTGTTTTTTCAATATTTGCACTGTCCATGGAGCGGACCCGACTCTCATTTCACTGCTGGTTATACAATCTCTGTATAGTCGTGTATGTGACAAATAAAACTTGAAACTTGAAACTTGAAACTTGAAACTACTTGCAGCTATTACATTTTTTACAGTTGCAACATTGAAGCCCTCATTGATTGCAAGCTGCAGGGTGTGTGCGAAACAGGGCACTGATTCCCAAAGACTTCGAATTGCCAGAACCATGTTCGCAGCGTTGTCGTGCACACATGCCATTACTTTTTCAGAGCTTAACAGCCACTTTTCTGTTGCATCTTTTAGGTAGTTGGCAATGTTCACAGCTGTGTGTCTTTCCTCGAACCCTCGCGTCTCTAATACTGCGTTGTGAATTTTCCATTCATTTATGTAATGACAGGTTAGCGTCATATACGATTCAGTGGTTAGCGAGGTCCACGAGTCCGTAGTTATAGCCACCCGCGCTGGCTTCGACAGACTGTCTTTTAGTGAACAAGCGCATTTTTCGTATAGAGCATCAATCCTTGCAGTGACCGTTTTGCGCGATGGGACAGTATAGTGGGGCTCAACGTAATTCATTAAACGTTTAAAACCTTCACCTTCAACAAAACTAATAGGCAGCAAGTCCTTTGCTGTCATTTCTGCTATTAGCTGCGTCATCTTCTCTGCCCTGCCTGTGTCGCAGTTCTGTCTGATGGTGAAATCTCTTATGCTCGTCTGACTGCTGGTAGTGGCATCGGCATCATCTGCTTTTTGTGTTTATGTGCAAGATGGTAACGCATCGAACTCGTTGTGGAGTTGTAGACCAGTGTGGCGCTGCACATCTTACACTTGACTGTTTTTTCGTCAAGTTTTTCAAAGTGTTGCCAGACATCGCTGCGCGCTTTAGACGCCATTTTCGCTCTGTGCTCCGGTCTTGTCTCTAGACCACAACTTCTCGCAGCCATAACCAATCAAATATCAGACTACCGCCCAAATACCAGCATAACCAATCAGAAAGAATGAAAGTAGTTTTTTTAAAAAAATACATTTTTTAGAGCCAATCGATCATCGTTTTCATGCTCGATCGTCGCTGATGCGTTCGAGTAATCGATTAATCGAGTACTCGTGCACATCCCTAATGACTAGCAAGTCGCTAGCATGTTTCTAGCATGATTTTCAAGTGACTAGCATGTTGCTAGCATGATTAGCAAGTGACTAGCATGTTGCTAGCATGACTAGCATGTCGCTAGCATGTTTCTAGCATGATTAGCAAGTGACAAAGCTGATTCTTTGATGAATAGAAAGATCCAAAGATCAGCGTTTATCTGAAATAATACGCTTTTGTAACGTAATACACTACACCATTCAAAAGCGTAGAGTCGGTATCATTTCATTTTTGGAAAATTAATTATAGAAATTAATACTTTTATTTAGCAAGGATTGATCAAAAGTGATGATAAAGACATTTATAATGTTACAAAATATTAATATTTCAGATAAACGCTGTTCTTCTGAACTTTCTATTCATCAAAGAAACCTGAAACAATTATACTCAGCTGTTTTCAACATATTAATAATCATAATAATGTTTCTTGAGCAGCATATTATTATGATTTCTGAAGATCATGTGACACTGAAGACTGCAGTAATGATGCTGAAAATACAGCTTTGATCACAGAAATAAATTACAGTTTAACACATATTCACATAGAAAACAGTTATTTTAAATAGTAAAAATATTTCATAATTGTACAGTTTTTGCTGTATTTTAGATCAAAGTAATGCAGGTTTGGTGAGCAGAAGAGTCCGAACTCTTGCTGTATAAACACGTGTGACTGGTGTTTAAATGTGGCTCAGTGCAGTACAGCAGTCTGTCCGCTGGAGGGCAGCAGCATTACTCTCAGAGCGATCCCATGTGATGAACTCGAGCAAGCTAACATTTCATCACTGAACTGAGATGTGTGGGTGAGAAAAGAAAGCATCGCGTTCAAACACTAATGATATTTGCCCGTCGCAGGCAGCGGAGGATGAAAGTGTAACACTGTACTGACTCATTGTTTCGTTGTATCCTCTCTCTCTCTCTCTGTCAGTCAGTGTCTCTCTCTCTCTCTCTCTCTCTCTATGCCAGTCTCTCTCTCTCTCTCTCTCTCTCTCTCTCTGTCAGTGTCTCTCTCTCTCTCTATGCCAGTCTCTCTCTCTCTCTCTCTCTCTCTGTCAGTGTCTCTCTCTCTCTCTCTCTCTCTCTCTGTTACGCGCGGGTTTGAGCGGGAGCAGGAAGTGACGCAGCGGCTGTGTGTTTGTGTGGAGGGCGCGGCGCCGGTGACTCACGGCATGTTGGGTTGCCTAGCAACAGCAGTTGTTTTCTTTTAAACTCTGGAGCTAAAAATGAATGTCTGAATGCCATTGAGAGAGAGAGAGAGAGAGAGAGAGATTCCTCAATAACTCAGATTCCCAAATAAACAAAAACGGGAAACTCTTGATGCAGCTCTGTCGAAGCCTCGGCCTGTACCTCGTCAATGGCAGGGGGAAAGGTGACTCTCTAGGAAGAAAATACTAACATACAAGCTGTACAATATTAGAAAAGAATACAGATGGGTCCAAAACAGGGTCCCCAAGTGTGTTTACTTATG
Source organism: Aspiorhynchus laticeps (assembly GCA_023376895.1). Lineage (NCBI taxonomy): Eukaryota > Metazoa > Chordata > Actinopteri > Cypriniformes > Cyprinidae > Aspiorhynchus > Aspiorhynchus laticeps. The sequence goes on along the minus strand of CM041794.1, from coordinate 45,531,122 downwards.
GATAACTTTATAGAGAACATTTATCCTCATAATGAATATGGCGTAAATCTGGCCGTAAAAAACAAAAATGACATACTTGATCATTTGGCAACAACATCTAATCGTAAAACCACTGAGAAAAACAAGAGAACGAAAAATGGTTTGATTCGGATTGTAAAAGAATAAGGAGAAATTTAAGACAGCTTGCAAATCAAAAACACAGACAACCAGATAAAAAATATGAAAAAAATATGAAAATACACTCAGAAAGAAGAAAGAACAGTACATCCAAAATAAACTCAAACCCATTGAAGAATCTGTCTATTCAAACTGTTTCTGGGACAACTGGAATATTCTAAATAAAAAGAGCCATGAAGAAATAACTATACAAAATGAAAACACCTGGAAAAATCACTTAAATAAACATGAGTACAGAACAAGCTAAATTAAAGCATATAGAATACATAATTGGCGAATACAAATCACATATTCCGATTGGCCATAATGAAACTGTTCAACTTGGTTCTGAGTGTTGGTCATCTCCCTGAAACCTGGAACCGAGGACTCATAACGCCCATATTCAAGAGTGGACTCATAACGCATGTGTTCAAGAGTGGACTCATAACGCATGTGTTCAAGAGTGGACTCATAACGCCCATGTTCAAGAGTGGACTCATAACGCCCGTGTTCAAGAGTGGACTCATAACGCCCATGTTCAAGAGTGGACTCATAACGCCCGTGTTCAAGAGTGGACTCATAACGCCATGTTCAAGAGTGGACTCATAACGTCCATATTCAAGAGTGGACTCATAACGCCCATGTTCAAGAGCGGACTCATAACGCCCGTGTTCAAGAGCGGACTAATAACGCCTGTGTTCAAGAGTGGACTCATAATGCCCATGTTCAAGAGCGGACTAATAACGCCTGTGTTCAAGAGTGGACTCATAACGCCCATGTTCAAGAGAGGACTCATAACGCTCATGTTCAAGAGTGGACTCATAACGCCTGTGTTCAAGAGTGGACTCATAACGCCCGTGTTCAAGAGAGGACTCATAACACCCGTGTTCAATAGCGGACTAATAACGCCCGTATTCAAGAGCGGACTCATAACGCCCATGTTCAAGAGTGGACTCATAACGCCCATGTTCAATAGCGGACTAATAACGCCCATGTTCAATAGCGGACTAATAACGCCCGTGTTCAAGAGCGGACTCATAACGCCCGTGTTCAAGAGTGGACTCATAACGCCCGTGTTCAATAGCGGACTAATAACGCCCGTGTTCAAGAGCGGACTCATAACGCCCATGTTCAAGAGTGGACTCATAACGCCCATGTTCAAGAGTGGACTCATAACGCCCATGTTCAAGAGTGGACTCATAACGCCCATGTTCAAGAGTGGAGTCATAACGCCCGTGTTCAAGAGCGGACTAATAACGCCCGTGTTCAAGAGAGGACTCATAACGCCCGTGTTCAAGAGCGGACTAATAACGCCTGTGTTCAAGATTGGACTCATAACGCCCGTGTTCAAGAGTGGACTCATAACGCCCATGTTCAAGAGTGGACTCATAACGCCCATGTTCAAGAGTGGACTCATAACGCCACGCCCGTGTTCAAGAGTGGACTCATAACGCCCATGTTCAAGAGTGGACTCATAACGCCCATGTTCAAGAGTGGACTCATAACGCCCATGTTCAACAGTGGACTCATAACGCCTGTGTTCAAGAGTGGACTCATAACGCCGGTGTTCAAGAGTGGACTCATAACGCCCATGTTCAAGAGTGGACTCATAACGCCCGTGTTCAAGAGTGGACTCATAACGCCTGTGTTCAAGAGTGGACTCATAACGCCTGTGTTCAAGAGTGGACTCATAACGCCCGTGTTCAAGAGCATACCTATAACGCCCATGTTCAAGAGCAGACTCATAACGCCCATATTCAAGAGTGGACTCATAACGCCCATGTTCAAGAGCGGACTCATAATGCCCATATTCAAGAGTGGACTCATAATGCCCATGCTCAAGACTGGACTCATAACGCCCATGTTCAAGAGTGGACTCATAACGCCCATGTTCAAGAGTGTACTCATAACGCCCATGTTCAAGAGTGGACTCATAACGCCCATGTTCAAGACTGTACTCATAACGGCCATATTCAAGAGTGGACTCATAACGCCCATGTTCAAGACTGTACTCATAACGGCCATATTCAAGAGTGGACGCATAACGCCCATGTTGAGCCATGTATGCGAATGCTTCACATAAATACTGTACATGTGCAGAGAGAAACATTGTGAGTCAAGCAGCTGGCTGGGGAACAGTACAAGATGATTTGTAGTGCACTAAGTCAGATAATGAGGAAAAACCAAATTGCCTATCACAGCTATGCTGATGATACCCAGATCTACCTGGCCTTATCTCCAAATGACTATAGCCCCATTGACTCCCTCTGCCAATGCATTGATGAAATTAACAGTTGGATGTGCCAAAACTTTCTTCAGCTAAACAAGGAGAAAACTGAAGTCATTGCATTTGGAAACAAAGATGATGTTCTCAAGGTGAATGCATACCTTGACTCTAGGGGTCAAACAACTAAAAATCAAGTCAGAAATCTTGGGGTGATTCTGGAGACAGACCTTAGTTTTAGTAGTCATGTCAAAGCAGTAACTAAATCAGCATACTATCATCTCAAAAACATTGCAAGAATTAGATGTTTTGTTTCCAGTCACGACTTGGAGAAACTTGTTCATGCCTTTATCACAAGCAGGGTGGATTATTGTAATGGTCTCCTCACCGGCCTTCCAAAGAAGACCATTAGACAGCTGCAGCTCATCCAGAACACGGCTGCCAGGATTCTGACTAGAACCAGAAAATCTGAGCATATCACACCAGTCCTCAGGTCCTTACACTGGCTTCCAGTTACATTTAGGATTGATTTTAAAGTACTTTTACTCGTTTATAAGTCACTCAATGGCCTAGGGCCTAAATACATTGCAGATATGCTCACTGAATATAAACCTAACAGACCACTCAGATCATTAGGATCGAGTCAGTTAGAAATACCAAGGGTTCACACAAAACAAGGGGAGTCCGCTTTTAGCTATTATGCCGCCCGCAGCTGGAACCAGCTTCCAGAAGAGATCAGATGTGCTAAAACATTAGCCACATTTAAATCCAGTCTCAAAACTCATCTGTTTAGCTGTGCATTTGTTGAATGAGCACTGTGCTACGTCCGAACTGACTGCACTGTATTTTATGTATAATCATATTCTATTTAACTGTTTTAAATTTCATTTTAAATCAATTTCTATAACTTTTTAAAATTCCTTGTTTTTATTTTAAAATTCCTTGTTTGTAAAAACACAGCCTGGGGGAAAAAGCTGTTGAGCAATCTGGCGGAGCGGGCTCTGATGCTCTGGTACTGTCTTCCTGATGGTAGGAGCTGGAAGAGACTGTGGGAGGGGTGGGTGGAGTCCTTCTCGATGCTGTTGGTTTTGCTAGAGCACCGTGCAAGGAAAATGTCCAGGATGGATTGGAGAGGGGCACCGATGATCTTTGCAGCCGTGTTCACTGTCCGCTGGAGGGTCTTGCGGTCAGCAGCACTGCAGTTCCCGTACCAGACAGTGATGCAGCTGGTCAGCACACTCTCAATGGTGCCCCTGTAGAAAGTGGTGAGGATGGGTGGTGGGAGACTTGCTCTTTTCAGCCGGCGGAGAAAGTGTAGACGCTGTTGTGCCTTCTTGGAGAGTGACATGGTGTTGGTGGTCCAGGTGAGATCCTCTGTGATGTGCACCCCCAGGAATTTAGTGCTGCTGACTCTCTCCACAGTCGAGCTGTCAATGGTCAGCGGGGGGTGGTCAGTGGAGTTCCTCCTCCTGAAGTCATCACAACCTCCCTTGTCTTCTCCACATTTAGGGACAGATTGTTAGTGCCACACCATTCCGCCAGCTGTGCCACTTCCTCTCTGTAGTGCGTTTCATCGCTGTTGCTGATGAGACCTACCACTGTTGTGTCATCAGCAAACTTGATGATGTGGTTGGAGCTGAACTTGGCAGTGCAGTCGTGGGTCAGCAGCGTGAAGAGCAGCGGGCTGAGCACACAGCCTTGTGGGGCACCTGTGCTCAGTGTGGTAGTGCTCGAGGTGTTGTGGCCGACACGGACTGACTGAGGTCTTCCGGTTAAAAAGTCCAGGATCCAATTGCAAAGGGAATTGTTAAGGCCCAGCAGGTTTAGTTTATTTATGAGCTGTTGTGGGATTATTGTGTTGAATGCCGAGCTGAAGTCAATGAACAGCATTCTAACATAGGAGTCTTTATTTTCTAAGTGGGTAAGAGCCAGGTGGAGGGTGGAGGAGATTGCATCGTCCGTAGAGCGGTTTTGACGGTATGCAAACTGCAGCGGGTCAAGTGTGTTGGGGAGGCTGTTTTTGATTTTTTGCATGACTAACCTCTCAAAGCACTTCATCATGATTGGAGTCAGTGCTATGGGACGGTATTCATTTAAAAATCCACTTGAAGCCCTGTATGCTGAGTTCTGTATGAGCCTCCTCAGAGTACAGAGGAACACACCCAACAGCACATGCAGGGCAGAATTAGGCCAATACCCTCTACTAATGCACATTGAGAAACGAGAGAGAGAGAGACACTGACTGACTGAGAGAGAGAGACCTGGCTGTTGTTTCTGCTACGTAACCAAACAAAAGTATTCTGAGTCATGCAGACAATTACATAACAACGAATATTAATACGCTTGATATAACGTTTTGTAACAGTAGCTTACATTCCTTTTCAAACAAGCCGAAGGAAAGCAAATATAAACAGATTATCAGTCAAACAGAAGTTATCGGGGGATTTATTGTTTTTCTCATATAATGAAAGTCAATGAGGGACAATGTTGTTCAGATCTCAACTCTTCAAGATATCTACTTTCATGCTCCACAGTATAAAGACAGTCATACAGGACTGTGATGAATTAAATTATGACTGATTTCTGGCTGAACTATAGCCTAGACAGAGACGATAAAGGTGCTTTACACGCTATTCCTTTAGCCATCAAAGTGTGTGTGTGTGAGTGTGAGTGTGTGTGTGTGTGTGTGTGAGAGAGAGTGTGTGTGTGTGTGTGAGTGTGTGTGTGTGTGTGTGAGAGTGAGTGTGTGTGTGTGTGTGTGTGTGTGTGAGAGTGAGTGTGTGTGTGTGAGAGTGATTGAGTGTGTGTGTGTGAGAGTGAGTGAGTGTGTGTGTGTGAGAGTGAGTGTGTGTGAGTGTGTGAGTGTGTGTGAGTGAGTGTGTGTGTGTGTGTGTGTGTGTGTGAACATGTGAGCTTGAGCACTGAAATATGGGAGCGTCCAAAACATTCCCATCCAGATTTCAAATCTGGTTTTATTTCAAAACGATGTCTGATGTTTCTCTCTCTCTCTCTCTCTCTCTCACACACACACACACACACACACACACACACAGGAGGCACTGGAACACAGATCATGTTGGATTAAACACACGGTTGTTGTAGGACTTTGTTGTTCTTGCACAAAGGCGTTATTGAGTGCATGTGTGAGCATGTGTGTGTGTGTGTGTGTGTGTGTGTGTGTGTGTGTGTGTGTGTGTGTGTGTGCGTGTGTGTTCTCAGGTGAGGCTGTAACTGTCCCGCAGGTGAAATCTGGTTGAACAACATTTCTGAATTCTCTCTTCTTCTTCTATTTAGGGTGTGTGTTTGTTTCCTCACAGCAACACAATTCACAAAAAACCACAGCAATGACTGAAAACAGCAGCAATACACCAGGTGCTATTCCTCATTATTCAATGTGTTTGCTGAAGTGTTTGGTGTTATCTCTAGCCGAAGAAAACAACTCACTTGATCTGAACACATCAGCGCTGCTAAACAACCAAACATCTCCACCAGCTTTAATGATTAGACGAATCTGAAGAGCATTTACAGCTCTTTTCCTCAACCAAACCAAGCTATCAGAGTAATATCCGTCAAACTGCTTCCCAAAGAGACCAGGCAACGCATCCTAAAGTCAATCTGCCAGTGAACGGCATTCTGGGATGTGTGTGCAGGGCGTTTCACATCACTCTGACGCTCAAAAAACAACAAATCAGTCATTTTACAGTCAAGTCCTTGAGTAAACCAGAATCTAGAGGGGGTTTTTTCTCCAAAATTTGAAAAACTATTTTTCTTTCAAAAGTTTTCAACCCCCATGATTTCCTATTTCTAATAAACGTGTCTTGTTTTCTAGAACAAATCTCGAAATACTAGCGATACGAGGTGCATACTGAGATGACGGAAGATCAGACGTCTTGCTTCCTGAGAATTTTTTTTTTTTTTTAAATCGATATTTAAAAAAACGTAATTTTAGACCGAAAAAAAAAAAAATGTTTGGAAATTTAAAAAAATCACTACTTCATCGGAATGGTACGAAACTTGGTGGCTTTTATGAATGTTGCTGACCCCCCCCCCCCCCCACCACCCACAATTTTTAAAAATATAAAAAAAAAAAATTGTGGACTTGATTCAAAAAAGCTAAATGGTCATTAAAAAATCATCACAAAAATTCAATGTTCGCGACCAGAAATGACCGCCATTGGAAATGAATGGGAAATCGGCAAAAATACAAAGGTGTTTTTTATGTGTACAATCAGCCACAATACAGTAAAAAAGTGCATAGCAGTGAAGGTAATTACTTAATTATTAATCAACCAAACTGAGGTAATAACGTCTGAAAACAGCGCTCGGTAAGAAAGGAACGCACAGCACTGAATATATACGACTATACAGCCATCTAATGCTTACACCGTGGTATCACAGATTAATTTCTCTATTTATTAAACATAAGGTGGAACAAATCTGCCTCAATTCAATGGATTTTAGATACTTTTGCTCTGTTTTTAACTTGTATCTCAGCCAAATATTGTCCTATCATAACAAAACATACATCAATGGAAAGATTATTTATTCAGATTTCAGATGATGCATAAATCTCAATTTCGCAAAATTGACCCTTATGACTGGTTTTGTGCTCCAGGGTCACAAATGGCCTCCGGTCAGTTCTGACCACGAACAGCACAAGTGTGAGTCCCAAACGAACAGCACCACAGACATCAGCTTGCTCTGAAGCCCACTGGAAGATACAGTATGTGTTCCTGTTTTATTGGTAATACATAATCACAGAATTTCGACCATTTCCTCAGAAAACCAGCACATGTGGCCAGTCCAGTGATGTAATGAATCTCTTTCACTCGTCTGGCGTCCTTCAGCTGGAACGGATTGAAATCCAGCCAAGCTGTGAGTGTGTGTGTGTGTGTGTGTGTGTGAGAGTGTGTGTGTGTGTGTGTGTGTGAGAGTGTGTGTGTGTGTGTGAGTGTGTGTGTGTGTGTGTGTGTGTTTGTTTTGACTACGCTTGTTCTGGACCAAATGTCCTCACTTCTATTGTGAAACACTCTGTCAAGCATTTAAATGTGTTGGATGCAAATCTAGCATTAAATATCATTGACCTGATAGGAAGTCAATGGAAGTCGTCTGTGAGAGGGCGTGGAGCATCTGTATCACAGAGTGTTTACCCATGAATCACACACACTGTGTGTGTGTGTGTGTGTTTGTGTGTGAGTGTGTGAGAGAGCCAGTCATTGGTAAAGTTATCTTTCACATAGCCGGAAGAAAAAGGGCTTGTCAGGACCTTCCCAAACACCACACCCTTACACAGACACACACTGCAGGAATGAGAGGGGCGGAGTCAGGGGCGGGGCAGGGGGCGGGGCCAGCTGCACTGATAGCTCAGTGTACAGATCTACAGTCACACACACATCACATCTGGAAGAGAGAAGCTGCTTTCGTCCAGTGATTAGCCTTCTGTTACTCTGCAGGTAAGATCTGAAACTCTTCACACTGTTCGGGGGTTCAGCAAACTAGTTTTAGTGTTAGTGTGTGTTGTGTTTGTATCGCTCAGCTGCTGTTCTTCTGTATAAATGTGAGAAATGTGTGTGAAGGAGATGAGAGGAGGGGCGCTTTCTTCAGGGAGTGGTATTACTGTGCAATGCTGAGACAAGTTTCAACCCATCACACACACACACACACACACACACACACACACACACCACACACACACACACACACACACACACACACACACACACACACACACAAAGCAGCTTCTTAGTATATAAGTACAATGTACTTATCGAGTTAATACTGTATTGCAACACACTTCTGCTGTTATTGAGGTGGATACGGGTAGGTTAGGGACTGGTTAAGTGGTATGGGTTAGTTAAAGTGTAAGGGATGGGTCAACAGTGTAATTATAACTAATCACAGATGTAATTACATGCAGGCGTGTTTAAAAATACAAGTACAATGTAAGAGCTTGTATGTACACAATTAGTGCATT
>CM041794.1:45510268-45515268 GCA_023376895.1 Aspiorhynchus laticeps | reverse complement strand
ATGACCAAAGGCGGCTGTGAAAATAAATCTGTATTGTTTATCCTTTTGATCTTTCACTCGAAAAATTCACAAAATTCTAACCTATCACTGAAGTAAAACAATTGAAGGTGGGGAGAAAATCTCATGATGAAATAAATGTTTTTCTCCAATGGATGTTGGCCACAATTATTAGCACCCCTAGAAATGCTTATGAGTAAAATATCTCTGAAGTATATTCCCATTCACTTTTAATTTTTTTAGCACACCAGGGTGACTAGGAGCATGAAATTGTCCAGCCATGACTTCCTGTTCCACAGGATTATAAATATGAGCAACACAAAGGCCAAATTCTCTTAATCATCCATCACAATGAGAAAAACCAAAGAATATATTTCTGATGTGCAGCAAAAGATAATTGAGCTTCACAAATTAGTGAAGTGGCTTTAAGAAAAGAGCTAGAGCAGTGAAAAATCCCATTTCCACCATCAGGGCAATAATTAAGAATTTCCAATCAACAGAAAATGTTACGAATCTGTCTGGAAGAGGACGTGTGTCTATATCGTCCTAATGCACGGTGAGGAGGAGCGTTTGAGTGGCTAAAGACTCTCCAAGGACCACAGCTGGAGAATTTCAGAAAATAGTTGAGTCTAGGGGGCAGAAAACCAAAAAAATAATTGTCAAACAGCACCTACATCACCACATGTTGTTTGGGAGGGTTTCAAGAAAAATTCTCCTAGCTCATCCAAAAACAATCTCCAGCATATTCAGTTATCAGACACGACTGGAACTTCAAATGGGACTGGCTTCTATGGTCAGATGAAACTAAAAAACAAGCTTTTTAGCAGCAAACACTCAAGATGGGTTTAGTGAACACAGGGATAAAAAGTACCCCATGTGTACAATGAAATATACTGCTGTATTTTTAATGTTGTGGGCCTATATTTCTGCTGGAGGTCCTGAACATCTTGTTTAGACACATGGCATTATGGATTCTATCAAATACCAACAGATAAAAAAATCAATAAGTGACTGACTCTGTAAGAAATCTTATAATGGGCCATGTTTGGATCTTCCAACCGTACAATAATCCAAATACAAACCTCAAAAACAACACAAAAATGGGTCACTGAGCACAAAACCAAGCTTCTGCTATGGCCATTCCCGTCCTCTGACCTGAACCCTATAGAAAATGAGTGAGGTGAACTGAAGAGGAGACGCACCAACATGGAGCTGTGAATCTGAAGGATCTGGAGAGATTCTGTATGAAGAAATGGTCTCTGATCTCTTATCAGGTGTTCTCCAAACTCTTCAGGCATTATAGGAGAAAACTCAGAGCTGTTATCTTGGGAAAATGACGTTGCAATAATTGGGTGCCAATAATTGTGGCCAATATGAACTAGAGAAAGCATTTATTTCACAATGAGATTTTCCCCCCACTTTCAATTGTTTTACTTCAATGATAGGTTGGAATTTTGTGATTTTTTTTGAATGAAAGATAAAAAGGATAAACAATGCAGATTTATTTTCACAGCCGCCCTTGCTCATATTTACCAAGGGTGCCAATATTAGTGGAGGGCACTGTATTTATACTACGAATGCTTGAATCTGATTGGCTGACGAACGTCAGGTGTGCAATTATTTTAAGCGAAACGCATGGCAAACGTAGTTCCAGGCACCGCATCACATGTCCATATCACGTCGCTAAATGATTAGCGTTATTTCAAAGGTCCTTACAGCCTAAAACAGCAAAAGAATCAAAACCTGGCCAAACAAATAAATATAGTAAACAAAAGAATAAAAAAACGACAGATCATATCCATGTTTTTGCCACAAAATTACGCTTTATGTACGTACGGAAAGCACATACTCTACAGACGCACAGTTTGCGCACACATTAACACTAGAACCGCCGGGGGTCGCTGTATCCCTTTAAATTTTACCCGCGCACATTACAACTGCTTTTATATGTCTAGAGTTATGAAATGATTATGTCTAGTCGTCAACTATATTTTTGTCCTGTTATGTTCAAGGCTTTTTTTATGCAGGCCACTAATCGCTTTTCACAACGGTCAATATAAGCTAAACAAGCACTGACAATGAGAATTAGAAGGACGTAAATACATATTTGGGTGGTGTAATATACTACAACGTCATTAGTTAATATATTAATAATAATAATAATATAGGCTAATCATATTAGATAATGTTATTTAAATTACTAAAATAGCTATATAGACAATAATGAGCAATTTTACCACAATGCATGATGCGATGACAATTTCAAGCGCACAGCTATTAATTATTAATTTGTTTAGTTATATCATTTATAATTTGAATAAGAACAACACCAATAAACTTCAGGTAATATATATATATAAAAAACGGTTTTGTTCGTTAACAGTTACATCATAGATCTGAAACGAGCAGACTAAATAGCACCACATAAGCGAACAATAAGCGATAGAAATGGCAAAACAAAAATGTAATAATTAATCCAAATTTTGAACAATTATGAGTAACATTACGCGAATGAATTACCAGACGCGAGTGAAGCGTTAAGCGCGAGTGATTTACATGTTAAGTCAATGCAAAGACGCGAATAGACATCCTGCGGCGCGATTCGCGCGAATGACGCACCGCAAATTGAGCGTTTCGGGCGTTTGCGAATCGCGAGTTGAAAAATCTGAACTTTGGCGGATATTCGCGCCGCGTTAACCAATCAGGAGCTTGCTCTAGTAGTGACGTGATTACGACGTAGCGAGCGGAGGGAATCCAAAACAACAATGGAGGACAAAATAATCATTGCTGGTACGATACATCTTCATACTTTTACAGAAACAGGAATAAAAAGGATTTTGCTTGAAAGAAAGTGAGTGAACATGATATTGCTGTGATCTAGAGCTCTGTGTATTAACAGAACCTGCTTTACTGACGAGATGCGCATGACAATCACATGAGATTTATCCTGCAGCGTTTTAATTTTTGTTTGTTTGTTGATCACAAAGTACAAAGTAGACGAGGAAAGCTAGGATGCCGGTTGTATTCAAAGCGCCGCCATTACTGGCACTGTTTACAGTAGCAAAAGCCCCTCCCATGACGCGAATTCACGTCTGTTGTGAAGTGAATTTCACGCACGAATGACGCAAGTAAATTCAAAATGTTCAAGCGTCCAACTACGATTTATTCGCGCAAGTCGCGTCTGGCATGAACGCACAGTTAGACCTCTTCAGCATCCATAAATCGCCTTCTTTTACTCATTTTGTCTTTATTTATTAAACTGATAACCGCTAGTTCAGTGAGTGAAAGGCGTTGCCTAGCAATGTACAATGTTAAAACATAAGCGGCAAGAAAATGAAAATACATGCACTATATAGCGGGTCAATTTGACCCGCGCGGCGCTTATTGGTATAAATGCTCCGTTTTTTGATCTGGTTTTAAAAATTACCCCGTGGCGGTTCTAGCGTTAACATACGCGCTAATGTTGTTAGCGCTACTCTGAGGATTTTATCAGTAACAGTTTAACAACTTAAAACTACATGACTTTTCACAAGCGAGGAAACAACAACGACACAATTTTTCGTGACGGAAAATGAACAAGTTTCACTATAACTAGAGACATTGCTGCCGAACACATAACTTAGTTATTAACTGCATTAGTCTGCTATCAACGGATCAAGCCTCCGTTATGGTTTAAAATGACGTTTTGGAATTAGCAAGGGAGGCGTTGGATGAGATGCGGACGATTTAAGGAGAAAAACCTTGAAATATATCATCTGATCAATGTCTTGAGGTGTGGCAACCGTAGTATAAGCGGAATAATTGACTTCGGTCCGTTGAATTATTAGAAAAATAATGCACTCCGCTTCGCGACCGCATCACCACCTCGGCTGTGCATTATTTTTCTAATAATTCAACGGACCGAAGTCAATTATTCAGGGTTCCTACGCATTTTTCATTTCAAAATTCCAGACTAAAATTTCCAAACCTCTCGGTAGATTTTCAGACCATATGTAAAGGGTTAAGGCCATTGCACACCGAGTCCGAAATTTTCGCATGCGTTTTTCCGTTTTTTCGTATTCTCCATCCTTTCCTATCAAAATGCATGCAACGGATGCGAAAACGCAGAAAATCGAACCTGATCCGAATTTTTTTTGACTGACGAAAGTTTCGGAGGCAGTGTGCAAACGCGATTGACACAACGTGAGGTCGTATTTATTTTTTAACGTGCGAAGATTTCGGTCTCAGTGAGCAGAGACCTTTACTCCACCCCAAAATTACAATTGTCATTAATCACTTACCCGCCATTTTTGGAGAATATCCGCTGGACGCAAGCAGCGTACGCTCTTCTGTGTCAGCCGCATACCGGAAGATGGAGTATTCTGGCGATGCTTTTTATACTTTTATGGACCTTGACAGTGCAATTTACTATGCAGTCACAAACCTCCCGGTTTTCATCCAAAACATCTTAAATTGTGTTCCGAAGACGAACAAAGCTTTTATGGGTTTGGAACGGGGGTAAGTGATTAATGACAAAATTTTCATTTTAGGGTGGAGTATCCCTTTAATATAAATGGTTCATACAGCATTATATTTGGTATATAGTACAGTCATCTGTAAATATGCTTATTTTCTCAGGGATTTTCATTGATTTTCTTAAAATAGCAAAATAAATAAAAAAATACAGACTTTTTTGTGCCCTCAAGAAACTATTCACATGTGCATAGTAATGTTGTGCATGCTAACGCATTACAGTTTCTAGTTTTATTTGTGCATAAACGATAGCATGGATGCACATGAATTAACTGCTCAAAATGTGGCTTATTCTTTATGGTAGAACCCCTAATATCAAGGCCTAATGTCCAGTTTAACACATCCTCAGTGGTGCTGGAGAAACCATGACACGAAACGAGCCGATAGCATGAAATTTGCCAAGTTGACGAGTCTATAAAACAAGACTGGTACTGTACAAAAGTGTTTAAGATTTGGCTTTCATTGGAGCAGTATGCCATCTTTTAAGGCCT
>CM041794.1:45480268-45502768 GCA_023376895.1 Aspiorhynchus laticeps | reverse complement strand
CCCTCACAGGAGACTGTGTGCATTTTTAGATTTTCAAAAAAACACCATTTAGTATGTTTTTTAAGCCTTTTGAATTACGGAGACATAAGCAGTGTCCTCATAAAACACCTTCAAATTGTAATACCTCTGTCATACCCATGTCATCAAACAAATTTGTGTCCTCATAAAGCCGCACACTATAACACACACACACACACACACACACTATAGCTCACTCACACACACAAACACACACTATAACTCACTCACACACACGCACTATAACACTATAATTTCACCTCTTCCCCTGCTCCTCTGACCTGTGGCGTTCCACAAGGCTCTATTTTAGCTCCCTTTTTATTTTCTCTCTACATGCTACCTCTGGGCTCTATTCTACGCTGATGATACTCAAATCTATCTTCCAATCAAATTCCAATTTAAAATTTGATAAACATATCTCTTCTGTTATCGGATCCAGTTTCTATCAGCTTCGCTCACTGTCCAAAATTAAACATTTTCTCACTCCTAAAACTCTAGAAATGGCTGTTCACGCTTGTGTTACGTCTCGTCTAGATATTCTTTATATTGCGGTATATCAAAGTGTCAAATTGCGCGTCTTCAACTTGTTCAAAATACCAGACTTCTTTTAAAGTGTCGTAAATATGAACACATCACTCCAGTTCTTAAATCCTTACACTGGTTGCCGGTTTGTCAGAGAATAGACGTTAAAATTGACTTGAACTCATCCTTGTGTAACTCAAACCTCTTCTAACAATAAAAGTGATTTTATGAATGCTTATAGTAAAAGCTATCTTACTCTGCGGAGCATGATTGTGGATGGAGTTATGTTTGTTTACTCTGAAGGTCTAACACACACACATGTGGGAAGTATTTCTTTCCCCATTAACAGTAAATGAATATGGCGGTAAACTGTATGATATGGATAAAAGATGTTGTGATAGTATTTTTGGCCATAAGGCCCAGCTCTAAAGTGGTCTGAGAGAAGCAGTGATGCAGTCTGGTGTGAGGACGAGGTCACACACACACACACACACACACACACACACACACACACACACACACACACACACACACACACACTCACTCTCTCTCTCACACACACTATAACACACTCACTCACTCACACACACACACACTCACACGCAATATAACACACTCACACGCACACACACACACTCTATAACACACTCACTCTCACACACAGACACACACACACACACACTATAACACACACTCACTCTCTCTCTCTCTCTCTCTCTCTCTCTCTCTCTCTCACACACACACACACACACACACAAACACACTCACTCTCACACACACTATAACACTCACTCACACACACACACACTCTATAACACACTCACTCTCACACACAGACACACACACACACACTATAACACACACTCACACTCACTCTCTCTCACACACACACACACACACACACTCTCTCACTCTCACACACACACACACACACACACACTATAACTCACATACACACTCTCACTCACACACTATAACTCACACTCACACACACACACTCTCACACTCACACACACACACACACACACACAAACTTTTGATATATATATATATATAAAAATGTATATATATCAAAAGTTTGGATACATTACTATTATATATTTCACTTACGGTCATCAAGCTGCATTTACTTGATCACAATTATATACTTTAATCATCAAAGAAACCTGAAAAAAATAAGACTCCGCTGTTTTCAACATAATAATAATAATGTTTCTTGATCATCAAATCAGCATATTATTATGATTTCTGAAGATCATGTGACACTGAAGACTGCAGTAATGATGCTGAAAATACAGCTTTGATCACAGAAATAAATTAAAGTTTAACACATATTCACATAGAGAACTGTTATTATAAATAGTAAAAATATCTCACAATATTACTGATTTTTCCTGTATTTTTGATCAAATAAATGCAAGCTTGACGAGCATAAGACACTTTCACAATGCTGCATAATTGTCAAAAATGGTGAAATAATAAAGTCCTTTCACATCAGCAGCCTACACTTCACATAATCGGCCTGTAGGTGGCGCTTGGGCTTTATTAACTATGAGAGTTTCATCAATATACATAAATATATTGTGACTTTTGGCGCTTCTGTAGTCATTTAGCACCCATTTTCTGTCCCATGTCATTTTTTACCTGATTTATGAATAATATCACATTATCGTCCAATGAAATCTGAGTTTGTGCTGGTGTAATTCATTGATGAATTGTTATATTTTAAAATATATAATATATGGATTTGTAATTAAATCGACACACTAGCTTTGATTATTGATGAAAAAAAAAAAAAATTGAAAATATTATGTGGTTTATTTAATCCTCCCGTTGAGAGCTTATGGTTTCTGGACAGACTGTATAATATCAGTCATCAAACACAACACACGCAATCATAACACCTCAGATATGAAAACATAAACAAGAGTTTGTGCATATTGATTATAATTCAAATGCATTGTGTTCTCTGAGGGGGGGGGGGGGCACTTCTTTAATGTTTTTATTAATGTAGTGTCTTATGCTCACCAAGCCTGCATTTATTTGATCCGAAGTACAGTAAAATTCTGAAATATTATTATAATGTAAAATATCTGTTTTCTATGTGAATATGTGTTAAACTGTAATTTATTTCTGTGATCAAAGCTGTATTTTCAGCATCATTACTGCAGTCTTCAGAGTCACATGATCTTCAGAAATCATAATAATATGCTGATCAATAAACATTATTATTATTAATATTTATAATACTGTACTTTGGATCAAATAAATGCAAGCTTGGTGAACAGAAAATACACTAAACATCTGACTCTTCAGAAACTGTTGACTGTAGTGTAAATACCATATTCTCACCGTTTCTATTGAGAACACAGGGCTACTTCTGAATGATCAAAACCCTCCTGTAATGAGTAGTTATTAAATTCTGATATGAGAATAAAGCTCCATGTTGTTTAGGTCCCCGACTGTAAAACGAGCACTTGTTATCTAACGATAAAGCTCATATTTGGGCTTTGAAGATATTTCGTGGAATGATGAGAGAGAGAGACACACGGCACTTCTCCATTGTATAACTGTATTCATGAGTCAGAAGCATATTGACATGTTTTCATACGGCGTTTCTCTTTTTAAAAGACTCTTTTTGTTAAAAAACCCCACAGCGATTGTTCGTGTTGTTGGAGTTCTGCGCTTCTCTCCTCCGAACGCTGCCGGAATGTTTGTCTCTGGAAAGAAACGAGATTCTCACCATAAATCCCGCGAAAGCCAGGAGTCCGGTTCCTAACGCAGTCCAGAAATAACACAAGTCCTTCTCTCATCCACAGCACGAAAACACTCGGGAGGTGGAACATAAGAACACTTATCAAAGGAGACACACACACAGAGAGGCACACCTTCGAAGGCAATGTACGTGCGTCGCCATGACAACAGCGTCTCTCGGTGACGGCGATGATGTCATAACGGCGGCTGGTCCTGGTTACGGGGGGAAAAAAACGCTCAGAGCTCTCGAGTCTCGATCTAAGGGTAAAATACTGAGTAAAACAATAGGAGCGAGGTTTAAAAATAACGATAATACGAGTTATGATAAAAACACTACATATAACTGGTGTAAATACACGGCCCTCGGTTCTGCTGTTCCAGGACAGATAACAGACGAAAGGCAGGTCCAGGTGATGAATGAGTGATTAGTCTCTGCTGGAGCCCAGAACCGCACAGGGTCTGAGTACAGAGCTCAGAGGTTCACCCTCGCTCCGACTGCTCCAGACACGCCACCGTCGCTCCAGGCTTGACCGCTCGGCTGCTCTGTCCAAACACAAGACAGACGGACATCAAACACTGCACAGAACAGGGCTGCAACGCACTCACGGCTCCGTTTGTGTCCAACAGAAACATAGAAAATAACACTAACTACAAGCAGCAGCACAGATACAGACAATACAGCAAAGATACTAATCAAATAAACACTGACTTTCAGCTTCTTTCATTGCAAAAAAATATTTCTTAGTATTTTTGTTTTCTAGTAGTAGTAGTAGTAGTAGTAGTACACTGTAAATAAATAAATAAAATGTATTTTAAAAGATGCTGACATGACCAGCTTTTTGCGTTTTCTCAACTTATTGTTTTTTTTAGTTAATTTCTCAACTTTTTGTTGTATAAACTTAAAACAAGAAGTTGAGAAAACTTAAAAATCTGCTGAAGCTGGTTGACTTAAAATTGTAAGTTTGCGCTAAAATTGTAAGTTTGCGCTAAAATTGTAAAATTGTAAGTTTGCGTAAAATTGTAAAATTGCAACTTTTTTTTACAGTGTATAGTATATATTTATTTAATGCCATGTCAGCATCTTAGGCTATTTTCATGGCAAAAACAATAAAAAAATACATAAAAACCGGCAAAAAAGTTATATTACGCAAGACCTTTTACATTAACGTATGATTAAATACTCTAAATTAACTCAAAATTATACTAAATAACTATTTTAAGAGAGTTTTCTACATAAAAACTCGTTTTCTAGTATAAATATCTAAACATTCTTGAATCACGATGCAAAGTAAAATGACTTGGAATATTAAAAATAAAAAAGAATCAAAATTTTGTTCGTTTTTGCTTAAAACGAGCAAAAGTATCTGCCAATGGGGTTAAGAAAAATAATCTTAATTCAAAGGATAGACAAGATTTTTTATTGCCCCATTGGCGGATATTTCTGCTCGTTTTAAGCAAAAACGAACAAAATTTTGATAATTTTTTCAGAAAACAAGACATAATATCTTAAGTCATTTTACTTTATCGTGATTCGAGAATTTTTAGATACACTATATTGCCAAAAGTATTGGGACACCACCTTCTGATGAACAGGTTTGACTACTTTAGTAATTTCTATGAGTACAAATGATGTTCTAGGGAACTGTGTGCTTTTCCATTTTACTCTTTTCTATTCTAACATGATGATGTCTCTGTGTATAAGACAAGGTTCATAAAGAAATGATTGATTGAGTCAGTGTGGAAGAACTTGACTGGTCACTATTGTGTTGATTAAAGTCACAATAGTCACTATTGGTGACTATTGTGACTTTAATAGCCAAAAACTTTTCACCAAACACCAATGACTTGTACATACACTATATGGACAAAAGTATTGGCGCCCCCTTCTTTAGAACAGAAAAAGGCTCTTTCAAAACTGTGGCGACAACGATGGAAACAGTTCATGTGTATAAAAATTGTATTTACATCTGTTGCAACAGATTTGGAAGTGTCTTTTTCTGTTCTAAAGAAGGGGGCGCCAATACTTTTGTCCATATAGTGTTTGTACAAGTCATTGGTGTTCGGTGATGAGTTTTTGGCTCAATTCTGGCATACACACTGAACAAAGACTGACTGGTTTGTCCATGTTGTTTTTGTTCATCGCTGTTGTTGTTATTGTATGTATTTGGAAGCCAGAATGCGAATCCATCGACAGAAACATACATTTGCCAAACTCTGTGTTGCTATTTATAACAATGTGTTCATTGTTTTAACGAGTGAAACTGCATTAGCGACTTCCAGTGTTATATATTCTTACTTTTGATAAGAAACGAAGTCTCATCTTTTAGATAATGTCCATTTCTTTCAGGAAATTCAACCATTTAAATGTGGCGCGACAGATCGTTGTATAAACGCATCGGTTCGTGATCATCCCTCCCTCTTTACTACTAGTTATAGCACTAAATAAACATGAATGAACATCTCATGCATCATGTGATCACTCAGTCAAGTGTTTAAACTGCGGAAAGACGTCAAAACAATGTCATGTAGCATTTAATTTAGCTCAGACGAGTCATCAATGTCTACAGCTCGTTACTTCATTAGTAGTAATATATATTTATTTAACGCCATGTCAGCATCTTAGGCTATCTTCATGACAAAAACTATTAGAAGTATAACAAATACAATAAAAACCAGCAAACACACAAGTTACATTACACGAGATTTTTCACATTAACATATGATCAAAATTCTAAAATGTTTTCTGGCGAAATTATACTAAATAACACTTAGAGTTTTCTACATACATTAAAAGCTGAACAGTCCAATAAAACATATAGAAATGAAGTCTAGAAAAGAGCCTTTCGCGAAATATTAGACTACTCATTATATTTTAGTGATGTCTTCATTATTTAATGTTTGTTTAAATAAATCTGTTATGAAACAAGCTACTATAAATAAATATTTCAACAATAAATAGCAATGTTATAATTTAGAAGTTAACTGTAAAACTGCATTATGTGCAATTCACGTTTGCACACGTTTATTATATTTAAAAATAAAGAGTAATTGAATTTTAGTTTTATGCTCTGTTAATTGTAACCTTGTAGTGATGTAAAAGGGCTCCCTATAGTTTATAGTAGATTTTTATCCATAAGAAAATATTACACTGCAAAAAATTATTTTCTTACTTAGTATTTTTGTCTTGCTTTCTAGTATAAATATCTAAACATTGCATTTACTTGACCACCAAGGTGTCCTTGTTACATTATACATTTAAGTACTGAGCAATATTAATTAACTACATGTACTTAGTATATGGTTAGGGTTACTTGCATGTAATTATGCATAATTTATTGTTATTATAATAGTAAGTACATGTAACGTGAAACGAGGGCACCTTAAAATAAAGTGTTACCAACAAGACAAAAATACTTGGTAAGATTTTTTTTTTTTTTGCGGTGTAATTATAATTTAGTTTATTTAAAGAAAGAGCTACTTGTTCAATAAACCACTGTTTAAAAAAAAATAATATATATTTGTTTTTTTTAGTTTTGCAGTATTGAAACCATACCGAAACGTGACGTCAAAACCGAGGTACGTACAGAACCGTCATGTTTTTTTTAGTGCTACCGTCTCACAGAAACTACGATATACAGTACACTTAGGCTACATGAATAATAAAAATGCCTTGGTGCTTCTTGACCATCATTTCCACATTAGAAGTCTTGTTTCTCTTACCTTGTGCTTTGGACACCTCAGAGAAAAGTTGTCTTCATTTAGAGCGCAATCTAGGAAAAGAAGGATTCAGCACTGGCTGTCAGTCACTCATAATGTGGATTTTGCTTTATTAAACACGAGTGCAGACCAAGGTGATGCCGCGTCTCACCTGCTTCTATGGCACAAAGGTAGTGGTACCTCAGCGTGCAGCCTTTACTGTAGCAGCCAAGTGTGGAGCCCACCATCTCACAATGAGAGCAGCTCTGAGGAGTGCAAACGTCAGATGCATTATGGGTAAAATAAACAACAGCATCCGTGTGCTTTAGACAAGTCACAAATTTTCACTAGTGCTGTCAATCGATGAAATGAATCTGAAAATAATCGTGATTAATCTTACCTAACATTAGAGCTATTCTATTGCACATGCAATCTTCAAATTAATGTAGAAGCAACAAAGACAGTATATGTTTAGTGGCATCTTTTTTATGACTAAAGGCAAGTAACACTGGTACCAATAATACGATGTCTCTTTGAAATATATATTTGTCCTAATATTTAACAATTAGCCATCCAGCTTTACAGTATAAATTTTAACCTTTATTAAATAACTTCTATTATTCTTCACATAAACCCATTATAATAAATGTCATATTTAGCTACCTGTGCCCTTCAGCAAGTAGGAAATATACAGAAATTGAATAAAGTTAAATAATTAAATATAGACGAATCCTTAAAGCTACAAACGTTATTAATTTCCTTTATTTTCCTTTTGTTCTTTGAAGAACGGACGTCACAGCAGCTGGTTATTAGATTATTTGGCTGCTATCACTTTAAGAGCTGCGCTGCTGAACGTGACGCGGATCTGAGATGCATCAAAATAAAAGTCTTTACCTTTTATATATTATTGCGCTTTAATATGAAATGAAATACAGCGACATTTCTGGGTGATTCTTAGACTATGGGCACTTCTATGTTTTTAAAAATACATATAATTTTGGACAAATTCCTCTTTCTTTGTCAAACTAACAATAAAACCACCTTAAAAACTTTTTACTACCTTTCTATTATGATTTTTTAATATTTTTCAACCTCCTTATAGGTGTCAAAATCACTGTTTTCTCCTTGAACTTTCAAGGAGAAAACTTTTAAACTTTTAACAATGAAAATACAGTTTAAAAATATGACATATCTGGTAACTATTAACGTACCTGAATTAAGCACTAGTAAAATAATTAAAATACATTATAGTATTTAATGTGAGACCACTATCAATATTACTTTTTATACGAAATATAGCTGTCGCACAGTATTGGTGTCATTTCCAGCACAACACTGTACTGTCCCTTTAAGAAGTTTGTGTGGAAGATGGTTGCTATGGAGACGTTCAGTGACATCAGAGCACATGGAGGGAATTCAAATTTTCATCGAGAACATATGAAGAAAAATCAAGGTAAATATTGCTTGATCAGTTAATATATTGATTCTACGTCATTTCCAAACATGCCGTAACTTCAAGGGTGTTTTTAAAAAGCTAAACATTTTAAGTTAAATAAGAGTATTTTGCATACATGAAATGCTAAGTATTAACTCAAAGCTAATCAGTGAAGCTATCTTCCATTTTTTCACTAAAAACTACAGAAATATTTACAGCACACTGCGGTGGAAATGACATTTATGGTTACAAAGTACAACTGATATTAAACTCAATTCACAAAGTTATTAAACATGAGTGTGATGAGTTCTTCTAATAAATATCTCTGCTGTTTCTCTACATTCACGTTAAATTATTGTCATTTCCATCACCAAACATTTTTTTTAAATATTTAAAAAGTTCTCATCACGCATTAAAATGTATCCACAATTAATGAGATCATGCTCTACTTAATATAAAAATTAAAGTTATTTATTTTCTAATAAGCTCTTACCTAAACCAATATTAAATGTACAGTTCAGCATTTGGTCCTTAGGGCAGTTAATTTATCTCATTGACAAATGTATAATTATTGTACATTGTGGAAAAACTGGTAAAACTAGTTACAAAAATGATCTTAGACAATTCTCGAGTGGCATAAATTATTCTATATTTAAATGACAGCTGTATATTGAGATGTGGTGGAAATTACATTTGTTCATTGCAGGTCGGAAAAATTTAAAATATTAACAATTTCACTTGTAATCTAAGGTTGTCCTCTTACAGACCTTAAAAGTAGGCAAATTATTTAAACTTATGAGACTGTGTTACGTGACTTTTGAACAAGTTTTTTTATTCAACTTCATAAGGCTAAAAGTGCCCCTAGTTGAAGAAACGCCCTTCTGCACTTGTTAGACTCAAACCTGGCATGAACTTGCATTTGATGTAGTCGTTAAGACGTTCTGCAAGCAATTCTTGTCCAGAAAAAAGAGACTGAAGCAGCAGTTGTGAGTGGGGTAGCCAACCCTAGCCCCGCCCCTACGATAACTGTGTTAAATATTTTTTAAACTGGAAAAATTAATCGCTAATTCTGACAGCACTAATATTCACACAATACAGCAAGCCGACAAACTGCAGCGCTTTCCACTTACTGCATCTCTAGCACCATCTAGTGCCTCCTGAAGGCCATACAGTCTCCCATTGACCAGGTATACGCCACTGGTCCAAACGATGCAGCCCTCGTGCACCCACAGCTCCTCGGGGTCCAGAGGCACGAGTGGGAGCTGGGTCAGTTGGGCCATGGGGCTCAGAGAGTCCAGGCTGGGCGGCGGGGGCTGGAAGGGCAGGGAGGCTTTGCTGTTGATGGGGACAGTTCGAGGTAAATCTTCACTGGACTTATGTCTTCGTTTGAAGCGCGGATGGGATGTCAGTTTTCTGTGCTGGGGCCTTTGCGGTGTATTTTCGACGTGCATCTGCTTCGGTATGATTTCAGCATCCAGTTCTTGAGCTTTTGTTGTGCCCAGCCCGCTCGTCAGTTCCGCAGCCGGATCCCAGGTGTGAGCAGTTACCTTTGAGGTGGAGCTGCTCGTCTTAGTGTTCTGGAAAGGCATATCTTCACCCACGCTGGGAGAGACAGTGCCAATGGTGGCTGGGGACGTTGGGTTTGTTGCCTGACTTACTTTGCAATCGCTATCTGTAGACGACTTGACATTCTGAGGGTCCTGTAATCTCGTATCCTGGGGAGTCATTTCTGTCGGAATGGATGTCATACTGATACTGGTAGCTGCCCCATGGTAGGACAAGGTTTGTCGCACTTGAGGTTGATTCTTAGGGAGCTTGGCTGCATACTCAGCTGGGTAAAAAGGACCATAGAGATCACCGAGATGTTTGTAGTTGGCCCATTTCTGGCAAAGGCAGCATAAGAGGTGACCAGCTTGTCCGGTCTCTGATATCACAGGTCCTGGTAGAACATATCCAGACGTAGGAAGTGTCTTCCCTGACTGCAAGGCAGAATCAACGGGCTCTGAAACCCAGTTTTCTTTTGTCCTTTCATTTTCCTTTTCTTTTCTCACAAGTTGAGTTGACAAAGGGGTATTTATTGGGGCATCAACCGTCGAGTGACCAGCTTTGCCTCCACCTTTAGATTTTTCATCATCTGCGTTAATGATTGTACAGACATCCCCAATCTCTGCAATCTTTTTCTCCACATGTATGTAAGGAGCAAAAACATTACTCCTGGCATCTGAGAATATTCCACACGGGCTTATGTTTCCCATACTGCTCTCCCGAGTGTCCAGCTTCTCTTTGGAAGCCATTCCTCTTCTTCTCCTTCTCTGATCGCCAGGAGTCTCGTTGTCCTCTTTCCCCTTTTTCTGTCTATGTCTTGCAGGCTTCACGTCTAACTCCGGCTGGGTCTCCTCGCTCTCTACATCCACTTTCACCACCTGGATTTGAGCAGGAGGTGTCAAAGATGGACAGGGTTTCTGTTCAGGTGGTGTTGATACTTGGGGCACTTCACTTGCAGTGTCTGGGATTGGGACAGGCTGAGGTTCAGCTGTGGGTGAGGGAAGAGAAGCCCCAGGTGTGCTTTCTGCTGCATTCTGAATTTGTGCTTGGGCACGTTTCTGCTTATTCACACTGCCCACAGGGCGACCTTTTTTCTTCCCTGATGGAAAATAACCTCTGGGGACAGTGCTTTCTGATGTTTTAGGCTCTGAACTGAGAGAAGTCATTTGGTGCTGAGCAGCTCTGGACAGAAGGTGGTGACTATGACCAGTGGTGGTCCCATAGTAATCCCCACCTGGGTAATCATCAAAACCCATGCCAGTCTCTTGAAGTTTCTGCCTCAGCAGGTTAGCAGCCGACTGCTCACCTCGTCGAGTTTCCAGCTGTTGATAAGTGTTTGTGAACTGCTGTATGTCAGACAACGCAGAAGAAGATGGAGGAGGGGATCCCTGTACAGGACAAGGTAACGGAGGAGCTGGTGGAAGGGGTCCTAACAAAGTAAAATCATCCTTATCGCTTTCACCCAATGACCCTGAAGATCCAGCAGCACCTAATCCAAAGTCAAAATCTTTTGGCAAACTTCTGAGGGCACTAGTACTAGAAGCTGTTGCACCTGGTTTAAGGGTCTGAGAATCACAGGAGAACGCTTCTTCAACTGCTCTGTATGGCATAAGATCGTCTAAAGTATGAGAATCATCAAGGTAAGATAAGCATGCCTCCTCTCCTTGAGGAACACTGGAAAACGATGTACCACCCTCAGGGTCTGGCATATCAGAGGTGTAATGAGAAACCTCAGAGAAGTCAGATTCCACGTGACTATTGTTGAAGTAATTTTTTTTCACACCGGGAGTAATTTTCCGCACAATCGCCTCAAGTTTTAGACCATGACCCTTTCTTGGGGGCACAAACTTTGCTTTGGACTGAGCAGGTGAATTAGTGCTGGATATAGAATGCTGTATTTTGGGAGATGGCAATTTTGGCTGAGTATCAGTACTGCCAGAATTGTTGGGTGCAAGTCTAGAATCAGAGTGGGATTGAGATAGTGGGGAGTGATAAGCTGATCCTGGTCGCTGACATGGAACATCCTGATGTTGCCTCTTAGCTGGAATAGGAGAAATAAAAGATCTAACTCTCCTTCTCATGATTAAAGGGTTGGTTTCAGCCGATGTTCCAGTTTTGGTTGCTCTCTGCCCCAGCTGAATCCCTTGGTTAGTCTTACTTATGTGCCCAGCAGGGCTAATAGCATCAACTGGAGCCAGTGAGTGGAAAGATTTGGCCGTGTCATCCGCACTCTTATCTGACATGTCCTCTTCTCCAAGTTTGGGGCCAGCATTTGTGACTGGCTGAGAACCGACATGCTCATGAGGAACTGTAGTGGGTTGTCCAGTTCCCTCTCTTTCAGGGTAAGTGTCCCACATTTTCATATCAAAGTGTGAAGCGGGATAAGAGTGCTGTCGAGACAGGTGATGCTGACTAGGCAGAACATCACTTGAAGCTTGGGATTTACACTTTGGTTCAGAAAGTCTCTGAGGAACGTGCCTGTCCATTCCTCTTAGCCTTTGTCTGTCAGGAGTCCAGTCTGGTCTCTCATGAGGAGGTAAACTCTGTGGAAATGCTTGTAACTTGTTAGTAGGCGGTGTGGTTTTAGAATATGCTGATACTGTGTGGAATGGTTGATGAGGTGTAGGAAGGGAGATCATTTTTGGTCCATCCATGGTGTCACTGAAACCATATGCTCTGAAACCATCAACAGCCTGCGAGAAAGACCGGTGCCTTGGTGGTGACGACAAGGGATTTGAGGACATTTGCAAAAGATATGGCAAGTTGCTGGTGGCTTCACTGTTGCCTTTGGCACTGCTAGTCTTTTCTATATCGGAATCAACATCTACAGGGGGATGAAGGGGCTTATTAGATTCCTTACTGGGTGGCGTGCTGCAGTAACCATCTGTGTTCTGACCTGCAGTTTCAGTCTTTAATGAATCCTCCTTGTTTTGTGCTTTCTTTGCTTTTATTTCTTCCTTGCAACCTTCTTGCTCATTTGATCCAGATGAAGAAAATGGCTGCTGAATGACTGAGGGTCCAGAAGTCCCAGAGTGTCCTCTCTCTCTTTCTGGTGTTGTTCGTCGAGAAGGGGACATATCGCAGATTACTGAGCGCCTTCCTGAGGATATCTGAGATTGAGTGTGACTGATAGGACCTACACCGCATGCCAATGGCTCAGCTTCCTGTAAAAGCAATTGTTCCACAGCGGAAGGAGAGGTACCATATCTGGATGGTTTTCTGTGCTGCAAAGAATAGTCAGCCAAGTTAATGTGCTTTGAAGGGACTCCTGTTGTGAGATCTAAAGACTGCTGCATGTGGGAGGACTGGCTGGGAGACAGACTGGTTTTGACTTTTTCTAAAGAAATCCCATGAGTCACATTGGGCTTATGTGCTTCAGAATCCCAAGAGGGATGAGGAGGGCCTAAAACAATATCATTATCTGGTCCCTGATTTTGACTTGAATTTGGCGGTTTTCCAGAGGCCATTTGACTGAACTTGACATTAAGTCCACTTAAAAGTGTTTGAGAGCCCAATGCATGTGAACTCAAATTTTCAACCATACTGTAAGGTAGTCTAGTTTGATAACGGTGCTGCGATGCATCTTGAGGCTGTTGGTGAACACTAGATGTCTGGTCGGGACGGCCATAGCGTCTATCTAAGTGATGACCCTGGAGCACTTCTTGCAAAAGACTTGGAAACGATTGCTGAAACTGAGAACCACTATCCTGACTTCTTGAGACGATAGCCCTCCCCCCCTCCATAGCAAAAGCGCTAATCTCCTTCCTGCCAATAGACCCATAGCTGGCCTGCAGCTGATGATAATTCTGGCATCTATTTGTGCCCATACTACTCACTAGTCCTAACTTTCCTTTGCTCTTTGCAGCATTATAATGTACCTCAGGATTACTGTATTTAAATGATGCCGGGTGAGACTGAATAGAGGGTTGAGAGTTTTGGCCAAATTCTTGTTTAGGGGAAATATACTGTGACACATATGTTTCCATGCACATCTCCCCTTCTCCATTGTGATTTCTAGTCTCTCTTAAGACATTCACATCACGTTGGTCCCCAGGATTGCGGTGTTTGTTTGAGTAATGAGATACACCATAACGTGGAGATTTGGCTCCTGTGTGCTTGCTTGATTCAGTATTCACTTCAGATCGAGCAGAGACAATAACTCCAACACCCCCAACATTATGTTGCTCTGAAACATTCATATTTTTACTCAGACGTTCAAATTGCTGTGCATTGGTCTCTGCTTCGTCCTTTGTGGGCAGAACTGACAGTCTGTTCTCTGAATTCTCTCTATCACAGGAAGGATATGCATTTTCAACTTCGCTTTCTTCATCTTTTATTGTTTTGATCTGGCATCCCTTCATTCCACTATCATCATCATTACAAAGGTCTTTTTCTGGCACACAGTTTGGACGTGCTGAATGAATAGGAGATGGCGGAGCAGGGGGATATACTGGTTGTTTTGGGCTGGGTTCTGCAGAGGGATGAACTGATGGTGGTGAAGAAGAGGAGGGAGTCAGGGTTTCTGGTGTCTTTGCTTGAGACGGTTGTTTTGAAGCTGTTGAAATGACTCCAGTGTTGACCTGGAGATCCAATACTTGTTGACTCGCTTCCGACAGCATCTGACTCTGTGATGATGGGAAGCTTTGTGGCTCAGATTCGTTGCTTGTTCCACTTGCCTGCCTAATTCTCTTACGTTCTACTTGTTGATGCCCTTTTGCTTCCAGCATCTCAGAACTCCCTTCTTTCACTGAGGTCTGACCGCTGGCGCTGGAATTTCCAGATTTGTTTTGGTTGACAGGTAAAGACTGAGATCCTTGCTGCATCTGAAGGTGATGTGCACCGTCTCTGCTCTTCTTCTGGGGCAGCACAGTGTCTGTTAGAAGCATGTGCTGCACTGTATTAGGTAGATTCTCCACTTGAGAAGTCAGAGCATTGAGACTATTTAGACCAGGGTCCTGCAAGAATTTGTCATGAGGATACAGGGCGCCATCTTCCCCTGGACCACCCCGAAGACGTAGTCCCATTCGGTTCTGACTCACGGCAGCATGACCAACCCCTGCACCGTGGTTCAAAACAGATGCTTTAGTGCCTACGCCGCTACCACAACTACTGATGCTGCTATTTGAATTGGGAGTGGGGCTCAGCTGAGGGACGGCCTGCAGAAGACGTCCATGGCTTTGGCTGCTGCGAGCAGAGGGGTGTGATGATGGCTGCAGATGAGTAGCGGCACTGTTTCCTTCAGAACTCCCCATTAGTGGAGACGAAGAGGAGCTGCAGCTCGGAGACTGTACGGCAGACGGAGCAGGAGAGGGATCAGATATGGGACTGAAGTTCTGCTGAATGTGAGCCTGTTGACTTTGGGTGTGCATAGGAGATTTGGCGAGGTCTTGAGAGGGGTGTGAAGGCAGAGCAGGGCTGGAGGACACAGAGGAATGGGGCAGTTTGGTGTGCAAGTGTCCTTGGTGCTGCATTTTGAGGGAGAGGTCATAACCTGCTCCAGTGCTGTGCTGAGAGGGACGCTGGGAATGGGGGGCATGCTTGTGAAGGGACTGAGATTGCGGCGAATATGCCGACGATGTGTAGCTTTGTCCCATATTCTCACAGCTGTTTGAAGCAGACGAACTTGTATGAGTATTTGGATTAGACGGATTAGTGGGAGAGTTATTCATTTTGGCATCCGTGCTCGCGTCGTATCTTTGCGGTGGGGAGTTATACATTCCAGTAGAGCCTGAGGTTGCATTAACGGAGGCGTAGTGTCCAAACTGAGAGGGGATTCTGTTTCCAGAAAGCGGGTATGTCCGCTGATGCTGACCTTGGTGCAATCCTTGATATTTCTGGCCATGCTGCCGTTGATGCATCTGAGCACCAGATTGTACTGAAGCAGCGTGAGCCAAACTGTATTGCTGGGAAGGAGAAAACGAACCAGCGCCACTGCTATTACTACTCCCAACTGCAGAGGCACTGCCAGAGCCGTAATCCATAGAGTAGGGAGAAATCATTCCAGAGGATGACCCTGAACCAGGTAAGTGGTACTGATGAGGCGCATGTCCATCCACGTTTGAGTATCTAAATCCCGCGCCATACGCTGCTCCGCCTCTTCTGCTTCTTTCTCGTCCGCTCACGGAAAAATAATAATCCACACTGTCCTTACGGTAAGAGTTCCCTCCTCCTCCGCCATGAGCGTTTCCCGGCGTCATCTCTCCAGTTGTTCTTCTGGATCCATAGCCGTGTATAGAAGGAGCGTGTAGAAGATGCTGTTGGCTCCGCAGGTGCAGGTGCTGCCCATGACTCTGCAGGGTAGGTTGAGCTTGCTGTATGACCGCATAGTCCTCTGAGTTTCTGGGAGATATCTGAAGGTCCGAAGGGTGGGATTGATACGGGGAACCAACGACACTTCCTCCCCGGCTAAACCCCGGATGAAGAGGAACTGGACTGTTGGGAAAGTTCTGCATTTTTAGATTGTAGAGTTCTGCAAAAGCTTGCTATTAGCAACCCTTCTTTATCAAAAGGATCCAACTGGAATGCTTAGTATTAGAAATCTAAACTCACATCTGTAGCAGCAATATAAGAGGTCCCAGCAAATGTCTTAAGTGAGATTTAGAAAGCCAGGAGATTCAATTTGCTGCTCGAGTTAAAACATATAAACAATGTGAAGATGGGAAACGCAGCAGCCACACATTCATTCACAAATGCCACTACGTGGTTTGGCACTAGATCCGAAGATCTCGAAGGTTTAGTGTTATCACAAAATGTCTATTAGCCAAGAGGTAAAAATACTCCACCAAAATAGCAACGTTTCATCAAGAGAATGTCAATATCTTGATACTGTAGTGTGAAACATCTCCTTGCCAACGGATGTGGATAGCAGCCATGCAGTAGAATTATAATAGTTCAGTAACAGGTTTGCAACAGACAAACAAAACAAATCTTTCTCCAGTTGGCACATGTAAGATCAATACACTTCAAGATCATGACTTTTTTTCATATTGCCTGTGTAACGGGGATTTTCGGCACGTGCTCAAGCCAGTGATCTTTGCCAACAATCTTTTTCCAGATGTATCCAAACATTTGTCTTTTCCCATGTTAGTTACTCAGTCCAGCAAGTTTGTTGTTTTCTTTGATCGTCCAATCCTTGCCCGTTACTGTAAGGTGTCTTTCAGTGTAGCTGGTCCTAGCGTCAGGTTTTCCGTGGTCAGTCCATGTCATCCGGTTGCTCTTTTAATCCATGATAGCGTCTTTCTCTCTCTGGAATCAGGAAGATTGAGATGTTCTGAAAACAGAGGGAAAACACAGCACATATTAATTGAGAATAGGGCTGAAACTAACCAATATTTTTATTTCGATTAATAAAAATGAATCATTAATCTATCAAATTATTATATATATATATATATATATATATATATATATATATATATATATATATATATAATATATATATATATATATATATATAAATTATAATAAAAAATTATAATAATAATTTTTAAAGGAGTATTTACCAGAAATATTATTTACCAGAAATTATTTAGGTGAAAAATGTAAATGTGCGGTATTTCTGAAAAATAAATATATATATACTTTTTTTAAAATATACAATAAATTAATTGGAGATGATTTTGATTATTAAAATTTAATGGAACCATTAAAATGGAATCCAGAAAATAATGGAAAACAGAATCTGGTACAGATAAAACTGTAAAACTCAATTAATTAGACAGGCTTTTTGATTAATAAAATTTAATTTAACCATTAAAACAGAGTATAGAAAAATGAAAATGGAAAAAAAATGAATTTGGAAATAAAACGTATTTCATAAGGCCCTATAATTATAATACATTTTTGTTTGTGGAAATAAAAATAGAAGTAAACAATAGCTTTTAAAATGACTTAAAATACATATATAATAGCAATGATGCAATAATAATTAGTTCAAATAAAGTATCAAAAGCAAGAAATCATATGGTTTTATTGAACAAAACTGTTAAATACATAATGTGTTATAAACAATAGAGCTAATGTAGGCATAACAATAAAGCCCTGCAGGGGGTGCCAATACTGTACGATCTAATCCTTGTTTAATATTGACCAAGCACCATTTAATTCAAATATCCACTTAATTTTTTATATCTTTATGACAGAAATGCTGTAGCTGCTGTAATTAAATGAATATGTGGACATCAAAGCGTGAAGGTTTGAGCTTTTATTTTGAAATCACGATATATTCTCCTGTGTTTGCATAGGTTTATATATGATTTACGTTACTGATCTGATGAAATGGCGCACGATGTGTTCTCAGATGAACGTTATAATAATAAACACAAACTCATAACAACATGCGGAGATGAGTTTGAGACGCATGTAAATAATAACAGTGACACGCGTGTAAATAATTAAAGCTTTTAAGCTTTTTTTAAAATTAAAAATGTAATTTAATTAATAATTTAATTAATTAGTCACTAAATTAATTTAATGAATAAAATTTAATACAAAAACAGAATCCAGAAAAAATAAATAAACCAAAAACAAAGAATATGGGGGAAAATGTATATAAAACATAATTTGGGGAAAATAAAATGGAATTAATGCAAAAACATAAGATTTCATAGAGCCCTATTACTGTTAAAATTATACTAAATTATTAGTTTTATGAACTCAATTGATTAGACATGGTTTTTAATGACTAAAATTAATTACAAAAACATGATCCCGAAAATAAATAAATCCAAAAACACACAAAAGAAAAAAAAATATTATAAACGTAATTTGGGAAAAATAAAATGGAATTAATGTAAAAACATAAGATTTCATAAGGCCCCATTACTGTTAAAATTATACTAAATTAGGCCTATTAGTTTTAATACGTTTTATGAACTCAATTGATCAGACATGGTTATTCAATAAAAAAAAAATATATATTTTTTTATTTTTTTATTATTATTATTTTTTATTATTATTATTATTTATTTTTTTATTATCATTTTTATTTTTTTTATTTTTTTTATTCATGACAAATTAATTACAAAAACAGAATCAAGAATTTTTAACAAAAACCCAGAATTTGAGGGGAAGATATTTAAAATAGAAATAATGAAATATATTTCTGAAATAATGAAATATACATACTGATAAAAAATATGTATAGCCTGAATGCACTGTAAGTCGCTTTGGATAAAAGCGTCTGCTAAATGCGTAAATGTAAATGTAATGTAAATGTATTTCATAGTTCCCCAAATATGGACGACTGTTATGGTGTGTTTTTATTGACGTTCCCTGATTAAAGCAGCTATTAGTCTCTCAAACGTAACATCAACAGCTAGATCACAGCGGTCTGCTCTATACAGATCTAGATTACACCACTGTTACTCAGAATACAATCCTTCAGATAGTCCGTTACGCACCGAGTCTTTCGTTCACTGCATCGAAGAATGACGACTGAATTTTAACGTTTGCATGGATGAAGTGCACAGGGCTACAGACACAAAAATAGAGTAAGGAGCCATTGGCTCCTATAAGAAAAAAACTTTTTTTTAGATGCAATAGCGCATAAATATAGCAGAACGCTCCTCTTTATAGTTATTATTCTAGCTGACTGATGAGCTTATGGACGCCGAATGGTTATTCTGAGGTACATGTATCATTAGTTGCAATGTTTACACGCTTTCTGCAGTTTGAAACACAGAAGGAGCTTAATTTCATTAAGCTGTACTATAGGCACTCTTATAAAATAGCCTAGCTTTTGATGTTAATTCATGTTCGTTATGTACTATAGTAGTACAGAGAAAGATATAATGGATTCACTTGCCGCTTGAACTGAGGCGCTGAAGCGATCGCGCACGCCGTGTTAAAGAGCGCCAAAACCGTATCGTTTGAATTTTTGGCATCATTTTAAAACGTTTATTAAAAAGTAACAAAGCACAAAAATTTTTGCGAATACTGGACGGCAAGTGCGCTAAAAATAATACGAACAGAACACACCATATAGACTAAAGCCACGTTCACACCAAGCACGATAACGATATTAGCGTCCACACCAGCGAACGATATCGTCTGTTTATTCTAAGCGCACGCGCCTCTGTCGCTTTAAATTCTCGAGCACATTATAGCAGGTGGATTCTGATTGGCTGTCAGTGTTTTTATCGTTCATCAGCTGGAAAAGAATCGTTCTGGAAGTGATTCCAACGATATTGTTTCTTTATTGTTATAGTTGTGCTGTGGACGCTGCTATTCTTTAATACTGAGAACGATTTTTAGAACTATATCGCTATCGTGCTTGGTGTGAACGGGGCTTAAAGGGATAGTTCACTTTGAAATTAAAATTTGGTATCTATCAGCTTACGGGGCGTCGGTGTCAACGCTTGACGGAGCGCGTGTCTGAAGCGTGGTGCTGATGCGCCATCATAGTTACAACAACCAATCACATACTTCTCTGGTGTTGCATGAACGGGATTGGGTATTTGCATGAGGCGATCTGATTGGCTGACGCCTCCGTTGGCACTTGAAAAGTTGCGTCAGCACCACGCTTCAGACACGCCCTCCGTCAAGCGTTGACGCCCCGTGTGAATGCAGCGTGAGCCAGAGCGCGCGCACACACACGTCACACACCGGATGTGTGTGTGCACTCAGATCACTTGGACATGGTTGTGTACAAGAGGTAAAAAACGATATAAATACTGTTCGTTTTCTCACACAAACCGCTCGTTTCGTGTCTTAGGCCATCAATGTGTAGTTACGATGGGGAATTGTTTAATTTGGATTTCTCTGTGCATGTTCTTTTTCCCTCTTATAGAGACAGTGACCTATACCTGCCATTATATGACTGACAGACTAGAACGGTTTGACCTAAAAACATCAAAATTGGATCTACTGAAGAAAAAAAGACACCTACATCTTGGATGCCCTTGGGGTAAGCTGATAGATACCACATTTTAATTTCAAAGTGAACTATCCCTTTAAGATCTTTGATGCACATCCTCTCAGTTTAATACGCAAACATAACAAAAGATGTGATCGCAAAACAATTAGGAAAAAATGCATTACATGCAAATTTTTAAGTCATAGCATATATAGTCGCCAGTGGCGACGTCAGCAAAATCTTCACTCGCAAATTAATATTTTTGGTCCGTTTTAGACGCAGTCTGGAGTAGAGGTCTTCACGGGTCCAAAAATTCGTACACGAACCCGAAGAGACCCATAAATGTGCTGCACGGAACCGACCCGGACCCGTATTTTATTTGAAAGTGGGACCCGAACCCATGCAGACCCAGAAATGCCTTAAATGTACTACCCGGACCCGACCATTATTCGAAAGTTGGACCCGAACCCGGCTGGGAAGACACAGACCCGACTGCACTCGTCCCGATCGGCACATATTGCACAGCAAATGCTATTAAGTCAATAAACAAGTTGCGAGAAGAAGAAAAAACCTTTTTGCCTTAACCACTGTTAGTAGCCCTCTCCCTGACTGCAATGCATACAATCCTCTTTGCCAATACATGTCCATCCATGTTAGGCTGTTCCTCTCTCGCCGTCTGAAACAGCTTCTTAATGCACTCATTATTCCAACTTCAAAAGTACTTGCTGTCACGGAGACGGATGACTAATGCAACTTCGCAGGTTTTTTTCCATCTCGAGTCAGCTTCGACTGTTACGCTTACCCTTTTAAACTACAATAACGATACTTTTTGTTGGTTGTAATAAAGACTCGGAGCAATATTTTTTTTTTTTTAGCAATAAATGCACAGAATTAGAAGTTCGTTACACTCTACTGCGTGTGTGTTCAATTACAGGTGCGTCTCTTCTGTTTTGTTTCAGCTTTTTTATCCACATCACTCATGAAGGAATCCATGATCACCGTCCGTTTGCAGTACTAACATTAACTCCGCCCGCGCTCTGCTTCTGGCGGCTGAGGTAACACGTGTTTTTATTTCTTCCACCTTATTTCCCGCTCACACTTTCCTCATCCTAATTTTACAAACTGCAAGTTACACACACACACATGCTGACTGACACTGATCTCTGGCGGGTGCGGTGTTCTCCGATCGACTCGGGTATTACACACAAAGTTAAAAAGACCCGGGACCTGAAGTAATAGATTGGGACCCGACCCGGACCCGGCTGACCATTGAGTTATTGTCAGTTGATTTGGTTCAAAATAAGTCAGAACCCGTATGGGTCCCGGTCCTCCATGAAGACCTCTAGTCTGGAGCCCTGTGATAGCACACGTACGTCTGCAAGACGTCTGTTAAAGATTGCTTGATCTGGGGGCTGTTTCATAAAACAAGTTTACCAAATAATCCAGGTTTACTTCAGTTAGTCTGACTTATTTTGAACCAAATCAACTGACAATAACTCAGACTAACTGAAGTAAACCTGGATTATTTGGTAAACTTGTTGGCCCCTGGAAAGCATCTGCGGTGTTCAAACATCTGACAGACGTCAGTTTTACATGCACTCTAAATCAAATACATCTTAAAGACATCTTATAGATGTCTATTTGACATCTGCAGCCCACGTACATCACGGAGACG
>CM041794.1:45458840-45466340 GCA_023376895.1 Aspiorhynchus laticeps | reverse complement strand
TTAATGAATACAATTAGGTGCTCTAAATAGATTTCCCTGCTCACAGCATCTAAAAATGCTCTTATATATATATATGTAAGGAATAATCAGGGTTCCTACGGGGTTTGGAAAGGTATGTAATTTGATTTACGTATTTTCCAGGTCTGGAAACGTATGGAAAAAAGAAAACCAAGTATGGAAAAATATTTGTGTTTCCAGACTTTTCCCCCTATTTCGTTTTTTAATAATAGAGAATTAAGAATTTATCGTACAAGAAGTGAGGTTTCATGGCAGCTGTTTAGTTCATTGTGCACTTTTTCATTAACGCAAAAGGCAGGTTATAAGCATTTTGGGTTTAGCACCATATTACATTGCCTCAAGGATCTTTGCAAAAATAAAAAATAGGGCCTTTGCAAATATATAAAAAAACTTGCCATCAACCCATATCGCGGTGTGGTTTCTTGGCTGCCACAGACTATGCATTAAAGAGACTTAAGGCCTTAAAAGATGGCATACTGCTCCAATGAAAGCCAAATCTTAAACACTTTTGTACAGTACCAGTCTTGTTTTATAGACTCGTCAACTTGGCAAATTTCATGCTATCGGCTCGTTTCGTGTCATGGTTTCTCCAGCACCACTGAGGATGTGTTAAACTGGACATTAGGCCTTGATATTAGGGGTTCTACCATAAAGAATAAGCCACATTTTGAGCAGTTAATTCATGTGCATCCATGCTATCGTTTATGCACAAATAAAACTAGAAACTGTAATGCGTTAGCATGCACAACATTACTATGCACATGTGAATAGTTTCTTGAGGGCACAAAAAAGTCTGTATTTTTTTATTTATTTTGCTATTTTAAGAAAATCAATGAAAATCCCTGAGAAAATAAGCATATTTACAGATGACTGTACTATATACCAAATATAATGCTGTATGAACCATTTATATTAAAGGGATACTCCACCCTAAAATGAAAATTTTGTCATTAATCACTTACCCCCGTTCCAAACCCATAAAAGCTTTGTTCGTCTTCGGAACACAATTTAAGATGTTTTGGATGAAAACCGGGAGGTTTGTGACTGCATAGTAAATTGCACTGTCAAGGTCCATAAAAGTATAAAAAGCATCGCCAGAATACTCCATCTTCCGGTATGCGGCTGACACAGAAGAGCGTACGCTGCTTGCGTCCAGCGGATATTCTCCAAAAATGGCGGGTAAGTGATTAATGACAATTGTAATTTTGGGGTGGAGTAAAGGTCTCTGCTCACTGAGACCGAAATCTTCGCACGTTAAAAAATAAATACGACCTCACGTTGTGTCAATCGCGTTTGCACACTGCCTCCGAAACTTTCGTCAGTCAAAAAAAATTCGGATCAGGTTCGATTTTCTGCGTTTTCGCATCCGTTGCATGCATTTTGATAGGAAAGGATGGAGAATACGAAAAAACGGAAAAACGCATGCGAAAATTTCGGACTCGGTGTGCAATGGCCTTAACCCTTTACATATGGTCTGAAAATCTACCGAGAGGTTTGGAAATTTTAGTCTGGAATTTTGAAATGAAAAATGCGTAGGAACCCTGAATAATTGACTTCGGTCCGTTGAATTATTAGAAAAATAATGCACAGCCGAGGTGGTGATGCGGTCGCGAAGCGGAGTGCATTATTTTTCTAATAATTCAACGGACCGAAGTCAATTATTCCGCTTATACTACGGTTGCCACACCTCAAGACATTGATCAGATGATATATTTCAAGGTTTTTCTCCTTAAATCGTCCGCATCTCATCCAACGCCTCCCTTGCTAATTCCAAAACGTCATTTTAAACCATAACGGAGGCTTGATCCGTTGATAGCAGACTAATGCAGTTAATAACTAAGTTATGTGTTCGGCAGCAATGTCTCTAGTTATAGTGAAACTTGTTCATTTTCCGTCACGAAAAATTGTGTCGTTGTTGTTTCCTCGCTTGTGAAAAGTCATGTAGTTTTAAGTTGTTAAACTGTTACTGATAAAATCCTCAGAGTAGCGCTAACAACATTAGCGCGTATGTTAACGCTAGAACCGCCACGGGGTAATTTTTAAAACCAGATCAAAAAACGGAGCATTTATACCAATAAGCGCCGCGCGGGTCAAATTGACCCGCTATATAGTGCATGTATTTTCATTTTCTTGCCGCTTATGTTTTAACATTGTACATTGCTAGGCAACGCCTTTCACTCACTGAACTAGCGGTTATCAGTTTAATAAATAAAGACAAAATGAGTAAAAGAAGGCGATTTATGGATGCTGAAGAGGTCTAACTGTGCGTTCATGCCAGACGCGACTTGCGCGAATAAATCGTAGTTGGACGCTTGAACATTTTGAATTTACTTGCGTCATTCGTGCGTGAAATTCACTTCACAACAGACGTGAATTCGCGTCATGGGAGGGGCTTTTGCTACTGTAAACAGTGCCAGTAATGGCGGCGCTTTGAATACAACCGGCATCCTAGCTTTCCTCGTCTACTTTGTACTTTGTGATCAACAAACAAACAAAAATTAAAACGCTGCAGGATAAATCTCATGTGATTGTCATGCGCATCTCGTCAGTAAAGCAGGTTCTGTTAATACACAGAGCTCTAGATCACAGCAATATCATGTTCACTCACTTTCTTTCAAGCAAAATCCTTTTTATTCCTGTTTCTGTAAAAGTATGAAGATGTATCGTACCAGCAATGATTATTTTGTCCTCCATTGTTGTTTTGGATTCCCTCCGCTCGCTACGTCGTAATCACGTCACTACTAGAGCAAGCTCCTGATTGGTTAACGCGGCGCGAATATCCGCCAAAGTTCAGATTTTTCAACTCGCGATTCGCAAACGCCCGAAACGCTCAATTTGCGGTGCGTCATTCGCGCGAATCGCGCCGCAGGATGTCTATTCGCGTCTTTGCATTGACTTAACATGTAAATCACTCGCGCTTAACGCTTCACTCGCGTCTGGTAATTCATTCGCGTAATGTTACTCATAATTGTTCAAAATTTGGATTAATTATTACATTTTTGTTTTGCCATTTCTATCGCTTATTGTTCGCTTATGTGGTGCTATTTAGTCTGCTCG
Source organism: Aspiorhynchus laticeps (assembly GCA_023376895.1). Lineage (NCBI taxonomy): Eukaryota > Metazoa > Chordata > Actinopteri > Cypriniformes > Cyprinidae > Aspiorhynchus > Aspiorhynchus laticeps. The sequence continues at coordinate 45,463,265 of CM041794.1, read as the reverse complement.
TTTCAGATCTATGATGTAACTGTTAACGAACAAAACCGTTTTTTATATATATATATTACCTGAAGTTTATTGGTGTTGTTCTTATTCAAATTATAAATGATATAACTAAACAAATTAATAATTAATAGCTGTGCGCTTGAAATTGTCATCGCATCATGCATTGTGGTAAAATTGCTCATTATTGTCTATATAGCTATTTTAGTAATTTAAATAACATTATCTAATATGATTAGCCTATATTATTATTATTATTAATATATTAACTAATGACGTTGTAGTATATTACACCACCCAAATATGTATTTACGTCCTTCTAATTCTCATTGTCAGTGCTTGTTTAGCTTATATTGACCGTTGTGAAAAGCGATTAGTGGCCTGCATAAAAAAAGCCTTGAACATAACAGGACAAAAATATAGTTGACGACTAGACATAATCATTTCATAACTCTAGACATATAAAAGCAGTTGTAATGTGCGCGGGTAAAATTTAAAGGGATACAGCGACCCCGGCGGTTCTAGTGTTAATGTGTGCGCAAACTGTGCGTCTGTAGAGTATGTGCTTTCCGTACGTACATAAAGCGTAATTTTGTGGCAAAAACATGGATATGATCTGTCGTTTTTTTATTCTTTTGTTTACTATATTTATTTGTTTGGCCAGGTTTTGATTCTTTTGCTGTTTTAGGCTGTAAGGACCTTTGAAATAACGCTAATCATTTAGCGACGTGATATGGACATGTGATGCGGTGCCTGGAACTACGTTTGCCATGCGTTTCGCTTAAAATAATTGCACACCTGACGTTCGTCAGCCAATCAGATTCAAGCATTCGTAGTATAAATACAGTGCCCTCCACTAATATTGGCACCCTTGGTAAATATGAGCAAGGGCGGCTGTGAAAATAAATCTGCATTGTTTATCCTTTTTATCTTTCATTCAAAAAAAATCACAAAATTCCAACCTATCATTGAAGTAAAACAATTGAAAGTGGGGGGAAAATCTCATTGTGAAATAAATGCTTTCTCTAGTTCATATTGGCCACAATTATTGGCACCCAATTATTGCAACGTCATTTTCCCAAGATAACAGCTCTGAGTTTTCTCCTATAATGCCTGAAGAGTTTGGAGAACACCTGATAAGAGATCAGAGACCATTTCTTCATACAGAATCTCTCCAGATCCTTCAGATTCACAGCTCCATGTTGGTGCGTCTCCTCTTCAGTTCACCTCACTCATTTTCTATAGGGTTCAGGTCAGAGGACGGGAATGGCCATAGCAGAAGCTTGGTTTTGTGCTCAGTGACCCATTTTTGTGTTGTTTTTGAGGTTTGTATTTGGATTATTGTACGGTTGGAAGATCCAAACATGGCCCATTATAAGATTTCTTACAGAGTCAGTCACTTATTGATTTTTTTATCTGTTGGTATTTGATAGAATCCATAATGCCATGTGTCTAAACAAGATGTTCAGGACCTCCAGCAGAAATATAGGCCCACAACATTAAAAATACAGCAGTATATTTCATTGTACACATGGGGTACTTTTTATCCCTGTGTTCACTAAACCCATCTTGAGTGTTTGCTGCTAAAAAGCTTGTTTTTTAGTTTCATCTGACCATAGAAGCCAGTCCCATTTGAAGTTCCAGTCGTGTCTGATAACTGAATATGCTGGAGATTGTTTTTGGATGAGCTAGGAGAATTTTTCTTGAAACCCTCCCAAACAACATGTGGTGATGTAGGTGCTGTTTGACAATTATTTTTTTGGTTTTCTGCCCCCTAGACTCAACTATTTTCTGAAATTCTCCAGCTGTGGTCCTTGGAGAGTCTTTAGCCACTCAAACGCTCCTCCTCACCGTGCATTAGGACGATATAGACACACGTCCTCTTCCAGACAGATTCGTAACATTTTCTGTTGATTGGAAATTCTTAATTATTGCCCTGATGGTGGAAATGGGATTTTTCACTGCTCTAGCTCTTTTCTTAAAGCCACTTCACTAATTTGTGAAGCTCAATTATCTTTTGCTGCACATCAGAAATATATTCTTTGGTTTTTCTCATTGTGATGGATGATTAAGAGAATTTGGCCTTTGTGTTGCTCATATTTATAATCCTGTGGAACAGGAAGTCATGGCTGGACAATTTCATGCTCCTAGTCACCCTGGTGTGCTAAAAAAATTAAAAGTGAATGGGAATATACTTCAGAGATATTTTACTCATAAGCATTTCTAGGGGTGCTAATAATTGTGGCCAACATCCATTGGAGAAAAACATTTATTTCATCATGAGATTTTCTCCCCACCTTCAATTGTTTTACTTCAGTGATAGGTTAGAATTTTGTGAATTTTTCGAGTGAAAGATCAAAAGGATAAACAATACAGATTTATTTTCACAGCCGCCTTTGGTCATATTTATCAAGGGTGCCAATATTAGTGGAGGGCACTGTATATATATATGTATATATATATATATATATATATATGTATATATATATATATATATAGTTTGCTGTTTTCTAACAGTTTGGACTTATACTTAACGTTTTCACAGGTATTTTTTTTAGACAGATATCGTGATGTATCATTATAGGATTTTCTAGAAATATATCGATTATCGCAGAATCGCTGTATCGTGATATTATTGTTATCGTGAGCCATGTATCGTGATTATATCGTATCGTGAGGTACTCTGCGATTCCCACCCCTACAGATTAAGCGATTGAGGTGTTTTGTTGTTGGATGTAATCACGAATAAAGCAGTCGTCAGTTACTCCCGACATCTGAGCCGCTGCAGACACGGAGGATTAACGTTACTTTCAATCTGAAGTGAATGCGTCGATCTATATAAATGCGTCTGTTCGCGCGAATCATTCGTGATCCACGTGATCATCTACAGAAGACGGGTTTTTATGAATCTTTGCAAATCGCCTTTCCTAATAACGAGCTAGTTAGCCAGTTTCGCGACTAAAGTAAACAGTCACCGCGCGGAAGAGAGGGGCGGACTCAGCAGAGCTCATTAGCATTTAAAGGGACATGCACCGAAACGGCTCGCTGTGAACAGAGCTGATTTTGACAGGGTTAAAAAGGTGTTTTTTACACTACCGTTGAGAAATAACCAAAGTATGTAATAGACTCTTAATTAAGATCCTTAAAGGATCATATCATGTGTAAAATGTGCATCCGGTGACCTCTTTAAAGCACGTGTGTCTTCAGATGTCCAAACTCAATCTGAACGCCAAGTCTTCCTGAAAATATAAATGTATTTCAGTGTTTTTTCTTGCGATGTTACGACTGCAATCTTCAGAAGTTCCACTTGGTTTTGTGTATTTTGTGCCAGAGCAATAGACTTGTGTGTTTTGATATTTTCCTGTTATTAATATTTTAATTACTGCTAGTGCTTTCGTCCTATGACTCTACATGATGATCGCTTTAAATTGATTAAAGTTTTAAACCTTAACTTTAATAACTTGTTAATGTTCAGTCTTCTGTAAAAGTTAATAAAACATGCTAAAAATCATGATTATTTTTCTTTTTTATACATGTATTGAGATTTTTACACATTTTATTGTAATAGAAAGCCGTTTGAATACCAGTTTCTTTAGCAGATTGAAGGAATAGTGAGATGTGATTACCTCTAAAGATGCTTTTCTTTCACATAAAATCGAAATGTTCAACATATACGTCTTATTTATTAAAAAAAAATCTTTTGTGTTTCAGAATTTCTTAAATTATGACCAGACTTGATCACTAAAACAAAGGATCATGACCAACTCAGTGCACATCATCAGTGAAAATGTCTCTAAATCTTGGGTCTTATGTGTTGTGAAGTGATTTAATAATAAAAAAAAGCAACATCATAATAATCAAATTATTATTTCATGTCATGACGGTAATGATATTTCGCAGTGACCAACATTTAAATGGGTAAATTGCCCAAATCCACTGTTGGGTGTTTCAGATCATTAGTACAGGACACTTGATAAACATGATAAACAAATATGACCCGTAACAGCGCTCGATGGGGCTCATTGTGTCAGATGAGCGTAAAACAATGACTAGATGTTACATTTACAGCAAAACAATGACAGATTCAGACACTAAGATTACATTCAGCTGTATATAATGGATAAGATATGTTGATCTACAGATGCTTTGAGACACTGGAGGCCGAGCTGAGCAGTTCTGAGTGTTTAAGCATCTGCTGATGTGTGTGTGTGTGTGTGTGTTCTTCACGCTATCTTCTTGCGCAGGGTGAAGTAGATGATGCTGGAGATGAAGGTGAGGCAGACGGAGATCCAGGCCAGGATGAAGGAGGCTCCGTACCAGCCCGAATCCTGTTTATGGAAGATGTCTGTGTAGATGGAGGCCGCGATTATGATGCACAGACCTGAGGAGCACAAACACACACTCCAGATATGAGCTTCACACACTGACCGC
>CM041794.1:45416340-45453840 GCA_023376895.1 Aspiorhynchus laticeps | reverse complement strand
AGATCTTACCTGCAGAGTAACAGAAGGCTAATCACTGGACGAAAGCAGCTTCTCTCTTCCAGATGTGATGTGTGTGTGACTGTAGATCTGTACACTGAGCTATCAGTGCAGCTGGCCCCGCCCCCTGCCCCGCCCCTGACTCCACCCCTCACTCTCATTCCTGCAGTGTGTGTCTGTGTAAGGGTGTGGTGTTTGGGAAGGTCCTGACAAGCCCTTTTTCTTCCGGCTATGTGAAAGATAACTTTACCAATGACTGGCTCTCTCTCACACACACACACACACACACATTGTGTGTGATTCATGGGTAAACACTCTGTGATACAGATGTTCCACGCCCTCTCACAGACGACTTCCATTGACTTCCTATCAGGTCAATGATATTTAATGCTAGATTTGCATCCAACACATTTAAATGCTTGACAGAGTGTTTCACAATAGAAGTGAGGACATTTGGTCCAGAACAAGCGTAGTCAAAACAAACACACACACACACACACACACACACACACACACTCTCACACACACACACACACTCACACACACACACACACACACACACACACTCACAGCTTGGCTGGATTTCAATCCGTTCCAGCTGAAGGACGCCAGACGAGTGAAAGAGATTCATTACATCACTGGACTGGCCACATGTGCTGGTTTTCTGAGGAAATGGTCGAAATTATGTGATTATGTATTACCAATAAAACAGGAACACATACTGTATCTTCCAGTGGGCTTCAGAACAAGCTGATGTCTCTGGTGCTGTTCGTTTGGGACTCACACTTGTGCTGTTCGTGGTCAGAACTGACCGGAGGCCATATGTGACCCTGGAGCACAAAACCAGTCATAAGGGTCAATTTTGCGAAACTGAGATTTATGCATCATCTGAAATCTGAATAAATAATCTTTCCGTTGATGCATGGTTTGTTATGATAGGACAATATTTGGCTGAGATACAAGTTAAAAACAGAGCAAAAGTATCTAAAATCCATTGAATTGAGGCAGATTTGTTCCACCTTATGTTTAATAAATAGAGAAATTAATCTGTGATACCACGGTGTAAGCATTAGATGGCTGTATAGTCGTATATATTCAGTGCTGTGCGTTCCTTTCTTACCGAGCGCTGTTTTCAGACGTTATTACCTCAGTTTGGTTGATTAATAATTAAGTAATTACCTTCACTGCTGTGCACTTTTTTACTGTATTGTGGCTGATTGTACACATAAAAAACACCTTTGTATTTTTGCCGATTTCCCATTCATTTCCAATGGCGGTCATTTCTGGTCGCGAACATTGAATTTTTGTGATGATTTTTTAATGACCATTTAGCTTTTTTGAATCAAGTCCACAATTTTTTTTTTTAATATTTTAAAAAATTGTGGGTGGTGGTGGTGGTGGTGGTGGTGTGGTGTGGGGGGGGGGGGGGGTCAGCAACATTCATAAAAGCCACCAAGTTTCGTACCATTCCGATGAAGTAGTGATTTTTTTAAATTTCCAAACATTTTTTTTTTTCGGTCTAAAATTACGTTTTTTTAAATATCGATTTAAAAAAAAAAAAAATTCTCAGGAAGCAAGACGTCTGATCTTCCGTCATCTCAGTATGCACCTCGTATCGCTAGTATTTCGAGATTTGTTCTAGAAAACAAGACACGTTTATTAGAAATAGGAAATCATGGGGGTTGAAAACTTTTGAAAGAAAAATAGTTTTTCAAATTTTGGAGAAAAAACCCCCTCTAGATTCTGGTTTACTCAAGGACTTGACTGTAAAATGACTGATTTGTTGTTTTTTGAGCATCAGAGTGATGTGAAACGCCCTGCACACACATCCCAGAATGCCGTTCACTGGCAGATTGACTTTAGGATGCGTTGCCTGGTCTCTTTGGGAAGCAGTTTGACGGATATTACTCTGATAGCTTGGTTTGGTTGAGGAAAAGAGCTGTAAATGCTCTTCAGATTCGTCTAATCATTAAAGCTGGTGGAGATGTTTGGTTGTTTAGCAGCGCTGATGTGTTCAGATCAAGTGAGTTGTTTTCTTCGGCTAGAGATAACACCAAACACTTCAGCAAACACATTGAATAATGAGGAATAGCACCTGGTGTATTGCTGCTGTTTTCAGTCATTGCTGTGGTTTTTTGTGAATTGTGTTGCTGTGAGGAAACAAACACACACCCTAAATAGAAGAAGAAGAGAGAATTCAGAAATGTTGTTCAACCAGATTTCACCTGCGGGAAACCTACAGTTACAGCCTCACCTGAGAACACACACACACACACATGCTCACACATGCACTCAATAACGTCTTTGTGCAAGAACAACAAAGTCCTACAACAACCGTGTGTTTAATCCGTCATGATCTGTGTTCCAGTGCCGTGTGTGTGTGTGTGTGTGTGTGTGTGAGAGAGAGAGAGAGAGAGAGAGAGAGAGAGAAACATCAGACATCGTTTTGAAATAAAACCAGATTTGAAATCTGGATGGGAATGTTTTGGACGCTCCCATATTTCAGTGCTCAAGCTCACATGTTCACACACACACACACACACACTCACTCACACACACACACACTCACTCTCACACACACACACTCACTCACTCTCACACACACACACACACACACACACTCTCACTCACACACACACACACACACTCAATCACTCTCACACACACACACTCACTCTCTCACACACACACACACACACACTCACTCTCACACACACACACACACTCACACACACACACTCTCTCTCACACACACACACACACACACTCACACTCACACACACACACTTTGATGGCTAAAGGAATAGCGTGTAAAGCACCTTTATCGTCTCTGTCTAGGCTATAGTTCAGCCAGAAATCAGTCATAATTTAATTCATCACAGTCCTGTATGACTGTCTTTATACTGTGGAGCATGAAAGTAGATATCTTGAAGAGTTGAGATCTGAACAACATTGTCCCTCATTGACTTTCATTATATGAGAAAAACAATAAATCCCCCGATAACTTCTGTTTGACTGATAATCTGTTTATATTTGCTTTCCTTCGGCTTGTTTGAAAAGGAATGTAAGCTACTGTTACAAAACGTTATATCAAGCGTATTAATATTCGTTGTTATGTAATTGTCTGCATGACTCAGAATACTTTTGTTTGGTTACGTAGCAGAAACAACAGCCAGGTCTCTCTCTCTCAGTCAGTCAGTGTCTCTCTCTCTCTCGTTTCTCAATGTGCATTAGTAGAGGGTATTGGCCTAATTCTGCCCTGCATGTGCTGTTGGGTGTGTTCCTCTGTACTCTGAGGAGGCTCATACAGAACTCAGCATACAGGGCTTCAAGTGGATTTTTAAATGAATACCGTCCCATAGCACTGACTCCAATCATGATGAAGTGCTTTGAGAGGTTAGTCATGCAAAAAATCAAAAACAGCCTCCCCAACACACTTGACCCGCTGCAGTTTGCATACCGTCAAAACCGCTCTACGGACGATGCAATCTCCTCCACCCTCCACCTGGCTCTTACCCACTTAGAAAATAAAGACTCCTATGTTAGAATGCTGTTCATTGACTTCAGCTCGGCATTCAACACAATAATCCCACAACAGCTCATAAATAAACTAAACCTGCTGGGCCTTAACAATTCCCTTTGCAATTGGATCCTGGACTTTTTAACCGGAAGACCTCAGTCAGTCCGTGTCGGCCACAACACCTCGAGCACTACCACACTGAGCACAGGTGCCCCACAAGGCTGTGTGCTCAGCCCGCTGCTCTTCACGCTGCTGACCCACGACTGCACTGCCAAGTTCAGCTCCAACCACATCATCAAGTTTGCTGATGACACAACAGTGGTAGGTCTCATCAGCAACAGCGATGAAACGCACTACAGAGAGGAAGTGGCACAGCTGGCGGAATGGTGTGGCACTAACAATCTGTCCCTAAATGTGGAGAAGACAAGGGAGGTTGTGATGACTTCAGGAGGAGGAACTCCACTGACCACCCCCCGCTGACCATTGACAGCTCGACTGTGGAGAGAGTCAGCAGCACTAAATTCCTGGGGGTGCACATCACAGAGGATCTCACCTGGACCACCAACACCATGTCACTCTCCAAGAAGGCACAACAGCGTCTACACTTTCTCCGCCGGCTGAAAAGAGCAAGTCTCCCACCACCCATCCTCACCACTTTCTACAGGGGCACCATTGAGAGTGTGCTGACCAGCTGCATCACTGTCTGGTACGGGAACTGCAGTGCTGCTGACCGCAAGACCCTCCAGCGGACAGTGAACACGGCTGCAAAGATCATCGGTGCCCCTCTCCAATCCATCCTGGACATTTTCCTTGCACGGTGCTCTAGCAAAACCAACAGCATCGAGAAGGACTCCACCCACCCCTCCCACAGTCTCTTCCAGCTCCTACCATCAGGAAGACAGTACCAGAGCATCAGAGCCCGCTCCGCCAGATTGCTCAACAGCTTTTTCCCCCAGGCTGTGTTTTTACACAGCCCCCCCCCCCGACCCCACCCCCCCTCCTCCCCTCCTCCCTCCTCCCTCCAAACACCCCCCAACCTTACCACACCAAAGAAAAAACTGTGAACTTTTTTGTGCAATTCAAAGTGTGCTACACACAGGTGAGTGGGCCTGTACAAACCACCTGTAGTAACACACTCTCCTCTATGTGCACTAGACACTTTTCACACACTGCTATGTGTACACAATCCTACAAAAGACTCAGCAATATATGTATGTTTACATGCTCATGCAAGGCAAGGCAAGGCAAGGCAAGTTTATTTATATAGCACATTTCATACACAGTGGTAATTCAAAGTGCTTTACATAAAAGAAAGTGAAATAGTCATTCACAGCAATAAAAACAAGAAATTAAAAATAAAAACAAGGAATTTTAAAAAGTTATAGAAATTGATTTAAAATGAAATTTAAAACAGTTAAATAGAATATGATTATACATAAAATACAGTGCAGTCAGTTCGGACGTAGCACAGTGCTCATTCAACAAATGCACAGCTAAACAGATGAGTTTTGAGACTGGATTTAAATGTGGCTAATGTTTTAGCACATCTGATCTCTTCTGGAAGCTGGTTCCAACTGCGGGCGGCATAATAGCTAAAAGCGGACTCCCCTTGTTTTGTGTGAACCCTTGGTATTTCTAACTGACTCGATCCTAATGATCTGAGTGGTCTGTTAGGTTTATATTCAGTGAGCATATCTGCAATGTATTTAGGCCCTAGGCCATTGAGTGACTTATAAACGAGTAAAAGTACTTTAAAATCAATCCTAAATGTAACTGGAAGCCAGTGTAAGGACCTGAGGACTGGTGTGATATGCTCAGATTTTCTGGTTCTAGTCAGAATCCTGGCAGCCGTGTTCTGGATGAGCTGCAGCTGTCTAATGGTCTTCTTTGGAAGGCCGGTGAGGAGACCATTACAATAATCCACCCTGCTTGTGATAAAGGCATGAACAAGTTTCTCCAAGTCGTGACTGGAAACAAAACATCTAATTCTTGCAATGTTTTTGAGATGATAGTATGCTGATTTAGTTACTGCTTTGACATGACTACTAAAACTAAGGTCTGTCTCCAGAATCACCCCAAGATTTCTGACTTGATTTTTAGTTGTTTGACCCCTAGAGTCAAGGTATGCATTCACCTTGAGAACATCATCTTTGTTTCCAAATGCAATGACTTCAGTTTTCTCCTTGTTTAGCTGAAGAAAGTTTTGGCACATCCAACTGTTAATTTCATCAATGCATTGGCAGAGGGAGTCAATGGGGCTATAGTCATTTGGAGATAAGGCCAGGTAGATCTGGGTATCATCAGCATAGCTGTGATAGGCAATTTGGTTTTTCCTCATTATCTGACTTAGTGCACTACAAATCATCTTGTACTGTTCCCCAGCCAGCTGCTTGACTCACAATGTTTCTCTCTGCACATGTACAGTATTTATGTGAAGCATTCGCATACATGGCTCAACATGGGCGTTATGCGTCCACTCTTGAATATGGCCGTTATGAGTACAGTCTTGAACATGGGCGTTATGAGTCCACTCTTGAATATGGCCGTTATGAGTACAGTCTTGAACATGGGCGTTATGAGTCCACTCTTGAACATGGGCGTTATGAGTACACTCTTGAACATGGGCGTTATGAGTCCACTCTTGAACATGGGCGTTATGAGTCCAGTCTTGAGCATGGGCATTATGAGTCCACTCTTGAATATGGGCATTATGAGTCCGCTCTTGAACATGGGCGTTATGAGTCCACTCTTGAATATGGGCGTTATGAGTCTGCTCTTGAACATGGGCGTTATAGGTATGCTCTTGAACACGGGCGTTATGAGTCCACTCTTGAACACAGGCGTTATGAGTCCACTCTTGAACACAGGCGTTATGAGTCCACTCTTGAACACGGGCGTTATGAGTCCACTCTTGAACATGGGCGTTATGAGTCCACTCTTGAACACCGGCGTTATGAGTCCACTCTTGAACACAGGCGTTATGAGTCCACTGTTGAACATGGGCGTTATGAGTCCACTCTTGAACATGGGCGTTATGAGTCCACTCTTGAACATGGGCGTTATGAGTCCACTCTTGAACACGGGCGTGGCGTTATGAGTCCACTCTTGAACATGGGCGTTATGAGTCCACTCTTGAACATGGGCGTTATGAGTCCACTCTTGAACACGGGCGTTATGAGTCCAATCTTGAACACAGGCGTTATTAGTCCGCTCTTGAACACGGGCGTTATGAGTCCTCTCTTGAACACGGGCGTTATTAGTCCGCTCTTGAACACGGGCGTTATGACTCCACTCTTGAACATGGGCGTTATGAGTCCACTCTTGAACATGGGCGTTATGAGTCCACTCTTGAACATGGGCGTTATGAGTCCACTCTTGAACATGGGCGTTATGAGTCCGCTCTTGAACACGGGCGTTATTAGTCCGCTATTGAACACGGGCGTTATGAGTCCACTCTTGAACACGGGCGTTATGAGTCCGCTCTTGAACACGGGCGTTATTAGTCCGCTATTGAACATGGGCGTTATTAGTCCGCTATTGAACATGGGCGTTATGAGTCCTCTCTTGAACACGGGCGTTATGAGTCCACTCTTGAACACAGGCGTTATGAGTCCACTCTTGAACACGAGCGTTATGAGTCCTCTCTTGAACACGGGCGTTATGAGTCCACTCTTGAACACAGGCGTTATTAGTCCGCTCTTGAACATGAGCGTTATGAGTCCTCTCTTGAACATGGGCGTTATGAGTCCACTCTTGAACACAGGCGTTATTAGTCCGCTCTTGAACATGGGCATTATGAGTCCACTCTTGAACACAGGCGTTATTAGTCCGCTCTTGAACACGGGCGTTATGAGTCCGCTCTTGAACATGGGCGTTATGAGTCCACTCTTGAACACAGGCGTTATGAGTCCACTCTTGAACACAGGCGTTATGAGTCCGCTCTTGAACACGGGCGTTATGAGTCCACTCTTGAACACAGGCGTTATGAGTCCACTCTTGAACACGGGCGTTATGAGTCCACTCTTGAACACGGGCGTTATGAGTCCACTCTTGAATATGGACGTTATGAGTCCACTCTTGAACACAGGCGTTATGAGTCCACTCTTGAACACAGGCGTTATGAGTCCACTCTTGAACACGGGCGTTATGAGTCCACTCTTGAACATGGGCGTTATGAGTCCACTCTTGAACACAGGCGTTATGAGTCCACTCTTGAACACGGGCGTTATGAGTCCACTCTTGAACACAGGCGTTATGAGTCCACTCTTGAACACGGGCGTTATGAGTCCACTCTTGAACACGGGCGTTATGAGTCCACTCTTGAATATGGACGTTATGAGTCCACTCTTGAACACAGGCGTTATGAGTCCACTCTTGAACACAGGCGTTATGAGTCCACTCTTGAACACGGGCGTTATGAGTCCACTCTTGAACATGGGCGTTATGAGTCCACTCTTGAACACGGGCGTTATGAGTCCGCTCTTGAACATGGGCGTTATGAGTCCACTCTTGAACATGGGCGTTATGAGTACACTCTTGAATATGGGCGTTATGAGTCCTCGGTTCCAGGTTTCAGGGAGATGACCAACACTCAGAACCAAGTTGAACAGTTTCATTATGGCCAATCGGAATATGTGATTTGTATTCGCCAATTATGTATTCTATATGCTTTAATTTAGCTTGTTCTGTACTCATGTTTATTTAAGTGATTTTTCCAGGTGTTTTCATTTTGTATAGTTATTTCTTCATGGCTCTTTTTATTTAGAAGATTCCAGTTGTCCCAGAAACAGTTTGAATAGACAGATTCTTCAATGGGTTTGAGTTTATTTTGGATGTACTGTTCTTTCTTCTTTCTGAGTGTATTTTCATATTTTTTTCATATTTTTTATCTGGTTGTCTGTGTTTTTGATTTGCAAGCTGTCTTAAATTTCTCCTTATTCTTTTACAATCCGAATCAAACCATTTTTCGTTCTCTTGTTTTTCTCAGTGGTTTTACGATTAGATGTTGTTGCCAAATGATCAAGTATGTCATTTTTGTTTTTTACGGCCAGATTTACGCCATATTCATTATGAGGATAAATGTTCTCTATAAAGTTATCCATAAGTAAACACACTTGGGGACCCTGTTTTGGACCCATCTGTATTCTTTTCTAATATTGTACAGCTTGTATGTTAGTATTTTCTTCCTAGAGAGTCACCTTTCCCCCTGCCATTGACGAGGTACAGGCCGAGGCTTCGACAGAGCTGCATCAAGAGTTTCCCGTTTTTGTTTATTTGGGAATCTGAGTTATTGAGGAATCTCTCTCTCTCTCTCTCTCTCTCAATGGCATTCAGACATTCATTTTTAGCTCCAGAGTTTAAAAGAAAACAACTGCTGTTGCTAGGCAACCCAACATGCCGTGAGTCACCGGCGCCGCGCCCTCCACACAAACACACAGCCGCTGCGTCACTTCCTGCTCCCGCTCAAACCCGCGCGTAACAGAGAGAGAGAGAGAGAGAGAGAGACACTGACAGACAGAGAGAGAGAGAGAGAGAGAGAGACTGGCATAGAGAGAGAGAGAGACACTGACAGAGAGAGAGAGAGAGAGAGAGAGACTGGCATAGAGAGAGAGAGAGAGAGAGAGAGACACTGACTGACAGAGAGAGAGAGAGAGGATACAACGAAACAATGAGTCAGTACAGTGTTACACTTTCATCCTCCGCTGCCTGCGACGGGCAAATATCATTAGTGTTTGAACGCGATGCTTTCTTTTCTCACCCACACATCTCAGTTCAGTGATGAAATGTTAGCTTGCTCGAGTTCATCACATGGGATCGCTCTGAGAGTAATGCTGCTGCCCTCCAGCGGACAGACTGCTGTACTGCACTGAGCCACATTTAAACACCAGTCACACGTGTTTATACAGCAAGAGTTCGGACTCTTCTGCTCACCAAACCTGCATTACTTTGATCTAAAATACAGCAAAAACTGTACAATTATGAAATATTTTTACTATTTAAAATAACTGTTTTCTATGTGAATATGTGTTAAACTGTAATTTATTTCTGTGATCAAAGCTGTATTTTCAGCATCATTACTGCAGTCTTCAGTGTCACATGATCTTCAGAAATCATAATAATATGCTGCTCAAGAAACATTATTATCATTATTAATATGTTGAAAACAGCTGAGTATAATTGTTTCAGGTTTCTTTGATGAATAGAAAGTTCAGAAGAACAGCGTTTATCTGAAATATTAATATTTTGTAACATTATAAATGTCTTTATCATCACTTTTGATCAATCCTTGCTAAATAAAAGTATTAATTTCTATAATTAATTTTCCAAAAATGAAATGATACCGACTCTACGCTTTTGAATGGTGTAGTGTATAATGTTACAAAAGCTTATTATTTCAGATAAACGCTGATCTTTGGATCTTTCTATTCATCAAAGAATCAGCTTTGTCACTTGCTAATCATGCTAGAAACATGCTAGCGTCATGCTAGCAACATGCTAGTCACTTGCTAATCATGCTAGCAACATGCTAGTCACTTGAAAATCATGCTAGAAACATGCTAGCGACTTGCTAGTCATTAGGGATGTGCACGAGTACTCGATTAATCGATTACTCGAACGCATCAGCGACGATCGAGCATGAAAACGATGATCGATTGGCTCTAAAAATGTATTTTTTTTAAAAAAACTACTTTCATTCTTTCTGATTGGTTATGCTGGTATTTGGGCGGTAGTCTGATATTTGATTGGTTATGGCTGCGAGAAGTTGTGGTCTAGAGACAAGACCGGAGCACAGAGCGAAAATGGCGTCTAAAGCGCGCAGCGATGTCTGGCAACACTTTGAAAAACTTGACGAAAAAACAGTCAAGTGTAAGATGTGCAGCGCCACACTGGTCTACAACTCCACAACGAGTTCGATGCGTTACCATCTTGCACATAAACACAAAAAGCAGATGATGCCGATGCCACTACCAGCAGTCAGACGAGCATAAGAGATTTCACCATCAGACAGAAATGCGACACAGGCAGGGCAGAGAAGATGACGCAGCTAATAGCAGAAATGACAGCAAAGGACTTGCTGCCTATTAGTTTTGTTGAAGGTGAAGGTTTTAAACGTTTAATGAATTACGTTGAGCCCCACTATACTGTCCCATCGCGCAAAACGGTCACTGCAAGGATTGATGCTCTATACGAAAAATGCGCTTGTTCACTAAAAGACAGTCTGTCGAAGCCAGCGCGGGTGGCTATAACTACGGACTCGTGGACCTCGCTAACCACTGAATCGTATATGACGCTAACCTGTCATTACATAAATGAATGGAAAATTCACAACAGAGAGAGGGAGGGCACGTTGTGTCAAAAACTTTGATTTATTGCCCTCATAAAAATCCCACCCACCAAGCCCCCAATCCCTCCCACCCTCGCCCATAACTGGACATCTGTTTTGGACACCTGTTGTACACCTCCCCCAGGATCAGATGAGGAACTGATTATTAGGTCCGCTGTGTTTAAGGAATTTTTATGACTTGTGTGTGGGGGTTCATTGTTATGTGGTTTAAACTTTTAAATGGTGAAATTGTGTTAAAGGGAAGTTTTTATTAAAGTGTTTTTTCACATTGTGTAAAAACGTACAATGATTTGTTTTCTCTACAAGACGTCTTGTTGTAGGGAGAAACAGTGTTAGGCAAAGCTAGAAAATAAAACATTAGTTTTCTTTTCTATCGTTTGACAGAGTTAAAGAAGAGATGTTTTGTCCACAAAATAGTAGCAAACACGTACGTTAACACTAGAAATTGGGGTCTTATCTTACCGTGTTTGTGAAATAAGATCATACTGTTTAAAAGTAAAAAAGAACCTTAAAAATAAACAAGACTATCCGGCAGTTGTCTGTCGTTACAAGTTAGTTTGACAGAGTTAAAGAAGAACTGTTTTATTCAGAAAAAAGTTGTAAATACAAGAAAAAAGGCTTTCTTATCTCACCGTGTTGCGACCATATGTTTTAAAAGTATAAAAAAGAAGCTTTAAATAAACGAACGCCGTTAAAACGAAGTTATCATGCTCTATTCTGTCCTTACAAGCTAGTCAGGACAGAAAAAAAAAACGTAAAGACAAAGAATCCACGTGTGGCTAGCGCTGATCGGAGACTTCGTCCGCTCTCCGTCCGCTCTCCGTCCATGTCAAACTCCAAATGACGAGCTGGAGACCCGCGGACCAAACCACGCCTACGGCCGTCCTCTAGCAGAGGAGGTCCTAAGATTTAAAATAAAGTACTGTTTCTAACGTTATTTTAATAAATCTATGCCCGTTCTTTAATTAATGAAAACCTTCTCACTTTTAAAACTGTTTATTCTTTTAAAACTCTAGTTCATAGGAAAAACGTTCTTTATTTTATCTTATTTAGTTATTCACAAATGATTCCTTTACTCTAGTGTTTATGTCAAGTTAAGATATAACAGACTCTTTAAAATTAACTTATACATGTTTTTTTCCGTTTAACCAAACAACTCTAATGCGTAGGAAAAAACGTTGTTTATTTTATTTTATTTGCTTAATTCGTCTATTTCTTAAATAGATATGTGTTTTTGTCTTTTGAAAATTAGCTTATACAAGTTGTCTTTTAAACAAAAAATCACTAATACACATAGGCCTTTATTTTTATTTAATTATTCGTACTTAATTCAGTCACCCCTATTATTTACTCTCTGATTTTTGTTAAACTTAAGACATCAGGCTATGATGGGGCGGTATAGATTGAACTACGCAAGAGTCCTTTTAAACATAACCTCTGTATTGTTTTATTTTACACGTTGATTTTGTCAATCTTAACTTCTAGCATGTTAAAACGCGCGTAAAAATATCTGACAGGACCGAGCAGTGTAATAAAATCAGCAGGATTTTCTCTTTGATTTTCCGTCCGTAAGGTCCGAGCCGGCGTTATCTATTAATTGAGACAAACAACAAAGAAATGCAAACACCTCGTGCGCGACGCGAGACCTGGATACCCGACCTTATGTTGTAACAGTTTAGCAATCTAATTAGTTTTTGAGGGGGTCTGCCATCGTAAATTTTGTTAGAAGATTAGTTTAAAAGCCGTAGATCAAAGGACAGCCATCGCATCAATTTTATGACGTACACCTGCGTGTGTGAACTCTGTCAAAAGTTCGTTGGAATGGTTCACTGGATGGACACACACACACACACACACACACACACACACACTCACTCACTCACTCACTCACTCCTACATTTAAACATTTAGACTTTTACAAATGAAAAACTTTTTAGAAGTTTATCTAATGAAAAACAGGTTGATTAAACAACGATATGACATTTGTTTTAACAAATACATTTTTAGATCTTTCAAACCTAAAACCATGAAGCTCTAAACAAACCAAAGATTAGAAGTAGTCAAACGATCCTCTGATGAACACAAGACGGTTACAGAGACTTTCTTTACGAATTAGCCCTAAATTAGACTAAAAATGAGGTGTGGTGAAGGTGTTTGCAACAAAAGTAGTTCTTAAACAAGCTGCAACAAATGTCTCACAGAATCTTTACGACAGATTAGACTTTCTTGCTCACTTTAAAAATGGTTTTATTAAACGTGTGTTTAAATGCAGCATGTTTATTTTTACACTATAATGGTTTATTTTATTCAAATAAAAACAACTGGGCTATATAGTTTTATTTTTTACTAAGATTTGATCAAATAACCAATATAAGAAACATGCAAATATACGATAAGTCCATCTTATCATCCCCAAACTGATGTGTCTGACGGTTTGTGACAAATATCTTTGACTTTTGACTGATACAGACGTGTTAAGATGTTAAGTTATTGTAAATTATTATACATTTTAAATGTGTAAAATCGTATATGTTGTTTTTACTTTTTGTTGTTAAGAAATGTTTTCATTTTAATCTAGCCTGTATAAGAACAAATATACATTTTCACTTAAAACTTGTCTGTAAAATAATTACACCTACAGACATGTTTAAAAAGTTTTAAACATATTCTGGGTCGCTAAAGCAAGTCATGATGTCTATGGTCTTCAAATTAAACTTTAGTTTTATTCTTTAATTTCTTTAAAATAGCCTGATGATAATGCACCCAAGTGCTTTTCTCACATGAGTAGAAAACTCTTTGGACGTGTTTGTGACAAACACATAATTTTTACTTCAGAAAAGTTTTTCAAATGTATGACTGAACTTTTCTCATTTGACAGACCTACGTTTCAAATTATTTACCCGAGGTGTTTAACAGCCAGAGGGAATACATGTTGTTTTCTAATGTTCATGACACCTTTATTGATGTAAATTTCTCACCTAGAACACAAAACTTGTACATTTTGACTATTTGACTCTTTTGTAGGTATCATGTCATTTTTTGAAATGGTTTACTAAAAGATTAAAGCACCAGCATCTGTGTTTTCAACATGAAAGAGATGCATAAGTATGTTTCAACTATTATCGTCATTTCTTTTTGACATTAATAAACAGGTAATGAATTTTCTATGGCAAATGATACAATGTACAGTTCTCATACTATGTGTGTAAATATCTGTACTAAAACATTTATGAGTATTTTTGCATGCCAACAAATTTTGTTAGGGATGTGTCGTATCTAAGAATTACAATCTTTTGTAAATTACATTTTTCTACACCACTAGTTTTAGCCATATTATCAAGATTTTTTATCAAGATTGGCCGGTGTATGTTTTTAGGTGAATACACCTCTTTGTGAGCTGTCATCATAATAGAAATAAATGAAAATTAACTAACAGTCTTTTCTCTTTGAGATATTTATTTTAGTGCAACTTTGTGTCTGTCCACGATGTGAGAACATGAAGAATCAACACGAAAATTAAGTCTTGCTGTTTTACCCTTAAAACTATTACAACTGAAACAAATCAAACTATTGCACTGAAAGCTGTACACTCATTTAAGTTTGAGCATATTAAAGTTTCTACGCTCCTGTAAAGAGTATTGATAAATTTCATCCATAACCTTTCATACATTCAAGAGCCAAAATCGCTAAGAAAGAGAGTATAGCAAGACAAGAAAATGTTTATAATACATATAGAATTCAGAAAATCTGTAGATTTTTCAATGATATTTTTAATTACTCCACTAAATTTCAGATGACACAATTCACATTTCGATTGATTGACCGTATTTGTTTTAAGACTCCTCCACAAGTTCATGCTAATCCTTGGGAGAGAGCATGACGAGCACATACTTATTAATTTAAGAAAATTATTGAACATTTGACTGAACTTTTTATTATTTTGACAAACCTCCATTTCAAATTATTTCCCTTGAGGTGTTTGTCCACAGAATCTTTTTCAACACAACGACATTAAAGAATGTTATCAGTCACTATGGCCATCTTCTGTGACTCAAATAAAGCAACATAAGCATCTACAATGTGTGCATGTGCTAAACATCTTCGTTTCTCCACTTCTGTCATATTTATTTGATGTAATGCAAACATATTTTGAGAACTATGATGTTCCATGTTTTTGTAAAGGTTATAGAAAGAATTCAAACATAATATAGGAATTATCATTGCTCAAAGCGAATTGACTAAAATCATTGAATTACGAAATGCAAATGTGTATACATCATTTAAGAAAAAGCGCTATAATGTATACAAAAACCCTCTTCTCGATCTATTGTGACCGATCAGGACTATGGATGAAGCGGCTCACATTTTGGTTGTCGGATTGCATAAGACGTTACTACGACTGTGATGTAGGTGAGGCCTTCTCTCCGAGAGCCATCAGTATTCAGTGTTTATAGAAATAAATGAAAATTAAGAAAAACTTCTTGAGAGTGTTTGACTATGTCGCTATGGTCTAACGGTTAGGATCGTATCAGGCCCCATAGGGCCTAGCGGTTAGGATACCTGGTTTTCACCCGGGTGACCCGATTCAATTCCCGGTGGGGGATGTAATGTTTTGCGGTGTGTGTGCATGTGTGTTCACTGCCGGGGGGTGTGTGGGGACTTTGGAGGAGGGTTAAATGGAGAACACGAATTCCGAGTATGGAGCATCATACCTGGTCGCATGTCACTTTCACTTCTTTTTGTTTAAGAAGTGAAAACAAAGCTGTGCAGTTGGGGGGCACTTAATTTCTAGCGATTATCGTAAATATGATTTCACAGTTACCATTTAAACTGAACTTAGCTAGACAATGACAGCTCTGAATCAATAAATGAAATGTCTTTAACTGAAAATTGAGTGTTTAATCTTATTATTATACATTACTGACACTCTAGCCTCCAACTTGATACTGTTAAGTGCTTTGACACAATCTGTATTGTTAAAAGCGCTATATAAATAAAGGTGACTTGATTTGTTTAGGTCAATTATCTATCTATTTGATGTGAGACACCCATTAAGTTTAGACACGAAAATTAAGGCGTACTGTTTTACCAACTGAAACATATCTAACCATCGGGGTCAAAGTTACATATTCACTAAGTTTGAGATTGTACACAGTATTGAAAAGGGTACAGAACAAAATATCAAGGATTTATTTATGTTTTGTAACTCAAGAGAGCAAGTCACTAAGAAAACTATCATATGAATACAGAAAACACGCTCACGATCATCTGGGCATATTTTGGTAAATGCTGTTTTAAATTAGTTTTTTCTTACATCTAGAACTCTTGTTCAGATGTAACACACACGATGGGCACGTTTTATGCGTCGTACTCATTTCTTTCAACATTACCGCTCGAGATTAAAGCCTAGGTAATGTGAACGCAATTAAGAAACATGGCAATATACCCCTTTGAAAAGGTTATAGACACCGTCGTTTATACAGGAAATATGTTTGCACAACAGAAACATGTTTCGGCATAACAAAAACCTAATACTGTCTCTTCTAAATATATTGTTAAAGTTGCTTTTGATGGCATGCCCCACTAGATGACACCAATCTATGCATTTCATTGTTTTTAGATGAAGACTATGCTCAGAAACGGGGTCAGACATGTCACGAGCGTTTGCAGGAAAATATTATAAGATAATAAAAGGCTAGTTCTTCTACAAGGATTGTTTTAACAGAGATTGTGACGTACTGTAGAGCTTTTTTCGGGTGTCTACAAAGAGGCCACGAGACACAACCCCCTCGATCTTACTATTTCTCTGTTACGTGTATATCTAATTCATTTAGAACACAAAGTTGCACGCTACAAGTTGAAGATAGTGTGGAAACAGTATTTCTTTGCACACGTCTCTAAACATGCCCATAATAAATAAATCACAGATGTCATGTAGTTAATTCATTGAAAGGTGCATGTTTTTTTTTTTTTTGACCGTTTTAGACGGTCTGCACCGCCACAGACACGGGTTTTAAGAATTCATATAACCAAAAGGTTTGATCCTGGGGAAACAGCGGCTGTGTGTTGTCATGATTGTCTTCAGAATTGAACCGCTTTTATTTAAACGATGCTGCATGAAGTTACTGTATTCAACAGCACAGTCCCTTGAAATATTGCGGTTTAGCTTTTTTCCCTTCTAAACATGTATTTAGCCTAAATATTAGTTGTCATAACTGTTGCTGAATTTATAACATGTATTTCACCAAACCTAGAGGACTGAAAATAGGTTCAGCATAAGTCCGCATTTCAGCCGTTAACCCGAAAATGTAAGACAACTGAGATTTCATTACTGAGATAATCTACAGAATGTGAAACAAGCTCACAGTTACATTAGAGTATTGGTTATGTTGAATATTATTTGTTACTGTTTCAGAGGTTTAACGACTCATTACTTGAAGACTGTACTGTATAAATTACAAAGTTTTCAACCGTCTCTGAAAACATGCCTGTAGAAAGAATAAACCAGTCTTATAAACTCATTGATTTTGTTTAACAACTTTAAAATATAATCTGCACGAACCATACGCTCTTAAAATAGATAGTGCGCAAAACATATGTAAAAGGACGGATAACATATTAATGGGTGTTTTGGTTAGTTTCTTACACAACAGAGCATTACTTAACGTTTTTATTAAGTTTTAATATAAAAGATAATACCCTGTTAACAATGTAGAAGCTTTTATTATGAAAGCGCACAAAGAACCGCTGAAGCACGTACCGTCTGTTAACACGGAATGAATTGAAATAATAGACTACCATAAGCTTATTTACACTGCGCTGAATGTAAAACTCTTAAACAGAAACATTAAAACATTTCAAACCTGTCAAACAACCGCTTCAATACATTCCTCTTATGAAAACGTTTAAAATAGAATACTGTCAAACAGAACGTTGTCTGCAAGTTCCCGACGTGTAAATTGCTTGAAAGCGCTCGAATCTACGCATTTCACAGTACATACACAGATAGGCGTTTTCTTTTGCGTATATCTCTAAACAACAGCTAAGTAAATGACTTGCGTCATTTTAAGGCGACTAGTGTCTTTTTTATTTATTTTGACACCAGCGTTTTAGACGTCTGTCTTTCAAACCAGACCCAGATGTCTCGATATTCTGCTCTTCTTTTTATGAAAACGTGCGGTAAGCAGTTTTGTCCTCATCTGCAGTATACCACCGAAACGTTTTAATACGTCATAAATTCCAATAGTTAGATAGCAAGTGCGACTATTTATTACTGAGGGAAGTCACAGCAGAGTTGCATTCCAGTTTTATATTTAACATTTTTCATCTACCTACATGTTTAAGGACGCTACCGTTCTAGGTCACTTCACGCCGTTCTGAGATATAAACCACAAAGTTTTTCATAGTGTTAAGCTTTGAAACCAGAACGATTTTCCATGACTTTGTGCGTTCTTTCTGTATGAATTTGTTTGATTCAATAAAATATCGTGTCTTTATTTGAGACATTTATGTCACATTATACGTAATACATATTTCTTATTAAATATCATTAAATTGATTTAAAAAAAAAAAAAAAAAAAAAAAAAAAAAAAACTTGCTATCTGTAACGGTACATTTTAAATAAAGACATTTTTATGAAGTTGAGACAACCTTTTATTTCAACAATATATTGTCGAGTATACATTGAAGTAGTGAAGAAAATGATCAAATTTACAAACATACAGTAGTAACAACGTTAAACCGGTGTTCAATCCAGAATAGAAAATCTTTGCAGACAATCATGTTTTTCTCAAATATAAAATCAACCAGTGATGCAACAATTTCACACATCATAGAATCGCAATTGTTTGCAGCCAGCAAGACACATTGATCCGTT
Source organism: Aspiorhynchus laticeps (assembly GCA_023376895.1). NCBI lineage: Eukaryota > Metazoa > Chordata > Actinopteri > Cypriniformes > Cyprinidae > Aspiorhynchus > Aspiorhynchus laticeps. Next base: position 45,435,102 of record CM041794.1, on the reverse strand, counting down.
ACGGACGTACACAGACAGAGAACGTCGTTAATATCCATCTCATCCTCGCATTCAGACATTACATCCAGAATTTTTCTGGTAATTATACAGACCGACTCTCTGCTGGTGAGAAACATGCTAGTCAAATCAGGCCATGGATATTTTACGCTTCTTACAATTTTCATCTCGTTCTTGAGATTTGTTTCACGTTTGGTATCTCCCGTACAATCGTAATTCGGATCGCACGCCGCAGCGATGATCTTGCGTATCAGTTTGATCATCTGTCCTCTGTAATGCGGTTTAAACGTGGGGTCTATGACGTCTTTTACAAAACACCTTTTTCCCATGCCACAGTCCGGTTGCTTAGCGTCCTTCAGATCCGTCGAAGCGTTATTAGTAGAAAAATTACAGAGCTCAGACAAATTGGTTTGTTGAAGTTGGTCCGTATACTGTAGATAACGTTTTGATCGACAAGCCAGTAGCTCCGCCGTCAGCACTTTCAAAATGGACGCAACAGAGTTTATCAGGTCAGTCGTCGATGATTTAGTGTTTGGACCCGCCTTGCGCGGCTATAGGTCGGGGTGTCACCGGGTATTCGTAAACATTGGTCACTCCCAAGATAAGTTTAATTTAATAAGAAATATGTATTACGTATAATGTGACATAAATGTCTCAAATAAAGACACGATATTTTATTGAATCAAACAAATTCATACAGAAAGAACGCACAAAGTCATGGAAAATCGTTCTGGTTTCAAAGCTTAACACTATGAAAAACTTTGTGGTTTATATCTCAGAACGGCGTGAAGTGACCTAGAACGGTAGCGTCCTTAAACATGTAGGTAGATGAAAAATGTTAAATATAAAACTGGAATGCAACTCTGCTGTGACTTCCCTCAGTAATAAATAGTCGCACTTGCTATCTAACTATTGGAATTTATGACGTATTAAAACGTTTCGGTGGTATACTGCAGATGAGGACAAAACTGCTTACCGCACGTTTTCATAAAAAGAAGAGCAGAATATCGAGACATCTGAGTCTGGTTTGAAAGACAGACGTCTAAAACGCTGGTGTCAAAATAAATAAAAAAGACACTAGTCGCCTTAAAATGACGCAAGTCATTTACTTAGCTGTTGTTTAGAGATATACGCAAAAGAAAACGCCTATCTGTGTATGTACTGTGAAATGCGTAGATTCGAGCGCTTTCAAGCAATTTACACGTCGGGAACTTGCAGACAACGTTCTGTTTGACAGTATTCTATTTTAAACGTTTTCATAAGAGGAATGTATTGAAGCGGTTGTTTGACAGGTTTGAAATGTTTTAATGTTTCTGTTTAAGAGTTTTACATTCAGCGCAGTGTAAATAAGCTTATGGTAGTCTATTATTTCAATTCATTCCGTGTTAACAGACGGTACGTGCTTCAGCGGTTCTTTGTGCGCTTTCATAATAAAAGCTTCTACATTGTTAACAGGGTATTATCTTTTATATTAAAACTTAATAAAAACGTTAAGTAATGCTCTGTTGTGTAAGAAACTAACCAAAACACCCATTAATATGTTATCCGTCCTTTTACATATGTTTTGCGCACTATCTATTTTAAGAGCGTATGGTTCGTGCAGATTATATTTTAAAGTTGTTAAACAAAATCAATGAGTTTATAAGACTGGTTTATTCTTTCTACAGGCATGTTTTCAGAGACGGTTGAAAACTTTGTAATTTATACAGTACAGTCTTCAAGTAATGAGTCGTTAAACCTCTGAAACAGTAACAAATAATATTCAACATAACCAATACTCTAATGTAACTGTGAGCTTGTTTCACATTCTGTAGATTATCTCAGTAATGAAATCTCAGTTGTCTTACATTTTCGGGTTAACGGCTGAAATGCGGACTTATGCTGAACCTATTTTCAGTCCTCTAGGTTTGGTGAAATACATGTTATAAATTCAGCAACAGTTATGACAACTAATATTTAGGCTAAATACATGTTTAGAAGGGAAAAAAGCTAAACCGCAATATTTCAAGGGACTGTGCTGTTGAATACAGTAACTTCATGCAGCATCGTTTAAATAAAAGCGGTTCAATTCTGAAGACAATCATGACAACACACAGCCGCTGTTTCCCCAGGATCAAACCTTTTGGTTATATGAATTCTTAAAACCCGTGTCTGTGGCGGTGCAGACCGTCTAAAACGGTCAAAAAAAAAAAAAACATGCACCTTTCAATGAATTAACTACATGACATCTGTGATTTATTTATTATGGGCATGTTTAGAGACGTGTGCAAAGAAATACTGTTTCCACACTATCTTCAACTTGTAGCGTGCAACTTTGTGTTCTAAATGAATTAGATATACACGTAACAGAGAAATAGTAAGATCGAGGGGGTTGTGTCTCGTGGCCTCTTTGTAGACACCCGAAAAAAGCTCTACAGTACGTCACAATCTCTGTTAAAACAATCCTTGTAGAAGAACTAGCCTTTTATTATCTTATAATATTTTCCTGCAAACGCTCGTGACATGTCTGACCCCGTTTCTGAGCATAGTCTTCATCTAAAAACAATGAAATGCATAGATTGGTGTCATCTAGTGGGGCATGCCATCAAAAGCAACTTTAACAATATATTTAGAAGAGACAGTATTAGGTTTTTGTTATGCCGAAACATGTTTCTGTTGTGCAAACATATTTCCTGTATAAACGACGGTGTCTATAACCTTTTCAAAGGGGTATATTGCCATGTTTCTTAATTGCGTTCACATTACCTAGGCTTTAATCTCGAGCGGTAATGTTGAAAGAAATGAGTACGACGCATAAAACGTGCCCATCGTGTGTGTTACATCTGAACAAGAGTTCTAGATGTAAGAAAAAACTAATTTAAAACAGCATTTACCAAAATATGCCCAGATGATCGTGAGCGTGTTTTCTGTATTCATATGATAGTTTTCTTAGTGACTTGCTCTCTTGAGTTACAAAACATAAATAAATCCTTGATATTTTGTTCTGTACCCTTTTCAATACTGTGTACAATCTCAAACTTAGTGAATATGTAACTTTGACCCCGATGGTTAGATATGTTTCAGTTGGTAAAACAGTACGCCTTAATTTTCGTGTCTAAACTTAATGGGTGTCTCACATCAAATAGATAGATAATTGACCTAAACAAATCAAGTCACCTTTATTTATATAGCGCTTTTAACAATACAGATTGTGTCAAAGCACTTAACAGTATCAAGTTGGAGGCTAGAGTGTCAGTAATGTATAATAATAAGATTAAACACTCAATTTTCAGTTAAAGACATTTCATTTATTGATTCAGAGCTGTCATTGTCTAGCTAAGTTCAGTTTAAATGGTAACTGTGAAATCATATTTACGATAATCGCTAGAAATTAAGTGCCCCCCAACTGCACAGCTTTGTTTTCACTTCTTAAACAAAAAGAAGTGAAAGTGACATGCGACCAGGTATGATGCTCCATACTCGGAATTCGTGTTCTCCATTTAACCCTCCTCCAAAGTCCCCACACACCCCCCGGCAGTGAACACACATGCACACACACCGCAAAACATTACATCCCCCACCGGGAATTGAATCGGGTCACCCGGGTGAAAACCAGGTATCCTAACCGCTAGGCCCTATGGGGCCTGATACGATCCTAACCGTTAGACCATAGCGACATAGTCAAACACTCTCAAGAAGTTTTTCTTAATTTTCATTTATTTCTATAAACACTGAATACTGATGGCTCTCGGAGAGAAGGCCTCACCTACATCACAGTCGTAGTAACGTCTTATGCAATCCGACAACCAAAATGTGAGCCGCTTCATCCATAGTCCTGATCGGTCACAATAGATCGAGAAGAGGGTTTTTGTATACATTATAGCGCTTTTTCTTAAATGATGTATACACATTTGCATTTCGTAATTCAATGATTTTAGTCAATTCGCTTTGAGCAATGATAATTCCTATATTATGTTTGAATTCTTTCTATAACCTTTACAAAAACATGGAACATCATAGTTCTCAAAATATGTTTGCATTACATCAAATAAATATGACAGAAGTGGAGAAACGAAGATGTTTAGCACATGCACACATTGTAGATGCTTATGTTGCTTTATTTGAGTCACAGAAGATGGCCATAGTGACTGATAACATTCTTTAATGTCGTTGTGTTGAAAAAGATTCTGTGGACAAACACCTCAAGGGAAATAATTTGAAATGGAGGTTTGTCAAAATAATAAAAAGTTCAGTCAAATGTTCAATAATTTTCTTAAATTAATAAGTATGTGCTCGTCATGCTCTCTCCCAAGGATTAGCATGAACTTGTGGAGGAGTCTTAAAACAAATACGGTCAATCAATCGAAATGTGAATTGTGTCATCTGAAATTTAGTGGAGTAATTAAAAATATCATTGAAAAATCTACAGATTTTCTGAATTCTATATGTATTATAAACATTTTCTTGTCTTGCTATACTCTCTTTCTTAGCGATTTTGGCTCTTGAATGTATGAAAGGTTATGGATGAAATTTATCAATACTCTTTACAGGAGCGTAGAAACTTTAATATGCTCAAACTTAAATGAGTGTACAGCTTTCAGTGCAATAGTTTGATTTGTTTCAGTTGTAATAGTTTTAAGGGTAAAACAGCAAGACTTAATTTTCGTGTTGATTCTTCATGTTCTCACATCGTGGACAGACACAAAGTTGCACTAAAATAAATATCTCAAAGAGAAAAGACTGTTAGTTAATTTTCATTTATTTCTATTATGATGACAGCTCACAAAGAGGTGTATTCACCTAAAAACATACACCGGCCAATCTTGATAAAAAATCTTGATAATATGGCTAAAACTAGTGGTGTAGAAAAATGTAATTTACAAAAGATTGTAATTCTTAGATACGACACATCCCTAACAAAATTTGTTGGCATGCAAAAATACTCATAAATGTTTTAGTACAGATATTTACACACATAGTATGAGAACTGTACATTGTATCATTTGCCATAGAAAATTCATTACCTGTTTATTAATGTCAAAAAGAAATGACGATAATAGTTGAAACATACTTATGCATCTCTTTCATGTTGAAAACACAGATGCTGGTGCTTTAATCTTTTAGTAAACCATTTCAAAAAATGACATGATACCTACAAAAGAGTCAAATAGTCAAAATGTACAAGTTTTGTGTTCTAGGTGAGAAATTTACATCAATAAAGGTGTCATGAACATTAGAAAACAACATGTATTCCCTCTGGCTGTTAAACACCTCGGGTAAATAATTTGAAACGTAGGTCTGTCAAATGAGAAAAGTTCAGTCATACATTTGAAAAACTTTTCTGAAGTAAAAATTATGTGTTTGTCACAAACACGTCCAAAGAGTTTTCTACTCATGTGAGAAAAGCACTTGGGTGCATTATCATCAGGCTATTTTAAAGAAATTAAAGAATAAAACTAAAGTTTAATTTGAAGACCATAGACATCATGACTTGCTTTAGCGACCCAGAATATGTTTAAAACTTTTTAAACATGTCTGTAGGTGTAATTATTTTACAGACAAGTTTTAAGTGAAAATGTATATTTGTTCTTATACAGGCTAGATTAAAATGAAAACATTTCTTAACAACAAAAAGTAAAAACAACATATACGATTTTACACATTTAAAATGTATAATAATTTACAATAACTTAACATCTTAACACGTCTGTATCAGTCAAAAGTCAAAGATATTTGTCACAAACCGTCAGACACATCAGTTTGGGGATGATAAGATGGACTTATCGTATATTTGCATGTTTCTTATATTGGTTATTTGATCAAATCTTAGTAAAAAATAAAACTATATAGCCCAGTTGTTTTTATTTGAATAAAATAAACCATTATAGTGTAAAAATAAACATGCTGCATTTAAACACACGTTTAATAAAACCATTTTTAAAGTGAGCAAGAAAGTCTAATCTGTCGTAAAGATTCTGTGAGACATTTGTTGCAGCTTGTTTAAGAACTACTTTTGTTGCAAACACCTTCACCACACCTCATTTTTAGTCTAATTTAGGGCTAATTCGTAAAGAAAGTCTCTGTAACCGTCTTGTGTTCATCAGAGGATCGTTTGACTACTTCTAATCTTTGGTTTGTTTAGAGCTTCATGGTTTTAGGTTTGAAAGATCTAAAAATGTATTTGTTAAAACAAATGTCATATCGTTGTTTAATCAACCTGTTTTTCATTAGATAAACTTCTAAAAAGTTTTTCATTTGTAAAAGTCTAAATGTTTAAATGTAGGAGTGAGTGAGTGAGTGAGTGAGTGTGTGTGTGTGTGTGTGTGTGTGTGTGTGTGTCCATCCAGTGAACCATTCCAACGAACTTTTGACAGAGTTCACACACGCAGGTGTACGTCATAAAATTGATGCGATGGCTGTCCTTTGATCTACGGCTTTTAAACTAATCTTCTAACAAAATTTACGATGGCAGACCCCCTCAAAAACTAATTAGATTGCTAAACTGTTACAACATAAGGTCGGGTATCCAGGTCTCGCGTCGCGCACGAGGTGTTTGCATTTCTTTGTTGTTTGTCTCAATTAATAGATAACGCCGGCTCGGACCTTACGGACGGAAAATCAAAGAGAAAATCCTGCTGATTTTATTACACTGCTCGGTCCTGTCAGATATTTTTACGCGCGTTTTAACATGCTAGAAGTTAAGATTGACAAAATCAACGTGTAAAATAAAACAATACAGAGGTTATGTTTAAAAGGACTCTTGCGTAGTTCAATCTATACCGCCCCATCATAGCCTGATGTCTTAAGTTTAACAAAAATCAGAGAGTAAATAATAGGGGTGACTGAATTAAGTACGAATAATTAAATAAAAATAAAGGCCTATGTGTATTAGTGATTTTTTGTTTAAAAGACAACTTGTATAAGCTAATTTTCAAAAGACAAAAACACATATCTATTTAAGAAATAGACGAATTAAGCAAATAAAATAAAATAAACAACGTTTTTTCCTACGCATTAGAGTTGTTTGGTTAAACGGAAAAAAACATGTATAAGTTAATTTTAAAGAGTCTGTTATATCTTAACTTGACATAAACACTAGAGTAAAGGAATCATTTGTGAATAACTAAATAAGATAAAATAAAGAACGTTTTTCCTATGAACTAGAGTTTTAAAAGAATAAACAGTTTTAAAAGTGAGAAGGTTTTCATTAATTAAAGAACGGGCATAGATTTATTAAAATAACGTTAGAAACAGTACTTTATTTTAAATCTTAGGACCTCCTCTGCTAGAGGACGGCCGTAGGCGTGGTTTGGTCCGCGGGTCTCCAGCTCGTCATTTGGAGTTTGACATGGACGGAGAGCGGACGGAGAGCGGACGAAGTCTCCGATCAGCGCTAGCCACACGTGGATTCTTTGTCTTTACGTTTTTTTTTTCTGTCCTGACTAGCTTGTAAGGACAGAATAGAGCATGATAACTTCGTTTTAACGGCGTTCGTTTATTTAAAGCTTCTTTTTTATACTTTTAAAACATATGGTCGCAACACGGTGAGATAAGAAAGCCTTTTTTCTTGTATTTACAACTTTTTTCTGAATAAAACAGTTCTTCTTTAACTCTGTCAAACTAACTTGTAACGACAGACAACTGCCGGATAGTCTTGTTTATTTTTAAGGTTCTTTTTTACTTTTAAACAGTATGATCTTATTTCACAAACACGGTAAGATAAGACCCCAATTTCTAGTGTTAACGTACGTGTTTGCTACTATTTTGTGGACAAAACATCTCTTCTTTAACTCTGTCAAACGATAGAAAAGAAAACTAATGTTTTATTTTCTAGCTTTGCCTAACACTGTTTCTCCCTACAACAAGACGTCTTGTAGAGAAAACAAATCATTGTACGTTTTTACACAATGTGAAAAAACACTTTAATAAAAACTTCCCTTTAACACAATTTCACCATTTAAAAGTTTAAACCACATAACAATGAACCCCCACACACAAGTCATAAAAATTCCTTAAACACAGCGGACCTAATAATCAGTTCCTCATCTGATCCTGGGGGAGGTGTACAACAGGTGTCCAAAACAGATGTCCAGTTATGGGCGAGGGTGGGAGGGATTGGGGGCTTGGTGGGTGGGATTTTTATGAGGGCAATAAATCAAAGTTTTTGACACAACGTGCCCTCCCTCTCTCTCACAACGCAGTATTAGAGACGCGAGGTTTCGAGGAAAGACACACAGCTGTGAACATTGCCAACTACCTAAAAGATGCAACAGAAAAGTGGCTGTTAAGCTCTGAAAAAGTAATGGCATGTGTGCACGACAACGCTGCGAACATGATTCTGGCAAATCGAAGTCTTTGGGAATCAGTGCCCTGTTTTGCACACACCCTGCAGCTTGCAATCAATGAGGGCTTCAATGTTGCAACTGTAAAAAATGTAATAGCTGCAAGTAGCCGCTTGGTATCACATTTTCACCACAGCACAGTAGCTACAGCCGCACTTAGGCAGAAACAACAAGAACAAAATATACCCGACCATAAGCTTATTCAGCATTGTCGCACGCGGTGGAATTCGGTGTGTGACATGTTCGAACGCCTTTTGGAACAGAGGTGGGCTGTGTGTGCTGTTCTGTCCGATCGCAATGTTACAAAACTTGCAGATGCGAGGACACTTGACCTAAAAGATGAGCACTGGGAGACTGTGGAAGAACTGACACCTGTTCTCAAGTCTCTTAAGTGTGCCACAACTACAATGTGCAGTGAGACCCATGTTTCCAGTTCAATGGTCTATCCGATCACACACAGTCTCATCACTAGACACCTAAACACACAGAGGAGTGAGTCTCCAAGAGTGTCTGAATTTAAAAATGCCGTAGCCGAATCTCTGAAACGGCGCATAGTCGCAGTTGCTGAAGATGCTGAGAAAGTGTATCTGCCTCTTATTGCAGCGGCTTTGGATCCAAGACACAAACATCTCAAGTTTCTTGAGACAGAGCTTCGGGAGAGAGTAAAAGAGAATCTGAAGCAGCTTTGCGAGACAATCCCAAATCCTGTCAGACCCATACAAAGTAAGCCCGACTCAGCAACGGCGCTCGACACTCTTTTCGGCGAGGACTACGGCACGAGTGATGTTTCTCCGCATGATACCGAAATCGAAAGCTACTTCAGGGAGCCATGCATCTCTGTAAACCAGGATCCTTTATTGTGGTGGAAAGTAAATGAGTCTCGATTTGCAAAGCTAAGCACCCTTGCCCAGTGGTACCTGGCTGTTCCTGCAACTTCTGTGCCTGCTGAGCGTGTTTTTTCCACCGCAGGTCTAATTGTAAATAGACTCCGCACTCGGCTTTCATCTGAGCACGTAGACCGACTGATCTTTTTAAATAAAAATATGTAGTCCTTATGTTAAGTTTTATTAGCCATGCATGGTAAAATATTCAGGCTGTTTTTGTTTTAAGTTTAAGCAGCATAGTTAAATTATGCCGGCTTTATTTTATTTACCTTTACCGACTGATCATTTTGAAAGAAATGTTATGTTACCTAATCTTTAAGTTTTATAGCTGAGGTAAAAATATTCAGGCTATTTTTTATTTTTATTTTAAGTTTGCACAGCCAAATTATGCTGGCTTCTACATGGGCTACATAACAGTCGTTTGGTGAAGTTGTATTAAACTTTAATTTTGCGAACCTTTTACAAAAATACTTTTTTGATCCACAGCTGTTGTGATGCTGCTGAAGTAAAATATTGTTTTGTTAAAAATAACAGTTGAATAAAATAACTGAAAAGCATATCATGTGTGTTTTATTTGTTTTATAAAACATAGAAAAAGGTAGGTTATCTTTTTAAAAACTGATGCAAAATATTTATACAAATAATAAGACACACATATTGATGGGATAATACTGTAAAATAACTTTTTTTTTTTTTTTTTTTTTTTTTTTTTTTTTTGCGGGGCTTCAGTCGCCATTGTTTTAAAGCGCCCTGTAACGGGAGAAGCGCATCCACTACTTTCTGGTTGGCACTTAGTTCAAGCTCACATGCATTTTGTGTAGATAAATACAATTTGTAATATAACATTTACATATTGTGTATCTAGGCTATGTGATTAATTTTATATACAATGCGTCATGTAGAAAAAGCGCTTCAGCTTCACCTCATGCTGTTATTTCTTTTAAATGTTTACTGTGTTAACCACTATTGATGGTGATGTGTTAATTTAATTATTTTTTGAATCCTGTCATATTTTTATCAACAACGTTTTAACAGGGCTTTAATTAAAATATTTTAATTGTTGCTATGACGCACACGCCTTGCTTAAGCTCCACCCCCGATTAATCGAGTACTCGTTTCTCAAACCTGTGGATTACTCGAAATGAAATATGATCAGAAATGCCCATCCCTACTAGTCATGCTAGCAACATGCTAGTCACTTGCTAATCATGCTAGCAACATGCTAGTCATGCTAGCAACATAATAGTCACTTGCTAATCATGCTAGAAACATGCTAGTCAAAGAATCAGCTTTGATCTCAGGAATAAATTACATTTGAACAGATATTCACATAAAATTGAATTAGCGGTGCAGCTGGAACAGTCTACAGCCGCTGGACTCACTCTACAAGACAAGAACATCAAGCTAATTCCAAAATATTGAAATACCAATTCCAATTTGGTGTAAGATCTTTGATAGCGTAATTCAGCCCATAGCGCTGTATGGGGTCCACTCAGTGATCAGAGCTACACTAGAGGACCTCAGAGGACCCCTCAGACAACATACAGAATTACCACATTTTGCCATAAGTTAAATATATTAAGTTTCTACAATATTGTAGAAACTTAATTTCCTGTAAAGCTGCTTTGCAACGATTGTATCATAAAAGGCGCTATACACATAAACTTGAATTGAATTGAACTAGATGGGACAGACATCCAACAGAAGCCCTACACACAGAACTCTGCAAAATGATTCTAAAATACCCAATAATGCATTATTAATTATTATTATTAATATGCATAAAAGATCCCTCAAATTCTGGATGCATCTAAAATCAAGTCCCACAGAATCACTACATTTTAAAGCACTACAAACCCAAGAACTGAACCCCGAAAAGAGTCCCCCAAGTCAGCTAGTTATGAGACTTACTAACCTGACTATCTCTACTAACACTAACCAGTCTCAGACCAGCACTGCTTCTCACCCACATTAATCAAATTATCAAACAATCTAAAAAATACATATCTGGAACAAGAAACTAAAACACAAAGTAATTTACAACTATAAAATCAAAATATGAATCAGAAGAATATCTCCAGAGTGTTATTTTGCAGTTCTTGTGCTCTTAGATTTGACGGCCGCTTTCGATACAGTCGACCATGCTGTTCTCATTGATCGCTTAGAACATTGTGTTGGTTTAAGAGGTGTAGCTCTAGATTGGTTTAAATCGTATTTTGCAGTTTTTCAGTCAAGATGGGTGAACGTTACTCGAGTAATGCTTTTTTTGCCCTGTGGGGTTCCCCAGGGTTCTATTTTGGCACCTTTGCTTTTTTCTCTCTCTATGCTCCCTCTTGGCTCGATTTTTAGAAAACATGGGTCATTTCACTGTTATGCGGATGACACTCAGGTTTATCTGCCTGTTAAATGAAATTCTGTGGGTTTTGAGTCTCTTATGGCATGTTTGGTGGATGTGAAGGCTTGGCTTTCATTAATTTTTGTAATTTTCAATGAAAACTGAAATTATTGTTTTTAGCCCGTATGAATTTTCAGATTCCCTGTAATTGGATTTGGGGGGGGGGGGGTCTCTGTGTTTGAAATCATGGGTAAAAAATCTGGGTTTCATTTTTGATGGTGGCTTAAAGCTTGTTCAAAATGCTGCGGCTCGACTCTTGAGTTGGGTTTAAAAGAGGGAGCATATTACTCCTCTCTTACGCTCACTACATTGCTTGCCTGTTCGTTTTAGAGTGGGTTAAAGCTCTGGGAGTTACTGACTGAGTATCAACCCATTAGATCCCTTCAGTCTTCCAACCAGGATCTATTGTTTACCCCTAAATCGAGGCTTAAGTGAGATAAATAAATTGTCTTTAGAGACACAAAGCAGAGACGGATCCTGAGCACGTACAGGCTCAGTGAGCACAGACTAGCCATCGAGACCGGCAGACACAGAAAGAGCTGGTTACCCAGAGAGCAAAGAGTGTGTGTTCACTGTGAGACAGGAGAGATCGAGACAGAGACGCACTTTCTCCTTCACTGTCAGAAATACAGATCTATAAGAAACCTCTACTTCAACAAACTCACCAACTTAATAAAGAACTTTACAGCCATTAGTGAAACAGAACAAATAAAGATACTATTAGGAGAGGGACAGACAGCAGCACTGGCTGCGAGATACGTGTGTGTGTGTGTGTGTTATAGTGTGTGTGTGTATGTGTTATAGTGTGTGAGAGAGAGTGTGTGAGTGTGTGTGTGTGTGTGTGAGTATGTGAGTGAGTGAGTGTGTCTGTGATAGGGAGTGTGTGTGTGTGTGTGAGTGTGTGTGAGAGAGAGAGAGAGAGAGTGTGTGTGTGTGTGTGTGTCTCAGTGTGTGTGTGTGTGTGTGTGAGAGTGAGAGTGAGTGCGTCTGTGATAAGGAGTGTGTGTGTGTGTGAGATATATATTTTTTCTCTTTTTGTACATGTATACTAAGCTTTGGCAATATTGTATCATTTACAGTCATGCCAATAATGCAATTTTGAATTGAGAGACACAGAGAGAGAGGTTTATTTATTTATTGCTTTGGCAATACAACTGCATAGTTATTGTCATGCCATCATCTTGCCGGCTGACAGCTGGGAGCTGAGGAGAATGTATGGAGGAGGAGACATGTGAGACACTGAGACATGTCTTAGGAGGACACAGCTGCACACCAGCACCAGCATCTGAGGACCAACACACACAGACGGTCAGAACACACACGTGATTGAGAGTGAACCACACAGAGCTCCAGACGCACTCACCATGATTCCTGCCGTCCCCAGAAACCCTCCCAGAACCTGCGAAGCGTGAGACGCGAAGACATCCTTGATCACGCCGGGACAGCTCTACACACACACACACACAGAGATGAGCACCTGCACTCCTCTAACTTCAAACAGTCAGAAATCAGAGCAAGACAAACAGGAAGTGACTCACAGAATACGAGATCTGCTCCAGGAAGCTGCCATCTGGGCAGGTGTCACGCACAAGCACCTCAATCGGTCCACCGATGCCACAGCACTCGAACTGAAACACAAACACACCTGTCAGACCACGTGTGTGTGTGTGTGTGTGTGAGAGTGTGTGTGTGTGTGTGTGAGAGAGGGAGAGTGAGTGAGTGAGTGTGTGTGTGTGTGTGTGAGAGGGAGAGTGAGTGAGTGAGTGAGTGAGTGAGTGTGTGTGTGTGTGTGTGTGTGTGTGAGAGTGTGTGTGTGTGTGTGTGAGAGAGGGAGAGTGAGTGAGTGAGTGAGTGTGTGTGTGTGTGTGTGTGTGAGAGGGAGAGTGAGTGAGTGAGTGAGTGTGTGTGTGAGTGTGTCTTACAGCGTTGTGGAATAATTTGAGGGTAACAGCTTGACCGGGGTTATTTGTGTTCACATACTGAGTGTAGATGGTCTCATAGAACTTCACCAACTCTTCTGACACCTACAACACAACAAACACATTAAAACCAGCACTATTACACAGACACCTATGAGTGTGTGTGTGAGTGAGTGTGTGTGTGTGTGTGTTACCCGGTCGCTCCACATAAAGGCCATCACACCAGCAGTGATTTCAATGATGATCAGAAAGGTCAGTAGGCCAGAAAACTGAAAATCAGAAAAACAAAACTGTTTATTCAGTACATAAACGTAATAACTCTCGATTCTAATTCTCAGCTGTGCACGAGTGAACGGGAAAGAAGAGAAGAGCCGTGACTTCTCCAGACAGGTGCGTGTGGATTTGATGTTCTGGGAACAAAGGTGTCTAGCAGTGAGAGTTTTGTCCTCCTGTGCTTCTTTACACATGATGTTGCTCTGTGAGTGAGTGTGAGGTGTTTGCAGCGATGCTCACCACGCCGAGAGCTGATTTACTGTTACTACAGGCTCCGCAGAGACCGATCACAGCCATCAGCAGCATCAGGACCCCGGTGACCACCAGCACGGTCACTCCTGAGGACACACACACACACACACACACGGACATGAAGCGATGGCTTGAGTGTGATTGCATCTTATAAACGTCTATTTGACATCTGATAGGAAACGTCCTATAGACGTATTGCAGATGAGCAAACACTCAAAAAAATACATCTTGCAGACATCAAATAGACGTCTCCGAGATGTATGTGTGCTCTCTCTAATTAGAGAGTATGTAAAACTGATATCTTAAAGACGTCTGTCAGATGTTTGTACACCGCAGATGCTTTCCAGATCTTTAACAGACGTCTTGCAGATGTACAGTAAGGTCCATAAATATTGGGACATCGACACAATTCTAACATTTTTGGCTCTATACACCACCACAATGGATTTCAAATGAAACGAACAAGATGTGCTTTAACTGCAGACTGTCTAAACACAGACTTTAATTTGAGGGTATTTACATCCAAATCAGGTGAACGATGTAGGAATTACAGCAGTTTACATATGTGCCTCCCACTTTTTAAGGGACCAAAAGTAATGGGACAATTGGCTTCTCAGCTGTTCCATGGCCAGGTGTGTGTTATTCCCTCATTATCCCAATTACAATGAGCAGATAAAAGGTCCAGAGGTCATTTCAAGTGTGCTATTTGCATTTGGAATCTGTCGAGATGAGATCCAAAGAGCTGTCACTATCAGTGAAGCAAGCCATCATTAGGCTGAAAAAACAAAACAAACCCATCAGAGAGATAGCAAAAACATTAGGCATGGCCAAAACAACTGCTTGGAACATTCTTAAAAAGAAGGAACGCACCGGTGAGCTCAGCAACACCAAAAGACCCGGAAGACCACGGAAAACAACTGTGGTGGATGACCGAAGAATTCTTTCCCTGGTGAAGAAAACCCCCTTCACAACAGTTGGCCAGATCAAGAACACTCTCCAGGAGGTAGGTGTATGTGTGTCAAAGTTAACAATCAAGAGAAGACTTCACCAGAGTGAATACAGAGGGTTCACCACAAGATGTAAACCATTGGTGAGCCTCAAAAACAGGAAGGCCAGATTAGAGTTTGCCAAACGACATCTAAAAAGCCTTCACAGTTCTGGAACAACATCCTATGGACAGATGAGACCAAGATCAACTTGTACCAGAGTGATGGGAAGAGAAGAGTATGGAGAAGGAAAGGAACTGCTCATGATCCTAAGCATACCACCTCATCAGTGAAGCATGGCGTGGGCATGTATGGCTGCCAGTGGAACTGGTTCTCTTGTATTTATTGATGATGTGCCTGCTGACAAAAGCAGCAGGATGAATTCTGAAGTGTTTCGGGCAATATTATCTGCTCATATTCAGCCAAATGCTTCAGAACTCATTGGACGGCGCTTCACAGTGCAGATGGACAATGACCCAAAGCATACTGCAAAAGCAACCAAAGAGTTTTTGAAGGGAAAGAAGTGGACTGTTATGCAATGGCCAAGTCAATCACCTGACCTGAATCCGATTGAGCATGCATTTCACTTGCTGAAGACAAAACTGAAGGGAAAATGCCCCAAGAACAAGCAGGAACTGAAGACGGTTGCAGTAGAGGCCTGGCAGAGCATCACCAGGGATGAAACCCAGCGTCTGGTGATGTCTATGCGTTCCAGACTTCAGGCTGTAATTGACTGCAAAGGATTTGCTACCAAGTATTAAAAAGTGAAACTTTGATTTATGATTATTATTCTGTCCCATTACTTTTGGTCCCTTAACAAGTGGGAGGCACATATGCAAACTGTTGTAATTCCTACACCGTTCACCTGATTTGGATGTAAATAGCCTCAAATTAAAGCTGACAGTCTGCAGTTAAAGCACATCTTCTTCGTTTCATTTGAAATCCATTGTGGTGGTGTATAGAGCCAAAAACGTTAGAATTGTGTCGATGTCCCAATATTTATGGACCTGACTGTACATGTGCTATCTGGGTAGGTAAGATGTTTGTTTTTTTTACTCTTTGTACAGCAGTCATCGTTCATTCTAAATGTATTTTTAATGCATGTTACATAAATACATGAAATGTAGAACATATAAAGAAGTGCTCGTGGCTGGTCTGCCAGCGAGAGTGAAACTCCACTCGTGTGTGTGAGAGAGAAACAGCAGCAGAACACACCGATGTTGAACTCAGCGGTGTTCAGATCCATGTTGAAGAACCCTCGGGTCTCGGAGCCGAACCGGAGCCACATTCCCAGACCCACCAGAACCAAGCCCAGCTTCTGAAACACATTCAGCACAGCCTTCATCAGAAACACCAGCAGTTCACACTGGTATAACCAGTTTTGTAAAGTTGGTAAGATATTCACAGATTCGACTTTTCCGGATCAATAACTTTTTACTACACAAATGACGCCTCTTTTCTTTGGTAGTGATGTAGAAAACAAGCTTTCCTCCGCTCTGCACAAAACACATTGATCTCAATCCGCTGGCCTAAGGGACCGTCTGCAAAGTCCAAACACGAACAATTTTACTAATAAAGTACTTCACTGTAACACACTGTACTTTCTCCAAATCCAGTTCACACATCATCACAGCTCTCCTGCTGGTTATACTACAACACTCATTTTGAAAATAATTGCTTTTGGATCATTTTTCATGACTTTTTATTATGACATATATTTAATAACTTCACTCTAACACACTGTACTTGCTCCAAATTCAATTCACACATCACTGCTTGGTGAAAGTACAGTGTGTTACAGTGAAGTACTTTATTAGTAACATTTTTCGTGTTTCGCACTTTGTAGACGGTCCCTTAGATCTTGTCCCTTAGATTCCAGCGCATTGAGATCAGGGTGTTTTATACACAGCGGAGGAAAACACGCTTGTAGCTCGTTTATACATCACTACGAAAGATAACAGTCAATTGTGTAGTAAAAACGTTTGTATAGATCCGGAAAAGTCGAATGTGAACATCTTGCCAACTTTACCAAACTTTCTGCAGCTCGTGCAAATGCTCTGAAACTGAATCCATCGCTTTATTTCCACATGCACATGTGTTGATGACATTTACAGCACGCTTTGATCTCAGCAGAAGAACCCCAGACATACTCACAGCGAACAGAATGTTGAAGAGGATCAGGAAGCATTTAAACATCTGCGTGCAGCAGTCCATCACGAGCGACTGATTTCACTGCAGTGAACAATAATACACTCAATAGAAGCTTCGGTATAATAACGACGATGCTTAAATCACTTCTGACTGACTCACCGTTATCTACGGAATAACTGAGCTTGCCTCGAGCAGTACTGAAGAGATGAAGAGATTCAGATGCGTGTTGCTTTAATGCGCTGCTCCTCTCGCGCTCTCATTGGTGCGCGGCCCCGGTGACGTCACCGGAGGGGCGAACGCGTTTCGAAACCGTTTTCTTCTGTTTTCCTGGAAAACACGCAGATCCTCAGCTACGCAGCTGAGTCAGACAAAACAAGTCAGTGCAGGAATCACTGCCATTTCCATCCCATGCACATTAAACTGTGATATATATGCGTTTTAATTAGATCAGATATAATTATGTCATATGGTCATATTGCTTTATTATAAAGGAAAAGCATTGGAAGCGGAGGAAAAATAGGGAAATTAAACTCTGCTATGATCTGGATTTAAAACAACAACAAAAGCGAGAAAAGCGTTGCGCATGCGCGTTAAAGCGGAAGTTCAAACGCTAATAACGTGTACTGAATTATCATATTTCTGCAGTCATAAAAATTGTTGTATATCTCAGCCCAGCTATTTTAAACTGTTTAATCACATTCTAGGGTTACTATTATGCATAACAATCCCTTATATAACATTGATAGGAGCACTGAGATAAAAGACAAAAAATATTTTTTTCAAAATTGTTACTTTTTTGTAAAATATATCATCAAATTTTTATATTAGTGCTACCAGTATTACAACATCAATATTGGTTTGATGCTTATTATATAATAAGTCATATCAGATATGTATTTTTTCGTATAGAAATACATGATAGAAAATGCCGACCCATGACGTGTGAGATGATAATATCAAATTAAATCATAATCATAATCAGAAAGAGCTTTATTGCCAAGTATGCTACACGCTTCCAGTTCACAGACACAACAACATACAGACAATAAAAAATAAGATGAGAATAAAACATACACACATGTAAATATAAATAGACAGAAACATAAAATAAATTGTATGTACAGTTGTGTTATAGATATTAGATAATATAGAATGAGATGTAGGGTTATTGCACATATATTTATTGCACAATGGTGGAATATTTAACTGTTTATGAGGTATAGATTGCTGTTCTTGTGCCTGCATATATATCTATACACTCATATATTACAAAATAACATTCAAAAAGCTGTAAAAAAAAAAAAGATATATAATATGTGTAAATAAAAGATATGAATTATGCCGAGTTTACCATTAACAAAAGACAATATACTATTATAGACAAGTTAAAATTACAGTTTATTATCCATTAACAATATTATTGAGCACAAAGAAAAAAATTTAATAAATTAAAAAAGTTTCATAACTGACCATTTTTTTCTGAACAATATTTACATACAACATTTATCCCCCTTAAACAACAACAACAAATAAACATGTATCTGCTTTGAATAAATAAGTAAATAAAATAAATGCACAAACCAA
>CM041794.1:45403840-45411340 GCA_023376895.1 Aspiorhynchus laticeps | reverse complement strand
GGCTAACATTACTGTTCGTTTCTGGAAGAAGACACGCTGAATAAAAGCTGGATTTGCCTCCAAATAAGAGCAAGAGTTCATCCAGAAGAGAAGAGCGATCTGATGAGTAAGTAATGTTTCTTTTTTTTGCATTAGTTAACGTGTTATTGTGACTCAAACTTGAACGCGTTTATTTTTTTTCTCAAACGACAACATGTTGAATGCTACAATGTTTAGAAAAATGTTTAATGTTCACAAATGGATTGAATAGCGTGCTAAACGATAATAATTAGTTTCTCAGATATAAAATATCCTTTTTTATAGTACAAAGTACATCTTTTGTATTACAAAGCCATACATACTAGGCTATATGACTACAAAATCATAGTTCGTTTTTTCTAAACAATAATAATTAGTTTCTCAGATATAAAATGAATTTTTTTGTTTACGATAGTACAAAGCATGCGTGAGTCTATAACACATATATATAAAAAGATGCTCCTGATATTAACATGCTCACAAATGTTTTTGTTGTGTATTTTATTGAATCAGATACCTGCACCACAGATGAATCCTGATGACCTTCTTCAAACTCAGAATCAGATGTCCAACTACACTGATATTATATGGTAAAACAAGCTCCTTGACCACTGATTATGTTTTTTTTCTTCTTGAATCCATGGAAAGTAGCAGAAACACTCAAATAACACGTAAATATCAGGCATGATTTACTTGTCACTTGTTGAACAGAATCTGTTGCAGGAATGACTCAAAGTCTGTTCACATCTCTGTGGTTAGATCAGTGTGCACAATAATGTGTCTTTGACCTTCATTATGTATGTTTTGATTATACGGTGTTGTAAATAAAATACAAATAATTAAAAAAAAACATTTGTTCAATCTCCTCACACTCTCTCTTACCTGCCTCAAAGTCAGTCACACTGATGGGCCATCAGCAGCTTTAGGGGAGGGCCCTTTGTGTCTCAGGTGAGAATCACTTAATATTCAAGGACATCGTCACTCCCTCGCATACAGGCTTTCAATCACAAAACATGTCTTAAAAAATTTTAATCAATGTATTGTTTTCTGTGAATGAGTAAGCAGAATGATTCTCACTTAATTGTGAAGTAAATATTCTAGCCGACAAGACTGATTACTCTAAAGTCTTATTCGGGACTATTTAGTGTGGGTTTTATGGCCTTATTTCAGCTACATTTGTTTTCCCAAAACTTACTAACCACGCATAATATTTTTTTTCTAAAAAAATACAAAGATGTACATCCATCTTGGTCACATAATATTGTAGCAAAGTTTGTGCTGAATACAAAAACAAATACATGCTGGTCATTAGTATGTTATAAGTAGCTGAAATAAGCACAAATATCAGGACATGTCAAAACCTCTCAAGGGCCCAAAAATCACCTCAGACCCCAGAGGGTTAATGTCAATAAAGCTTAACGTCAATAACGCTTTACGTCAATAACGCTTTACGTCAATAACGCTTAACGTCAAAAACACTTAACGTCAAAAACGCTTAGCATCAATAACGCTTAGCGTCAAAAATGCTTAACGTCACTAACGCTTTACGTCAAAAATGCTTAACGTCAAAAACGCTTAACATAAAAAAATGCTTAACGTCAAAGAATGCTTAACGTCAAAAACGTTTAATGTCAATAACGCTTAACATCAAAAACGCATTGTCAAAAAATGCTTAACATCAAAAACGCTTAACGACAGTAACGCTTAACGACTGTACGACGTTCACGTTACATGATTTGACGTAGAGAGGGTGACAGCGCACCGCATTAAAAGACATGATCATTCATGTTTTCATAACCGCTGGCCAAACTCCAAAACGAAACTAAAATGAAAACATTTGAGAGCAACTACGCAGCTTGCGTATTCTGCGTATAGGGAGGATCGGCTCAGATTGGACTGTTGAACTAAATTAACGAGTTTACTGAGTTTGGTCTTTTAAAAGCACTGTTTTACTGCATCAAGCCAACATTTTTGATGTTAAGTGTTTGAGAATGTTGCTGTGTGAACGCTACAGAGCTCCAGACGCACTCACCATGATTCCTGCCGTCCCAGAAACCCTCCCAGCACCATCGGAGCGTGAGACGCGAAGACGTCCTTGATCACGCCGGGACAGCTCTGCACACACACACACACACACACACACACACACACACAGAGATGAGCACCTGCACTCCTCTAACTTCAAACAGCCAGAAATCAGAGCAAAGCAAACAGGAAGTGACTCACAGAATACATCAGCTTCTCCAGGAAGCTGCCTTCTGGACAGGTGTCACGCACAAACATCTCAATCGTTCCACCGATGCCACAGCAGTCGAACTGAAACACAAACACACCTGTCAGACCACGTGTGAGTGTGTGTGTGTGTGAGTTTGAGTGTGTGTGTGTGTGTGTCTCTTACAGCGTTGTGGAATAATTTGAGGGTGGTGGCTTGACCTGGGCTCCTGGTGTTCAGATACTGAGCGTAGATCGTGGCATAGAAGTTCACCAACTCATCTGACACCTACAACACAACACACACACATTAAAACCAGCACTATTACACAGACACCTGTGAGTGAGTGTGTGTGTGAGTGTGTGTGTGTTACCCGGTCGCTCCACAGGAAGGCCATCACACCAGCTGCTATTTCAATGATGATCAGAAAGGTCAGCAGGCCAGAAAACTGAACCCCAGAAAAACAGAAATGTTTATTCAGTACATACTCTACAGTACAATAACTCTATTCTAACTCTCAGAGAAGGGAAGAGGAGAAGGGTCATGACTTCTCCAGCTTCTCCAGACAGGTGTGTGTGTATTTGACCAGTGAAACCTGACGAGGTTTGTGTTTCACTGTTGTTTTGATTCTTCACAGAAGCTGTTGTGTTTGCAGCGATGCTCACCACGCCGAGGGCTGTTTTACTGTTACTACAGGCGCCGCAGTCACCGATCACAGCCACCAGCAGCATCAGGACCCCGGTGACCACCAGCACGGTCACTCCTGCGGACACACACATGCTCAAACACCAGCTATATTTCACACCGGTCCCAGAGATACAGCAGCAGAACTCACCGATGTTGAACTGAGCCGTGTTCAGATTGACGTCGAAGAACCCTCGGGTGTCTGCACCGAACCGGAGCCACATTCCCAGACCCACCAGACCGAAGCCCACCAGCTGAAACACATTCACATCATCAGAAACACTGAAGACTGAAATAACTGCTGTGCCTTCACTGCGTGGAACACATCAGAAACACCAGAGGCGTCATGAAGAGTTTTAAGGGGGGTATGCAAGACAGAAATTTGGGCCCCTTCTTCCAGAAGATTTTTTTTTATCTTTTAACGTTTAATAAGAAATTGAGAGAAACGGAATAAATATAATACATGTAAATCATTTATCTGTTAATATTTATATTATTTCAAGTAACCTAATCTTGTTGTAAAAAAAGTTACACCCCAAAATTGACCCCTTATCTTGTATTATAATAAATAAGCTTAAATAACACCAAAATTATATACCAGTTAAATTTTATAATTCACGATTCCATTTTCAATACCGCAGCAAAAACTACTCGTCACGGTGCACACAGCAAGGATGAACGAGGAACACGGAGACGAGGATACTCAAATAACAGTCTTTACTTCAAACAAGGCAAGGTAGACACAGACAGGAACACCGGGGAGTAACGAGTAGACCAGACGAAAAGGAACTGAACAGACAGGAACTAAATACACAGGATAATTAACAAAACACAGCGGGGACATAATTAACTAATAATCACACTAAACAAGGACAGGAAAAGAACCAAATAAGGACACAAGAGGGGGGAACACATGACACACAACAGAGGTCTGACATAACTCCCCTCTCCCGGAAGGCGCGTCCCGTGCCGTAACAGTTCCACTGGGGAGGGGGGGTGGGCGCTCTGGAGGCCCCTCAGGACAGACATGGACAGGAACACAGGACGGGGACCTCCAGAGCGGAACAGACAGGACAGAGGCCATGGCGGAGCTGGGAGCTCAGGAGGCCATGGCAGGTGGTCCTTGTGGCCGTGGCCTCGTCCCTCAGCCTGGCCACTCCAGCCAGAACCCTTCTACCCCCCCTCCCCCAAAATCTCCATGGGGCAGCTACGGGTTATCAGGAGCCCTCCGGGGCTAGACAAACAGGAACAGGACAGCCCACAGGAACAGGAAGCCCTCCTGGGCTAGCTTGGAAGCCGAGGCTTCTTCTGGGCAAGACATGACTTCAGGGGCCCTCACAGGGTCCCTCAGCAACCACCTCCACTTCAGCGACATGAGAGGCAGACTGCTGGGAATGGCCTCCGTAGCCACCACAAGAGGAGCCGCCTGCCCCCGACGAGTCTCCGTGGACAAGACAAGACCGACATGACAAGGTAATTAAAATGTTCCTGTGGGCACAACAAGACTTAAAAACGGCACTCCTGGCCATGACATGTGGACTGAATCCAGGGGACCTGGGAACGGCACTCCTGGCCGAAATTAGGGAACTGGATCCTCTGGAACCGGGAACGGCACTCCTGGCCGTATCTACGGAACTGGATCCTCAGGAATTGGGAACGGCACTCCTGGCCGAAATTAGGGAACTGGATCCTCTGGAACCAGGAACGGCACTCCTGGCCGTGACTACAGAACTGGATCCTCAGGAATGGGGAACTGAAGTGAGCCGCAGCTGGCGGGCTTGACGTCGTAGCGGCCGGCGGTCTTGACTTCAGAACGGCCGGTGAGCTGAGAGAGCCGCATCCGGCAGACATGACATCGGAACGGCCGGCGGGCATGAGTCAGCGGCGGCCAGCGGGCTTGGGTGAGCCGCGGACGGCGGCGGTGATTTCCCCGCGGACGGCGGGCATGCCACATGAACTGGAGGCGGGCTTGGGTGAGCCGCGGACGGCGACGTGAACTTTGGAGCCGCGGACGGCGGTGGTGACTTCCCCGCGAACGAAATTAAAGATGTTTTGGGTTTTTAGATTTGTAGGTGTTCAAGTACAGAAATTAAATAACCAAATAACATTGCATATTCTTCACTGTATAAATGGAATAGACTATAGATTAATCATAAGTTATTCAGTCAAGAGCAGAGAGTTTGTTTCGATAGGACACAGTGTCACGGTTCGGTAGCCTGCGTTTTCCATTCAGCAAAATGAACAAAATGCCAGAGAAATTTCCTTGTTTTTATAATTTTTTATTCATTAAACATTCTGTATAAACATTCTATGTTTACTATAGCCTAACTGAGTTTATCGTACTGTTTTGTTGTTGTCAATTCATTCCATTGACGCCGAATTGGCGCTAATTTGAAAGTGAAAGTAAAATGCGCAGGAAAGCGAGGAAAATAGGGAGAAAACTAACGAACTTTTGGGGGTGACATCACGTGACCTGTTACATCGTTTGGGTGCCTTGTTGAGGATTTTAAATTGTCAGATAATTAATTGATTTTGAGGCGGCCAAGACTGTTTTTTTGAAGTACTTTTTGTATTTCACGTAGGGGTGTGCGATATATATCGTCTGCGATAATATCGTAATTGTTGTTTTAACGATGTGCAATTTGTTCAGTCCATTAAAATGCATTAAGAATGACCGCAAAATTCAAAATATGGGGGCAGAAAATTTATATATTTACGTTTCATGCCGTTTTTATCTTCAAAAATAAGTATGATAACAAATGTGATATTGATTTCGCCGACACAAATAATTCCAAACACAGCTACAGCACTGTTTTGTGTCTCTGAGCAACATGACAGTGATTCGTTCCTGAATGATTCAACCTTTAAATGATTCGGTTCAGTCGCAATGACTCACTTATTACCAGTGATTCGTTCCTGAATGAATCAACCTTTAAATAATTCGGTTCAGTCGCAATGACTCACTTATTACCAGTGATTCGTTCCTGAATGAATCAACCTTTAAATGATTCGGTTCAGTCGCAATGACTCACTTATTAACAGTGATTCGTTCCTGAATGAATCAACCTTTAAATGATTCGGTTCAGTCGCAATGACTCACTTATTCACAGTGCTTCGTTCCTGAATGATTCAACCATTAAATAATTCGGTTCAGTCGCAATGACTCACTTATTCACAGTGCTTCGTTCCTGAATGATTCAACCATTAAATAATTCGGTTCAGTCGCAATGACTCACTTATTACCAGTGATTCGTTCCTGAATGATTCAACCATTAAATAATTCGGTTCAGTCGCAATGACTCACTTATTACCAGTGATTCGTTCCTGAATGAATCAACCATTAAATAATTCGGTTCAGTCGCAATGACTCACTTATTACCAGTGATTCGTTCCTGAATGATTCAACCATTAAATAATTCGGTTCAGTCGCAATGACTCACTTATTACCAGTGATTCGTTCCTGAATGAATCAACCATTAAATAATTCGGTTCAGTCGCAATGACTCACTTATTAACAGTAATTCGTTCCTGAATGAATCAACCATTAAATAATTCGGTTCAGTCGCAATGACTCACTTATTAACAGTAATTCGTTCCTGAATGAATCAACCATTAAATAATTCGGTTCAGTCGCAATGACTCACTTATTAACAGTAATTCGTTCCTGAATGAATCAACCATTAAATGATTCGGTTCAGTCGCAATGACTCACTTATTAACAGTAATTCGTTCCTGAATGAATCAACCATTAAATGATTCGGTTCAGTCGCAATGACTCACTTATTAACAGTAATTCGTTCCTGAATGAATCAACCATTAAATGATTCGGTTCAGTCGCAATGACTCACTTATTAACAGTAATTCGTTCCTGAATGAATCAACCATTAAATGATTCGGTTCAGTCGCAATGACTCACTTATTAACAGTGACTCACTGCCACCTGCTGGAGGTTTTAATTTCACATTTAAAGTCTATTTACATTTTTTAAATAATTGTAAATATCAGTATTCAATGTTTTATGTTTAAAATGTCCAAAAATGATGCATTTGTAACTGGTTAAAGCACTCCGTGTCCCTCTGAGCTGCATTAAACAGTGTGTAAATACATACTTCAGATGCAACTTCTGCAAAGATTAATTTTGCTGATACTGGTTTCATATGTTTGATAACAGCCTAAATGTGTATCATCTTAATTGACTGATTAAATGTAACAATTTGACTCAAAAGATGCACACTTTTAGAAAAAAATAGCTTTATTAAAGGTAAAAATCAATTTAAACTTAAATGAAAATATTAATTAATCACTGATGTGAACTGAAAACACAGAATATGAAGAATATCAGAAACTGCAGCTGTCCACGGTAGACAGATATCAGCACAATAACACACTCGGCAAAATATCGTCTGATTATCGTTATCGAAAAAATCCAAAAAAATATCGAGATATCATTTTTTTCAATATCACACACCCCTAGTTCCACGCTTCAATGATATGCGCTCACACTCAATACACAGCTCTGCCTTCACAGTGAGCTGAAAGTGAAAGCAGTGCTTCAGATCAATATGCAGTGCATATGAATCATACTC
>CM041794.1:45363741-45403740 GCA_023376895.1 Aspiorhynchus laticeps | reverse complement strand
TGCAGCTGCAGCGTCGAGTCTGAGGAGAGGTGAGCAAACTTTTATACCAAGAACCACCTCAGAAAATATTTGTCTCTCCAAGTACCACCATATTGACCAACATTACAGTTTTTCTCAAATGCTAAAACACATTTCACAAACGTTTCCTCCATGTTCCCCAATGTCTAAACACAACACCCTTTTCTAAAGCTACATAAACACAACCACACCTTCTCACTTCAAAACTCAAACTTTCACACCAAAAGAGCAGCTCGAAGCTTTCAAAAATGTAAACACTATACACATCATTACACACTACAGCAAAACAATTGAAAACACAATGCTCAATTTGTGAGAAGGTTCTTTGTTTCATAACTGCCAATGCATATTTTTAGAAACTTTACAGTAATGGATCTTCTTAGATCTCTGCAGAGGATTAGGCATTTAGATTTGTGAGTTTCATATGAAGAGTATAAATCTATAGTAAATTCTGCATGTACACTACTGTAACACAACTCAATGCAAAAACACAACAGTACTCTTGAAAACATGATCAGGGTGTGAAGTTTTTTTATTTACTTTATTCACACCACACACACACACACACCACAATCACTGTGCGGCATCATGTCGCTGAGCTGCATCGGGCCACATCACCTCATCCACATCGCAGGCTATATTGTCTCTTGCCAGGCACCGCGGGAAAAACGCCCTGGAATGGCGAATCCATCCTTGGAAGGCCTCCACTGGGATGTCAACACAGGCCAGCTCCATTGCCCTTAGGAGGTTCTCTCTAGTGTATGGTTGTCTGTCATAAACCTTCCATCTCCACGATGAGAAGAACTCCTCTATAGGGTTCAGGAAAGGGGAGTAGGGTGGCAGACAGACGTTTAAAAAGTGGTTACTGTTGGTGGTGAACCACTCTCTGATTTGGTTTGTTCTGTGGAAGCGTACATTGTCCCAAATTATCACATAAATGTGATGTGCGGGCCCAGGATGGTGTTGTTGGCGGTCCAGGAGGATGTCTTTCAGCTCCTCTAGGAAGGTGAGGAGACGTTGGGTGTTGTAAGACCCAAGGACAGCATGCCGGTGGACAAGCCCCTCCAAACCCATGGCCGCACAAAGAGTAATATTACCCCCCCGTTGGCCAGGAACCTCAGTGATGGCTCTTTGGCCAATGATGTTACGGCCTCTTTGCCTTCGTTTCTGCAGGTTGAAGCCAGCCTCATCCAGGAAGAGGTACTCATGAGGTCTGGCCATCGCGTCCAACTGTAATATCCTCTGTGAAAATGTGAAAGTGCACAGGTGTTCAGAACAACAGTCAATCAGGTAGCACAGTATTGTCCAGAAGTAATGTAGGCCACTGAGCAACACAGTATGTCCACTAACTGTACTGTGAACATGGATGTATACTTACTTGCACATACTCATAACGTAGGTCTTTGTGTCGCGCAGAGTTGCGCTCAAAGGGAACCCTATAGACCTGTTTCATCCGCATCTTTTGGCGCCGGAGAACTCTGTCTATTGTGGCCAAGCTGACATCATCAATGCTCTCAAAGTTGACATTATCGGCAATGACTTTATCTCTGATCTCCCGGAGTCTGATGAGGTTGTTCTCACGAACCATATCCACAATGAGGGTTTCTTGTGCCGCTGTAAATATGGCAACCCTCCCACCTCTATGTGGCATTCTTTCAACTCTAAAGAAAGAAACATGTGTTGTCAATTGACATGTTTTACAATACAGTAACAACTGATTTGAAACCAATAGACTACTTTCACAGGCTTGTAAAATTGTATTATGACAAAGAAAGCAATAGAGTACAATACCTGTTGTGTTGTCTGAATGCCCTGATAATGGTGGCCACGGTGAACCTACTCAGGTTTGGACGGACTCTTAGTCCTGCTTCAGCCATTGTCATGCCATGGACAATGACATGGTCAATGACTGTTGCTCGCATCTCGTCCGTAATGATGGTGCGAGGTTGTCTTGCTCTCCCTCCTGGACCTTCTCCTCTCCCTTGTTGGCCTCCTCCTCTCCCTTGTTGGCCTCCTCCTCTCCCTTGTTGGCCTCCTCCTCTCCCTTGTTGGCCTCCCCCTCTCCCTTGTTGGCCTCCCCCTCTCCCTTGTTGGCCTCCCCCTCTCCCTTGTTGGCCTGCTCCTCTTCTTCCATGGCCAGCTCTTCTCCCTCCTCTGACTCGAATTCCTCTTCCCCTGACTCTGCCTTCATCCATTGTGTTTGTTTGGAATCTTCAGCAAACTGTGCACTCTGAACTTGCTTTTAAACATGTGGTCACAGCATTAGCAACAAGTGTCTTCAATTTTGAGTCGTTGTGTGTAATGAATGACGCCAGGTGTGTTCATTGTGTTCAAATATTGCTGACTGTGGCAAGCATTTTGCATCACATGAGCTTTCATTTGAGAATGTGAGCAGAGTTCTTTTGCAACTTGTGTTTTAGCAAGGAAAAATGTGTTAAGATTTATGAGAACGGAGGATTGTGTTTTGTGAATTGTGTCTTCATGTGAAATGTGTTTATGATATTGGAAAATGATGGCTAGATTTAGTAAATGTGTTTAGACAACTGGTCATTTGGTTTAGAGGATTGGCTTTTGTGTTTTAGCATTTGAGAAAAACTGTAACATACAGCAGCATAGTCGGCCTAATTATTCAGCTACAGCTCTGCACAGTTCAAAAACAAGCAGTTTTATTCCTAATAATAATATTTATTGTTGTCAGCCACGTTAACATTGTAAATACACAGTTTGAACATTAACACTGCACTGTGCTTTCATACAGGTAAAGAAAAAACTGTACTGTATATTTTGTAAAGTATTGTAAATACTCTTTTCCGCACTTGGAAGCTGTAGGGGGTGAGTGCCATTTTCTTTTGTAAATATTGTTTAGGGTAGGGTAACGTATTGTATTTTTTCGTTTTTCTTTTGTTAGGGAATTTAGTATTTTCTGTTAGGACCTAGCTTGGTGTTTGTTTGTTGTTTAGGCCTTTGCTCACCCCTGAAGCTGTGCTTTCACTAGTGCTTCTGTAAATAAATGTATAAAGGATCTTTGATTGTTGATTTCAGTTTATGTTGTGATCTTACCCTAGACAGGGTCGTAACACTACAATCAGGTAGGCAAGATTATTTATTTTCTCATGTAACACAAGCAATCAATCCAACATTAGGCAAGTTGGTGCTTTGAAGAAAGACAGACACACAGCAACATGATAGAAAAAAAGATGAGACGCCTTTCTGTAAACAATACAAAACTTGTTCTAGCATCTTGTGATCACTCTGACAAACTTTTGAACAAATATGCATAGACTAAATCACATCATACACGCTTATAATTCTTCATAAATAAAGAAAATAACATTCAAATATGAGCCTTAATACGATTGTTGTTATTATTGAATTGCATTAGTCCCAGTTATGATTTATGCGCAGCTGTTCACGGAAAAGTGAGCAAGACATGACAGATACAGTATCATGATTATGGTTAAATAAGAAAAAAGATATATAACCAAATTAGGCTACATTTATTTTCGTATTAAATATCTCAACACACCATTAGATATGACATTAAGCATGTTTTCAAAGTTATCTGAATGTGGAGTCACAAATGTTTCTGTAAAATCTATCCTTAGCACAAAGGATTATGAGTCGGTGAAAGTCTTATCAATTTTTGGCACATGACTGGACTTTACTCAAGGATTTAAAGTTAAGCGGAGTATCCAGATGACCCGAGGAGGGAAGAAGAAGAAGAGAGTGAGTCCTGAAGGGATATAGTAAATGAGATATATAGAAATCTGTATAGATTTAAGAATATGAACATCATGATAATATTTATGTGGATACCAGCTCATAGGGGGATAAAAGGTAATGAAAAGGTTGATAGTTTAGCAAAACAGGCTTTGAAAATGAGAAGGTCATAAATATCTCACTTAGTAAATATGAAGCAAAAGCAGTAATTAAAGCATATACCACGAAGGAGTGGCAACATAAATGGGATACAGTAAATACAGGACGTCATCTTTATGAAATACAACGAGAAGTCGGAGTAGTGAGGATAACTAAAAGAAGCATCAAAGAGGAAAATATTCTAACAAGATTAAGGGTTGGACATACTATGCTGAATAAAACCTTAAAAATAATAAATAAACATCCAGCAGGATTATGTGAGCACTGTGGAGTAGAGGAACCAGCAGAGCATGTTATTTGTGTTTGTCAAAAGTATACTAATGAACGAGAAGTAATGAAAAATTATGAATTAAAGCTTAAAAATATAGTTACTTATGGATTAGAGAGTTTATTTCTTTATCTCAAGAGAACAGAGCTGATTAAGAGAATTAAGAGGTTTTTTTATTTTTTTAATGAAAATGGTAAACTCTGGTCCACACTCCAATACAGTAGGTGGCGATAATGCACCTTAATGTTGGTGCTACCCACCATAAAATCAAAGAAGAAGAGAGTGAGTCCTCTTTTTTTCTCTTTCTTCTCTATAATTTGCTTTTGGGTGTCCTGCATGGATTATTTTGCATAATTAATTTTGAGGGCAGCAGGAATGTAGTGTTGTCTTCCTCAGAACTCGTAAGTTATGAACAGTTTTCAAGCATTAAAATCACACCTGCAATGAATTCAGTTTGCAAATGTTGTTGAGCATAATGTCAGCTGCTCGAATGAATAGCTCTGGAGTAATTGTATAACATGTGTCCAGTGCAGAAAGAGACTTTTACTCCAGAAATGCCTTTCAACCGGCAAAAACGACTATATTGTGTCTAATGTTCCTCCGTTCATATAAAGATGAGTTGAATACGGAGTTGTTCAGGACAAATAGTTTCACAAATGATGAAAGTAAATCCGCTTTACTTAAACATGCATCTCTCAGTTAGATAGTTAGCCCTGTTTTTGCTGCTGTGAGTTTATTTATACCGTTATTTCTCTTTTGAGATTTATTTTTGGCAGATCAAATGTGTTATAGTCACTTTTATATCGTGATAAGGTTAGTTTTAGTCTCGATATCTGCTGGATAATCGCAATTGTTGTTTAAGGGACCGTCAGCAAATTCCAGCCACAGTGCAAAAAAACTATGTTCAGTCATTCATTCACATGGATGGTTTTCACGATGTTTTAGTAAAAGCTAGTGGCCAAAGTGACTTACTGAATGTGAGCTACATCATTTTGGAATGTGAAAGATAAAAAAAATAAAAAATAAACTTTTTGGTGAATTACATTTAATTTATTTTCTCTCTCTGAGTAATGTACTTGTGTAAATAGAGGTAGTTGAGATAAAGTAATTTAGAGCGGTTCCTAAAGCATGATAGTGCCGTTATTCGTTTAATTTGTGATGTAAGGCAGTGGTTCAGTATAGTATCATAATGATTCACAAAGATACAACACTTAATGCCTCTTTGATTTTGGCAAATCTGCTTCTTCCACACAGAAATTAATATTCAGTGAAGCTCCTCTCAACAATCACACATTCAGTAATTCAGCAGTAAATGCTGTAATATTCCCATCAGTTCACAAGTGAAGACGAGCATCAGAGCATCAGGAAGAGCTGAAATCTGCAAAGACTGAGTTTATTAAAGAGGACAGAGAGAAGATGAGAGATCCAGAACCCTGCAGAATCAAACACACTGAAGATACTGAACAACTAACAGGTTGCTGTTTATTCTTCATTCTTCATTAATAATGCTGACAGTTATAAAGCTTCAGACAGTTTTATATTGTGTTTGTTGTAACAGGAGAAATCTTTAGAGCTGTTGAATAATTTTGCTGAAGCATCAGATATAATAAGGGATGCTTCCTATGAACTGAGTACTTTTTTTCAACTAAATGTATGTTAGATTGAGTCTCCACGCCAGATAGTTAAGATCCAGTCCCGGATGCCAGATCCTGTCAGAAAATATCCATTTTGTCTGGTATCTGAACAAATAGTCAGCAGGGTAGTTGATACCCAAAACCCATTAACATCAAGTCTTGTCTGGTACCAAATCTGTATTAACAGTCTTTTATCAACCAAGAAACTGACTGAGCAAAGCCAGAGAAGAGCAGAAGCAGGAGACAAAGTGATGATGATAAAAAGGACCAACATTTATTGAATAATCTTATTTGCATATGTTTCAATGCTCAGACTTCATCGGACCAGTACACATCCACCAAGTAGTGTTTTACCAAAGCTAGGAAAATAATAAGAAATTTAAAAACATTATAAAATAATAAATGAATTATCAAATAATACAATTATGTAAAATATGTAATAAATACATTACATAAATGACAAATGGTTATAAATTATTGTATGAAAAAAATATTATAAATGAATAAAAACAAGAAAATAAAAATATAACACAAATGTATGGTTGATCACTTGATGCACCACAGTTTGTATCTGTGGATCCTCAGAACCTTCATGTTGTTGATCAAACATATTTAATAGTTCTTCATATAGAAACATGAGATAATGTTTTAAAACTAATAATTTGAAGAACAGTGTACCTCATTCATGGAAAGTTTCAGAGACGTATAATTTATAAAACTGCATCAAAAGGGTAAATTTTGTGATGCAATTATCTACTTTCTGCTGTTATAACAGGGTTATTTTTTATGTCCTTTCACTTTTCTGTTAATGGGTTACTGACAAATGTACTGTTTTTTCTTTTGTTTCAGAGTTGATTGAAGATAATGAGGAGAAAGAAGAACTGAGTGAAGTTGAGGAGAAAAGTCACGTCAAAAGTGGAGAAAAACCCAAGCAGAAAGATTTGAAGAAAAGAAGAGCCAAGAAATCTTTCACCTGC
Source organism: Aspiorhynchus laticeps (assembly GCA_023376895.1). Taxonomy (NCBI): domain Eukaryota; kingdom Metazoa; phylum Chordata; class Actinopteri; order Cypriniformes; family Cyprinidae; genus Aspiorhynchus; species Aspiorhynchus laticeps. The sequence continues at coordinate 45,396,964 of CM041794.1, read as the reverse complement.
TCTCAGTGTGGAAAGAGATTGACATGCAAACAGAGTCTTGAGCGTCACATGAGAGTTCATACTGGAGAGAAACCATTCACTTGTGATCAGTGCGGGAAGAGTTTCACACTATCATCAACCCTTAAGATACACATGATCATTCACACTAGAGAGAAACTGTACACATGTGATCACTGCGGGAAAACATTTTTGTGGGCTTCAAACCTGAGAACACACCTGAGAGTTCATATAAAGGAGAAGCCACATTCATGTCATTTGTGTGGAAAGAGTTTTTCACATCTACACAGTTTGAAAGTACATCAGAAAATACACACTGCTGTGAGAGAGTACATGTGCTTTGAGTGTGAGAAGACTTTTACTACAGCGACCTGTTTAAAACTGCATGAGAGGATTCACACTGGAGAGAAACCTTACAAGTGTTCACACTGTGACAAGAGATTCAGTCGGTTAGGAAATCTGAAAACACACGAGATGATCCACACTGGAGAGAAACCTTACAAGTGTTCACACTGTGACAAGAGATTCAGTGTGTCATCACATCTGAAAAGACATGAGAGGATTCACACTGGAGAGAAACCGCACACATGTGATCAGTGCGGGAAGAGTTTCACACTAAAAATAAACCTTACGACACATATGACAGTTCATACGGTACAGAAACTGTTCACTTGTGATCAGTGCGGGAAGAGTTTCTCATACTCCTCAAACCTTAAGAAACACATGAACATCCACACTAGAGAGAAACTGTACACATGTGATCAGTGCAGCAAAATATTTTTGTGGGCTTCAAACCTGAAGCAGCACCTGAGAGTTCATACGAAGGAGAAACAACATTCATGTCATTTGTGTGGAAAGAGTTTTTCATTACTACAACATTTAAAAGTACATCAGAAAATACACACTGGTGTGAGAGAGTACATGTGCTTTGAGTGTGAAAAGACTTTTACTTCAGCGAGCTGTTTAAAAGTACATGAGAGGATCCACACTGGAGAGAAACCGTATCACTGCACTGCATGTGGGAAGTGTTTCAATCAATCTTCTGCTCTACACAGTCATACAAAAAACAATCACAGTGAAGCCCCATTCACACTGCACGTTGGTCCCGGAAAATTGCCAGAAAATTGCCGGAGTGCCTTCTGTGTGAACGCAAACACGTCCCGGGATTAATTCCGGGATTGATCCCGGGTTGGGACCTAGTAACATTGCCGGGTTCAGTCCCGGAACGAGCGCTGTGTGAACAAAAGCCGGATCAATGCCGTAACGAATGTGTGGTAGTGATGACGCACTTTATCGTTCGGCAGTTTTACCGGGTGTTTTGAAGGCAGATCAACGTTCACACGACGAAAAATGTGTAAACTGGAATGAAGCAGCGATCAGGGAGCTCCTCACTATCCGCGCTGAAGCTGAAATCATTCTCCAGTTTAGTGAAACGGTGAGCGCACATTATACACGTCACATGAAAGGTCACGTGTCTTTACGGGTTGTGTGTGAATGCACGCACAGATTCCGGAAAATCACTGGCAGTGTGAATGCAGCAAATCTGATGATCCGGGAACAAATGCCGGAACACATTACCCGTGTATTTTCCGGAATCTCTGTGTGAAAGGGGCTTAAGTAGATCATCTTCAGGTCTTTCGGGTCTGATGCTTCATCCTCACCAAATGTGACACAATAATGCATCAAGCAATAGAATATCATCTGGATAAATCTGTCATAACCAGACATTACAAGCGACATTAAAGTTTTCACAGTGAATAAAGTTCATCAAAACCAGCAGATTCAACTGAGATTCAGATCAACTCAAAGATGGAGTTCCTCCCCAAAGAACAATGTTAAAAAGTTATATTATTGTATATCATTTTTCTTCATATTTTAAATTCTATCATTGTGTTTTTTTATGAGTTTCATGTGTCACTTGCTTTCTTGTTCAGGAAGATGAAGAAGAGACGGTAACACTTTTACGAGAGACTGAGGTGTTTAATTTTGTTCTTCACTGTTGTTTTCAAAATGACTAGTTATTAATACGATTGCTGTTATTATTATATTGCATTAGTCCCAGTTATGATTTATGCGCAGCTGTTCACGTAAAAGTGAGCAAGACACAACAGATACAGTATCATGATTATGCTTAAATAAGAAAAAAGATATATAACCAAAATAGGCTACATTTATTTTCATATTAAATATCTCAACACACCATTAGATATGACATTAAGCATGTTTTCAAAGTTATCTGAATGTGGAGTCACACATGTTTCTGTAAAATCTATCCTTAGCACAAAGGATTATGAGTCGGTAAAAGTTGTTAGCAATTTTTGGCACATGACTGGACTTTACTCAACGATTTAAAGTTAAGCGGAGTATCCAGATGACCCGAGGAGGACAGTAATACACCGGGGATGCGTCTAGTCTGCTGCAAATTATATAGAAGAAGAAGAAGAGAGTGAGTCCTGACAGGATCTAGTAAATGAGATATATGGAAATCTGTATAGATTTAAGAATATGAACATTATGATCATATTTATATGGATACCAGCTCATAGGGGGATAAAAGGTAATGAAAAGGTTGATAGTTTAGTAAAACAGGCTTTGAAAATGAGAAGGTCATAAATATCTCACTTAGTAAATATGAAGCAAAAGCAGTAATTAAAGCATATACCACGAAGGAGTGGCAACATAAATGGGATACAGTAAATACAGGACGTCATCTTTATGAAATACAACGAGAAGTCGGAGTAGTGAGGATAACTAAAAGAAGCATCAAATATTCTAACAAGATTAAGGGTTGGGCATACTATGCTGAATAAAACCTTAACAATAATAAATAAACATCCAACAGGATTATGTGAGCACTGTGGAGTAGAGGAACCAGCAGAGCATGTTATTTGTGTTTGACAAAAGTATACTAATGAACGAGAAGTAATGAAAAATGATGAATTAAAGCTTAAATATAGTTACTTATGGATTATAGAGTTTATTTCTTTATCTCAAGAGAACAGAGCTGATTAAGAGAATTTAGAGGTTTTTTATATTATTTTTTTAATGAAAATGGTAAACTCTGGTCCACACTCCAATACAGTAGGTGGCGATAATGCACCTTAATGTTGGTGCTACCCACCATAAAATCAAAGAAGAAGAGAGTGAGTCCTCTTTTTTTCTCTCTCTTCTCTATAATTTGCTTTTGGGTGTCCTGCATGGATTATTTTGCGTAATTAATTTTGAGCGCAGCAGGAATGTAGTGTTGTCTTCCTCAGGACTCGTAAGTTATGAACAGTTTTCAAGCATTAAAATCACACCTGCAATGAATTCAGTTTGCAAATGTTGTCGAGCATAATGTCAGCTGCTCGAATGAATAGCTCTGGAGTAATTTTATAACATGTGTTCAGTGCAGAAAGAGACTTTTACTCCAGAAATGCCTTTCAACCGGCAAAAACTACTATATTGTGTCTAATGTTCCTCCGTTCATAAAAGATGAGTTGAATACGGAGTTGTTCAGGACAAATAGCTTCACAAATGATGAAAGTAAATCCGCTTTACTTAAACATGCATCTCTCAGTTAGATAGTTAGCCCTGTTTTTGCTTCTGTGAGTTTATTTATACCGTTATTTCTCTTTTGAGATTTATTTTTGGCAGATCAAATGTGTTATAGTCACTTTTATATCGTGATAAGGTTAGTTTTAGTCTCGATATCTGATGGATAATCACAATTATTGTTTAAGGGACCGTCAGCAAATTCCAGCCACAGTGCAAAAAAACTATGGTCAGTCATTCATTCACATGGATGGTTTTCATGATGTTTTAGTAAAAGCTAGTGGCCAAAGTGACTTACTGAATGTGAGCTACATCCTTTTGGAATGTGAAAGATAAAAAAAATAAACTTTTTGGTGAATTACATTTTATTTATTTTCTCTCTCTGAGTTATGTAATTGTATAAATAGAGGTAGTTGAGGTAAAGTAATTGAGAGCGGTTCCTTAAGCATGATGGTGCCGTTATTCGTTTAAGTCGTGATGTAAGGCAGTGGTTCAGTATAGTATCATAATGATTCACAAAGATACAACACTTAATGCCTCTTTGATTTCCTTTTGATTTTGGCAAATCTGCTTCTTCCACACAGAAATTAATGTTCAGTGAAGCTCCTCACAACAATCACACATTCAGTAATTCACTAATGCTGGAATATTCCCATCAGTTCACAAGTGAAAACGAGCATCAGAGCATCAGGAAGAGCTGAAATCTGCAAAGACTGAGTTTATTAAAGAGGACAGAGAGAAGATGAGAGATCCAGAACCCTGCAGAATCAAACACACTGAAGATACTGAACAACAAACAGGTTGCTGTTTATTCTTCTGTCTTTATTAATAATGCTGACGGTTATAAAGCTTCAAGTAGTTTTAGATTTTGTTTGTGTTGTAATTGGAAAATTATTTAGAGCTCTGCAGTAATATAGCTAAATAATCAAATAATAAGAGGCACTTTCTGTAAACTGGGTACTTTTTTTCAACAAAATTATTTTAAATGAATTATGTTTGATAATTGTGTAGTTGATCAAAAATATTTAATAGTTCTCCCTATAGAAACATGCGATTTGTGCCTATAATGTTTTAAAAATCATAATTTGAAGATCAATGTACCTCATTCATTGATGAATAAAAAGGTTTCAGATATACGTATATATATATATAAAATGTACTAGATGTACTTATAAAACTGTGTCAAAATGATTGAAATGTTGTATAGCAAGTCTACTTTCTGCTGTTACATCAGGATTCACGTTTGTCTTTTCAAATTTCTTTTTTTTATGAGTTAATGAAAATAAACCATTTTTACTTTTATTTCAGAGTTGATTGAAGAAAATGAGAAGAATGAAGAATTGAGTGAAATTGAGAGAAAAAATAACTTCAAACCTGGAGAAAAACCTTTGAGTTGCTCTCAAACTCAGAAAGATTTAAAGAAAAGAAGAACCAAGAAATCTTTCACCTGCACTCAGTGTGGAAAGAGATCGACAAGCAAATATCATCTTGAGCGTCACATGAGAGTTCATACTGGAGATAAACCTTACAAGTGTTCACACTGTGACAAGAGATTCAGTCGGTCATCACATCTGAAAACACATGAGAGGATCCACACTGGAGAGAAACCTTACATGTGTTCACACTGTGACAAGAGATTCAGTCGGTCATCACATCTGAAAAGACATGAGAGGATACACACTGGAGAGAAACCTTACATGTGTTCACACTGTGACAAGAGATTCAGTGTGTCATCACATCTGAAAAGACATGAGAGGATCCACACTGGAGAGAAACCGTACATGTGTTCACACTGTGACAAGAGATTCAGTGTGTCATCACATCTGAAAAGACATGAGAGGATCCACACTGGAGAGAAACCGTACACATGTGATCAGTGCGGGAAGTGTTTCACACAAAAAGGAGAACTTACGGAGCATATGAGAGTTCATACTGGAGAGAAACCATTCACTTGTGATCAGTGTAGAAAGAGTTTCTCATACTCATCAAACCTTAAGCATCACATGAACATCCACACTAGAGAGAAACTGTTCACATGTGATCAATGCGGGAAAACATTTTTGAGAGCTTCAGACCTGAAGAAACACCTGAGAGTTCATACAAAGGAGAAGCCACATTCATGTAATTTGTGTGGAAAGAGTTTTTCACATCTACAAAGTTTGAAAGTACATCAGAAAATACACACTGCTATGAGAGAGTACATGTGCTTTGAGTGTGAGAAGACGTTTACTACAGCGAGCAGTTTAAAACTGCATGAGATGATTCACACTGGAGAGAAACCATACAAGTGTTCACACTGTGACAAGAGATTCAGTCAGTTAGGAAATCTGAAAACACATGAGAGGATTCACACTGGAGAGAAACCTTACAAGTGTTCACACTGTGACAAGAGATTCAGTCAGTCATCAAATCTGAAAATACATGAGATGATTCACACTGGAGAGAAACTGTATCACTGCACTGATTAGCCAGAGATCAGTTATCAGGATTAGAAGATCTGGCATCTTTCACATCATCTCAGATGTATTAAGCGAGGTACGAAGAACGGACCCCTGTTCAGGACTTCAAGTGCTGACACTTTTTATTTACATCTGTAAATAGACTATTGTAGTTTTGTTGTATTGTAATTTTGTATTTGTTTGCTTAGTTAAATATTAGACTGCTAGCAAATGTGATTGACTAGCAATAACAGTCAATTAATTACTGCAAAATTACCAAAATTACACAATTACTATTGAAAGAGTAGGAATTTAGCAGACAAATATTCACATCGTTTATAACAGGTTTAGAGGGAGCTAAGGCAAACAACAACACAACGAAAATTAACATGATTACTATAGTTAAACCATGGTAACCACAAATTAACAATGGTTTTACACTATATAGTTCACCATGGTATTTGTAGTAAAACTCTGGTTATACAATTGGTAATCAGTCTGCCAAAAAAAAAAAGGTTACTTTTACCATTGGCCTAATAATACCATGGTTAATTTTCCTTATATGACAAAACATGACCCACGATAATGCAAAAAAATGTTCAGCGTTAAGATTTTTTTCTATAAAGATATATTCAGGATGTAGCTATTATTGTACCAATTTTGACATTTAGGTAAGATAAAACAACAACATATGGTCCTAATGTAATACTTTTACTATGTGCAAACAAATTATAATGAGGTGGTTGTTTTGCAACAAGGTGGAGATGTTGATGGAAAAAAGTAAATCCGCATAAGGGACAGAGAGATGTCAGGGAAAATGAAGAGACTAAAAAGGAAAATGGAAGTTCAATTGATAACCTTAAATTATTTTGCACGGCCTCAGCCTAGGGATTTAAATTTGTTTATGTGATGATGATGATGGCCATATAAAAAATATTGTTGTCCGTGGTTTCAAAATTTGTTGTGGGTTTATGGGATGGCCTGACGAGTGTGAGATTTCCCGGCCTGAAATTTGGTTCCAGTCCGCCCCTGCTCTTTAGCCAATCAGATGCGAGCTCACCATTCAACCAATCATAACCCGCCAAGAGCACAGCACTCAAGGAGCTCAGCTTTGCACCCCTTTTGGGCAATCTGACTTATTTACAACGGAAGTGAAGCTTTATGTCTTCAATCCAGCATGGCGAACGACACTGCATGATTTTCGGCTGTCCCAGATGAAAGGACTGGCATCGTGAAGCAATCGTGGCGACTTCTGATTGGCTACGATTGTTTCACGATGCCAATCTTTTGTCTGGGACAGCCGAAAATCGTGCAGTGTGTTTAGGGCTTAAGTTATATCTTTATTTCATAATGTTTCATAAATTAATGTTGCCAAGAATAATACAGCTAACCACTTTATTGTTTTTATAAACACTTCATCGTCTCATTACACGTTTGCCAATCAAGACAGTCGCAGTTATAGTTTTTAATTTGGAGAATAGACGTTTCCATGGGTCACATAGGCTATTCTGATACTGTATATCTGGATGCCACCAGGTTTGCTTTTATCTCATTTACTGCTCAAATGTGCATAACAGAGTGGATTAAAACTGCATGATTAAGCATTTAAAACATGGCCATTTCAATTCAATCAGTCATGCGATCTAATTCCTAAATGACAACAATGTCAAGTATGATCACAGCAAACGTTCAGATTTGTTTTGGTGCTGCCCCTGAGCCAGAGAGCTGTTGTCATGTATAGGTATTATTAAACCGCTTCACAAACACAGTCTCTTCAGTCACATAGTATCATTATTTCTGTCGTACAATAATTCAAAATATCAGAGGTACTGGGATACAAGTTTGTATTTCTGATATAAACACTAATGTCTACGATACAGACCAAAATAAATACAGAATACGATACAGAGTTTTTGAAATTTTGAAACATTTTGAAAGTGACTTTAGCTTCAAATAAAGGTTGTATCAATTATAGTTATATCAGTAGGTGGCGGCAAATGATTGCTAAAAATGTACTTGTCATTCATTCATTCAAGAGATTAGTTAAAAATGCTGATTCATCCAGTAATGGTTGAAGACAGCTCCGTCAGGCCAAAGAAGATGCTTACAGAATGGGGGATAAAGTCTTGTATAAACAGGCCAAATACACACTGGAAAAGGAGATCAGGGTGGCTAAGAGGAATTATTCTGACAAGCTAAGGATTCAGTTCTCTTCCAGTGATTCTGCTTCAGTGTGGAAAGGTATGAAAGACCTTACAAATTACAAGACACCATCCCCCAGTACTGTGGAGAATCAACAATTAGCAGACGATTTGAATGTCTTTTGCTGCAGGTTTGAAAAAACACCCCACACCCGCCCCGAACACCTCTCCACACAACCATTAACACCTCCAGCAACCCCCCTCTCCCCCACACCTGCACTGAAAATAAGTGAAGATGACGTGCGGCAGGTCTTCATAAAGAACAAAAGAAGGAAAGCTCCAGGCCCAGACGGTGTGTCACCAGCCTGCCTTAAATCCTGTGCTGACCAGCTAGCCCCCATTTTCACACAGATTTTCAACAGATCACTGGAGCTGTGCGAAGTCCCCTCATGCTTCAAACGCTCCACCATCATCCCTGTCCCAAAGAAACCCAAAATTACTGGACTTAATGACTACAGACCTGTGGCTCTAACGTCTGTGGTCATGAAATCATTTGAAAGACTGGTTTTGGCTTATCTGAAGGCCTCCACTGGACCCTTACTGGACCCCCTGCAGTTTGCCTACAGAGCAAACAGGTCTGTGGATGATGCAGTCAACATGGGATTGCACTTCACCCTGCAGCATCTGGACAGACCAGGGACTTATGTGAGGATCCTGTTTGTATACTTCAGCTCTGCTTTTAACACCATCATCCCGGACACCCTTCAGAATAAACTGACACAGCTCTCCGTCCCTACCTCCGTCTGTCAGTGGATCAACAGCTTCCTGACAGACAGGCAGCAGCTTGTGAGGCTGGGAAAATACACATCCAGCACCCGCACCACCAGCACTGGAGCCCCTCAGGGCTGCGTTCTCTCCCCACTGCTCTTCTCCCTCTACACCAACGACTGCACCTCTAAAGACCCCTCTGTCAAGCTCCTGAAGTTTGCAGACGACACCACACTGATCGGCCTCATTCAGGACGGTGACGAGTCTGCCTACAGACAGGAGGTTAAGGAGCTGGCTGTCTGGTGCAGTCTTAACAACCTGGAGCTTAACACGCTCAAAACAGTGGAGATGATTGTAGACTTCAGGAGAAACCCCCCTGCTCTCCCCCCACTCACCATCATGAACAGCACGGTGACTGCAGTGGAGTCATTCAGGTTCCTGGGCACCACCATCTCCCAGGACCTGAAGTGGGTCATTCACATAGACTCCATTGTGAAAAAGGCCCAGCAGAGGTTGTACTTCCTTCGCCAGCTGAGGAAGTTCAACCTACCACAGGAGCTGCTGAAACAGTTCTACTCTGCCATCATTGAATCCGTCCTCTGCACATCAATAACTGTCTGGTTCAGCTCAGCTACCCAATCTGACCTCAGAAGACTACGGAGGGTAGTCCGGACTGCTGAGCGAATCGTTGGTACAACCCTCCCTACTCTCCAAGAACTGTACTTATCCAGAGTGAGCAAAAGGGCTGGCAAAATCACTCTGGACCCCTCACACCCCTCACACTCCCTCTTTGAACTGCTGCCGTCTGGTCGACGCTACAGAGCTCTGAGCACCAGAACGACCAGACACAGGAACAGTTTCTTCCCCCAAGCAATCCATCTCATGAACACCTGACATTAACGTGGAACACACAACACTATTTTAAAACTATTTATTCACCACACATACATATATAATATTTTTTATTTAATTTTTTTCCATTTCAAATTTGCACGTCAGACCTGTACACACATGATTGTCTGTATTACATAGTGTTTTTGCTTTTTTTTTTTTTTTTTTACATTGCCTATTTGTATATTTGTATATTTGTATAGTGTTCTTTTGTTGTCTGTGTCCTGTCCCGTTGCTGTCATTCTGTTGCACTGTGGAGCTTTGTCACTATAACAAATTCCTCGTATGTGTAAACATACCTGGCCAATAAAGCTCATTCTGATTCTGATTCTGATTCTGAAGTATTTGGGTCTTTTAATCATTCACTCCACCTTTGTTTAAATAATCAAGCCAAATTAATTTGAAATATTAAAGAGCCTCTAGTGAATTACATGTTATTTTATTTAGTTGTCTAGTCAGAATTATGGGAGAATTGTGATGTTTATTTTAAAGAAACACAAATCATGACTCTCATTTTATCCAGAATCATGGAGCTTAGAGTTAATTATCAATAATTATAAGAGACAGTTTCACCAGCTGACATAAGAGTTAATTGATCAAATAAAATAACACCAAAATTACATGGCAGCTGGCAAAACATGTCAGAGTACTGCATTTTACTGTAGTATTGTATATACACACACACACACACACACACACACACACACACATTTGTCTGACCCAAGGATGGGGGTGCTTTTCAATTCCGTATTTTTGCATTCTGCAAAAGTAAAGTTTGCTGCAGACATGCAGATGTTCAGATGTAATTGTACATACACTTTCTTTTTTAAATTAATAGCTACAGTATTCTCAATTTTTGTTATATTTTATTAATTCAATTAGCAATCAATTTTGTTTTTATGATTTAATTATTAATATATATATATATATATACTGTATAGTATATGGAATTTATGTGAAATGTATGGAAAATGTAAAAAGTTCATGCTACAGTGCTATTATATCATGAAAGTAGGGCATTTAAGTAGAAGCATGCAATGGTGATTTCTTCATCTCAAACTATGTATTGAGACAAAAGATAACAACAGTGTGTGTGCGTGTTTGTCAGTGGCTTTAAAAAGATTATAACTAAGCCCTTTACATAAATAAATGGAATGTATTTTGCAGGAGTCCCTTCAACATATTTAACATACATACTGAAGAAGTAAAGCATATTATCAGACTTGTCTTTTTTTTACTGTGTAATCATCATTCTGTATTAGATCAAATATAAGATGGATCAGAGGATAGCCTTGTACTTCCTTATTACTTCTCATACATATTTCTGTCATGTTTTCTATGGCAGAATCACAACCATGAATGCTGTAAACGCTGTGCTGTTGTTCATTCTGGTTTGTTTTACTGTGGTCTGTCAAGCTGATGATAAACGTAAGAGAATAAACTTCACCTAGAAAGTGTGTGACAATTTTGAACACGGGACTAAATCTAAGATAATGAAAAAAATGTCAAATCTGATTCATAGATATACAAAACGTGTAAGTGTAAGTGGTTTTGGCTCTTAGTATATTTTATATTATAAAGTATATTTTATATTATAAGTATATTTTATTTGGCTCTTAGTATATTCAAAAAACAGATTTACTATTTAAACAGTTTGCATGATAGGAAGAGAAATACATTATGGTCAGGGAGATCAAATCCTAAATTTAATGTACAAAATGCATAATGAAGTGATTTTATTCATGAATGACTTCTCTAATGAAAGAGATATGCATATTTCATGAAACTTTATAACGTTTCATGAAATGTCAAAAAAAATTTTTTTTTCATTGTTTAGTTGCTGTATTATATGATATGCATTGTTATTTTTCAGATATCAGTGTAATCTGTGATGATGTGACTGGATCTGTGGGGAAAGAAGTAAATCTCACCTGCAGCGTCTCTCTGCAGAACACTGACTGCTGCATTATAATGTATAAGTTTCAATACCCTGAGATTTATGATGACTCGGCAATCTGTTCTCAATCTGAGTACTCCTTTGCTCAGAGAAACAGCTTCACATGCAGCTACACTCCAACTACAGCAATAACACAACCATTCAGATTCTTTCTGCAAACAACATGTGGAGCGAAAACAACACGATTCACTCTGAACATACCAGGTCTGTATATAATATTGCAGGAAAACAGAAAACTGCTCTTCAGTATATTCATAACTTCAAATCTCCTGCCAATAAATTATATTAGTGTTTAAGGTATACTAATCAATAACCAGCTACTGGAAAATCATCAATAATTTCATATAATGTAATTTACACATTTTGCAGGTATTTCAAACTTTAATTTGTTTCTGCTTATTTTGTCTGATCAGTGTTTCAGAATTGTATTTGTTTTTGTGTTCATCCAGTGAAGATAACGCTGCAGAAAGATTTTTGTTTCATAGCGTTTAATTTCTGTTGCAATGCTGTATATATATTTTTAATGAACAGATGTGTTTCATTGTGTGCTCCGTGCTTTACTGTTGTAAATCTTGTGCTTTTGCTGTTGTATTTTGCTCTCATGAGTCCCTTCAGCATCTCAAAATTAAAGCATGAGTTATTATGTTTTTTGTGAAGCCTAATATTTAAGTGTGACATACTGAAGAAGTAAAGCATATTATCAGACTTGTCTGATAATACAAGCCTTTTTTTACTGTGTAATTATCATTTTGTGTATTAGATCAAATATGAGTATTTACTAACAGCGGTTTAAAATCTGTTAACATGGACAACTACACCTGAAATTGTTACTGATACTCCTGGCAAGAAATGTATTATATTTTATTATTGATTACTATTGAATACTGCTTCTGGTTACTTAGATTGCAGGAAAACAGAAAACTGCTCTTCAGTATGTTCATAACTTTTAAATCAAGCAATGATTTTAGATCTAGTTCATTTGAGAACTAGAGTCTTTGGAACAATGCAGAGGCTTAATAAAAATATGTTTTTTTTAAAATAGACATAGGCAGAATCCTGGGAACTTTATCGTCATTAAATTATATACTGGCAGGGGCGGACTGCCCATCGGGAGAACCGGGAGAATTCCCGGTGGCCTGGCAGCCAATTTGTCCCGCTGCCCTGCATTTTTTTATTTTTTATAATTTATTATTATTATTTTATATTGTTGTTTGCCTACCTAATGTACTAAAGTGATTATTTCCGAATTCGCCATTCAATAATAAAACTCTAAAAAATCATGCCTTGACTGGCAACGCGATTCTCCTCGACAACAACACAACCCTTAGGAAATTTAACGTGGTTTTACTAAAAATAAAACCAAAAAAACATGGTTACTATAGTTAAACCATGGTAACCACAAATTAATAATGGTTTTGCTACACGATATAGTTTCACCATGGTATTTGTAGTAAAACTCTGGTTATACAAATAGTAATCAATCCACCAAAAACATGGTTACTTTTACCATAGGTCTAATAATATCATGGTTAATTTTCCTTAGGACCAAACATGACCCATGATAATGCAAAAACATATTCAATTTTAATTTTTTTCTATAAAGATATATTCAAGATGATGCTATTATTGTGCTAATTTTGACAAGATAAAACAATAATGTAATACTTCTTTTTTTTTCTAAAATAAATGTATACTATGTGCAAACAAATTACAATGAGGTGTCTGTTTTGCATCAAGGTGCTGGAAAAGTGACAGGTGCAAGAAAATTTGTGAAAAAAGTAAACATACACATGAGAGACATGGAGATGTCAGGGAAAATGAAGAGACTAAAAAGGAAAATGGAAGTTCAAAAGATAACCTTTAATTATTTTGCATGACCCCAGCCTAGGGATTTTAACTTTTTTATGCAATGATGATGATGGCCATACAAAAAATATTGTTGTCTGGTTTCAAAATTTATTGTGGGTGTATGAGATGGAGAGGACCATGCATCGCATACCTTACATCGTGTTAGAGCGCTATACACGGTTTAATATATGGGGTAAAAATAGAAATATATAAAGTTGTAATCTGATACAGGCAGGCCGGTTCCTGAATCACTGAGGGTGCTTCTGAAATCATTGACGATAGGGGAGAGTGGGGACAATTGCAACACTTTTTTGCATTTCCTTTAGTTTTTCAGAGACTGTTTGCATTAGAAAGCCAGAATTTTGATACAATAAAGCAACATCAGTCGGCTACTCACCCACATTGCTGTAACACGTGCACATATGATTATATACACACAATTTATACTTGAATAGACAAAGTCAAATGTTGCAACTGACCCCACAACAGGGACGATTTCAACAGTCCACAGGGGCAGTTGCAACATTCATTAAAATGTAATTAAAACCATTCTTAAATATCATTTTGCAGTTAATTTATTTTATTTGTGCATAGACATGGTCTTTAATAAGTTAAATTGGCTGGATAAAAACAAATAATAGTAAATGGAAAAAAAATTCAAGTAACAAGCAACAACCTTGTCTTAGTTAATTATTACAATACATTGAACTACAATATACAACCCCAAATCAGAAAAAGTTGGGACAGTATGGAAAACGCAAATAAAAAAGAAAGTAGTGATTTCTAAATTTACTTTGACTTGTATTTCATTGCAGACAATATGAACACAAAATATTTCATGTTTTGTCTGGTCAACTTCATGTCATTTGTAAATATACATCCTTTCCTGTCATTCAGACCTGCAACACATTCCAAAAAAAGTTGGGACAGTAAAGCATTTACCACTTTGTAATGTTGCCATTCCTTTTCACAACACTTAAAAGACGTTTAGGGACTGAAGACACCAAGTGATGAAGTGTTTCAGGTGTAATTTTGTCCCATTCTTCCTGCAAACAAGTCTTAAGGTGGGCAACAGTACGGGGTCTTCGTTGTCGCATTTTGCGCTTCAAAATGCGCCACACATTCTCTATTGGAGACAGGTCGGGACTGCAGGCAGGACCCTCTTCCTCCGCAGCCAGGACTCTGTAATGTGTGCAGAATGTGGTTTTGCATTGTCTTGTTGAAATATGCATGGACGTCCCTGGAAAAGATGTCTTCTTGAAGGCACTCTCGATCATGGCATTCTTTTAAATCGCTTACAGCAGATCGGGATTCAAGGTTGTGTTTTAAGTTGGTTTGTATCCTATTTAAAAGATAGAACCTTCTCGGTAGAGACAAATATTATTCATCTTGTGCACCGGTTTTGTATGGGGTTCCACAGGGCTCAATTTTGGGTCCTGTTCTATTTTCTTTGTACATGCTCCCTTTGTATGCTATATTTAGGAAGCATAATGTCTCATACCATTGTTACGCAGATGATACTCAGTGTTATGTTCCCTTGCACCTAAAGGATGTCTCCAGTCTACAGTGTTTATTTGATTGTCTGAGAGATGTTAAACAGTGGATGTCTGCCAACTTCCTCCAGTTAAATGAGTCTAAGACTGAGGTCCTACTCTTTGGCTCCTCTGCTTCTACAGAGGTTGTGGCCAGTATAATGGGGCCTCTATCTGGTAATCTTCATTCACATGTCAGAAATTTAGGAGTTACTTTTGACTCTGCTTTGACTTTTGACAAACAGATCAATGCTGTGGTTAGAAGTTGTTTTTATCAGCTAAAGAATATCGCAAAGATGAAGTCATTCTTAACATTAAGAGACATGGAGTCTGTGATACATGCTTTTATCTCATCCAGATTAGACTATTGTAATGGATTGTACTTGGGTGTTTCACAGTCCCTATTGTCACGTCTTCAACTTGTCCAAAATGCTGCCGCTAGATTGTTAACTGGAACAAGAAAGAGGGAACATATTTCACCAGTGCTGATTTCTCTTCACTGGCTCCCAGTTAAATATCGTATTCATTTTAAATCATTGCTGTTTGTATACAAAGGTTTGCATGGACTGGCTCCGTCATATATCTCCGATCTCCTGTTTTACTGTAATGCTTCCAGGGAACTTCGATCAACCAGTAGTCTTCAATTGACTGTTCCAAGGACACGCCTGAAATTGAAAGGTGACCGTGCCTTTTCAGTGGCTGCCCCACAGCTTTGGAACAATTTGCCATTTTATATAAGATCTGCTCCAACATACGCTGATTTTAAGTCTCTTCTTAAAACGTACTTATTTACTGTTGCATATGGTCTCAAGTAAGCACAGTGGTGTAACTGTAGTGTATTATCTGTTGTTGTGTTTTGTTTATTCTTGTATTTTGGTATATGTTTTAATTTTGTACAGCACTTTGGCCAACAGCTGTTGTTTTTAAACGTGCTTTATAAATAAATATGACTGACTGACTGACTGAAGGCAGCATATTGTGCTCCAAAATCTCTATGTACTTTTCTGCATTATGGTGCCATCACAGAAGTGCAAGTTGCCTTTGCCAAGGGCACTGACACAACCCCATACCATGACAGACCCTGGCTTTTGGACTTGTTGCTGGTAACAGTCTGGATGATCCTTTTCTTCATTGGTCCGGAGCACACGGCGTCCATTCCTCCCAAAAAATACCTGAAATACTGATTCATCTGACCACAGTACATGTTTCCACCGTGTGATGGTCTATCCCAGATGCCTCCGAGCCCAGAGAAGTCGACGGCGCTTCTGGACACTGTTAACATAGGGCTTCCTTTTGGCACAGTAATAATAATAATAATTCATTACATTTATATAGCGCTTTTCTGCTTTTTCTAAGCACTCAAAGTGCTCTACATTGGGAGGGGGGGGGGGGGTATCTCCTCGTCCACCACCAGTGTGCAGCATCCACCTGGATGATGCGA
This sequence comes from Aspiorhynchus laticeps, assembly GCA_023376895.1. NCBI lineage: Eukaryota > Metazoa > Chordata > Actinopteri > Cypriniformes > Cyprinidae > Aspiorhynchus > Aspiorhynchus laticeps. The sequence continues at coordinate 45,380,417 of CM041794.1, read as the reverse complement.
CGGCAGCCATAGTGCGCCAGACCGCTCACCACACACCAGCTTATTGGTGGAGAGGAGACAGAGTGATGAAGCCAATCAGTGTATGGGGATGATTAGGAGGCCATGATGGTCAGAGGCCAATGGGCAGATTTGGCCAGGATGCCGAGGTCACACCTCTACTCTTTTCGAAAAACATCCTGGGATTTTTAATGACCACAGAGAGTCAGGACCTCGGTTTAGCGTCTCATCGGAAGGACGGTGCTTGTTGACAGTATAGTGTCCCCGTCACTATACTGGGGTGTTAGGACCCACACAGACCACAGGGTGAGCACCCCCTGCTGGTCTCACTAACACCTCTTCCAGCAGCAACCTAGTTTTCCCAGGAGGTCTCCCATCCAGGTACTGACCAGGCTCAGCCCTGCTTAGCTTCAGTGGGCAACCAGTCTTGGGCTGCAGGGTGATATGGCTGCCGAACAGTACAGTTTTAACTGGCATTTGTGGATGTAACTACGTATTGTGGTACTTGACAAAGGTTTGCCAAAGTAGTCCTGAGCCCATGTGGTGATATCGCTTATAGATGAATGACGATTTTTGATGCAGTGCCGCCTGAGGGATCGGAGATCTCGGATGTTCAGCTTAGGCTTGCGCCCTTGTCCTTTACGCACTGAAATTCCTCCAGATTCCTTGAATCTTTTAATTATGTTATGCACTGTTGAAGGTGAAATATCCAAATCTCTTCCTATCTTTCTTTGAGGAACATTGTTTTTAAACATTTCAATAATTTTCTCACGTATTTGTTGGCAAACTGGCGATCCTCGGCCCATCTTTGCTCCTAAAGGACTAGACCTTTCTTGGATGCTGCTTTTGTACCAAATCATAATTACAATCACCTGTTGACATCAACTGTTTCAAATCACATCATTATTTAACCAATTTACCTCATTACTAGCCCTAAATTGCTCCTGTCCCAACTTTTTTTGGAATGTGTTGCAGGTCTGAATGACAGGAAAGGGTGTATATTTACAAATGACATGAAGTTGACCAGACAAAACATGAAATATTTTGTGTTCATATTGTCTGCAATGAAATACAAGTCAAAGTAAATTTAGAAATCACTACTTTCTTTTTTTATTTGCGTTTTCCATACTGTCCCAACTTTTTCTGATTTGGGGTTGTACATTTTTAGCAATCATTTGCCGCCACCTACTGATATAACTATCTAATTGATACAACCTTTATTTGAAGCTAAAGTCACTTTCAAAATGTTTCAAAATTTCAAAAAATCTTATTTTGGTCTGTATCGTAGACATTAGTGTTTATATCAGAAATACAAACTTTTATCCCAGTACCTGTGATATTTTGAATTATTGTAAGACAGAAATAATGATACTGTGTGACTGAAGAGACTGTGTTTGTGAAGCGGTTTAATAATACCTATACATGACAACAGCTCTCTGGCTCAGGGGCAGCACCAAAACAAATCTGAACGTTTGCTGTGATCATTCTTGACATTGTTGTCATTTAGGAATTAGATCGCATGACTGATTGAATTGAAATGGCCATGTTTTAAATGCTTAATCGTGCAGCTTTAATCCACTCTGTTATGCACATTTGAGCTGTAAATGAGATAAAAGCAAACCTGGTAGCATCCAGATATACAGTATCAGAATAGCCTATGTGACCCATGGAAACGTCTATTCTCCAAATTAAAAACTATAACTGTGACTGTCTTGATTGACAAACGTGTAATGAGACGATGAAGTGTTTATAAAAACAATAAAGTGGTTAGCTGTATTATTTTTGGCAATATTAATTTATGAAACATTATGAAATAAAGTTATAACTTAAGCCCTAAACACACTGCATGATTTTCGGCTGTCCCAGACGAAAGATTTGCATCGTGAAGCAATCGTAGCCAATCAGAAGTCGCCACGATTGCTTCACGATGCCAGTCTTTCATCTGGGACAGCCGAAAATCATGCAGTGTCGTTCGCCATGCTGGATTGAGGACGTAAAGCTTCACTTCCGTTGTAAATAAGTCAGATTGCCCAAAAGGGGTGCAAAGCTGAGCTCCTTGAGTGCTGCGCTCTTGGCGGGTTATGATTGGTTGAATCAACTTGAATGGTGAGCTCGCATCTGATTGGCTAAAGAGTACGAGTGACCCACGTTGGAGAAGCGCACTGCCATGAAAGTCTCAGAAATACACACACACAAATCCAGGGCGATTCACACACGAAAGACGATTTGCACATTCACAGTCCATGATACACTTGTGAATTTTAAACATTCAAAATTTTGTACACAGTTGTACACAGTTGTGAATTGTGTTTTGCATTTGTGAAACATATTTTCTGAATATATATTCCAATTTGGGTTTCGTGCATGTGAATATGGATACGCATGTGTGCATCGTGTCTTTTGTGTGAATTATTAATGAGATCAATCAGCTTCCATAGTTTAATACCAGGTACTGGTACCCATCCCTGCTTACAAGAGAAGCACAGAAGCATCAGTTGCAAAGCTACATGACAGTATATATTGCATCTGCATTTTCTAAATACATCAAAAGTGGAAAAATAACTAGTCATTTTGAAAACAACAATGAAGAACAAAATTAAAAATCTCAGTCTCTCTTAAAAATGTTACCGTCTCTTCTTCACCTTCCTGAACAAGAACCGTTTGTAAAAGCTTCTACTTTTCTTCGTGACAGAGTAAGCAAGTTACACATATGCATTAGAAGACAATTGAACATAATATGAAACTCATAAAAAAAACACAATGATATCATTTAAATTATGAAGCAAAATTATATACAATAATATAACTTTTTAACATTGTTCTTTGGGGAGGAACTCCATCTTTGAGTTGATCTGAATCTCAGTTGAATCTGCTGGTTTTGAAGATGAACTTTATTCACTGTGAAAACTTTAATGTTTCTTTGTCATGTCGCTTGTAATGTCTGGTTAGGACAGATTTAAATCCAGATGATATTTTATTGCTTGATGCATTATTGTATCACATTTGGTGAGGACGCAGCATCAGACCTGAAAGATCTGAAGATGATCTACTTACTGTGAATGTTTTTTGTATGTCTGTGTAGAGCAGAAGAATTATTGAAACACTTCCCACATGCAGTGCAGTGATAAGGTTTCTCTCCAGTGTGAATCCTCTCGTGTGTTTTCAGATGTGATGACCGACTGAATCTCTTGTCACAGTGTGAACACTTGTAAGGTTTCTCTCCAGTGTGAATCCTCTCATGCACTTTTAAACAGTTTGCTGTAGTAAAAGTCTTCTCACACTCAAAGCACATGTACTCTCTCACACCAGTGTGTATTTTATGATGTTCTTTTAAATGATCTAGACGTGAAAAACTCTTTCCACACAAATGACATGAATGTGGCTTCTCCTTTGTATGAACTTTAAGGTGTTTCATCAGGACTGAAGCTCTCAAAAATGTTTTGCTGCATTGATCACATGTGTACAGTTTCTCTCTAGTGTGAATGTTCATGTGTCTCGTAAAGGATGATGATCGTGAGAAACTCTTTCCACACTGACCACAAGTGAACGGTTTCTCTCCAGTATGAACTCTCATGTGTGATGTAACGTCTCCTTTTCGTGTGAAACTCTTCCCGCACTGATCACATGTGTGTGGTTTCTCTCCAATGTGGATCCTCTCATGTGTTTTCAGATTTGATGACACACTGAATCTCTTGTCACAGTGTGAACACTTGTAAGGTTTCTCTCCAGTATGAACTCTCATGTGAAGCTCAAGATGATGTTTGCATGTCAATCTCTTTCCACACTGAGTGCAGGTGAAAGATTTCTTGGCTCTTCTTTTCTTTAAAACTTTCTGAGTTTGAGAGCAACTCAAAGATTTTTCTCCAATTCTGAAGTGATTTATTCCCTCAACTTCACTCAATTCTTCATTCTCCTCATTTTCTTTAATCAACTCTGAAATAAAAGTAAAAATGGTTTATTTTCATTAACTCATAAAAAAAAGAAATGTGAAAAGACATCACAACGTGAATCCTGATGTAACAGCAGAAAGTAGACTTGCTATACAACATGTTGATCATTGTGATGCTGTTTTATAAATAAATATATATAAAGATAAATAAATCTATACATTTTTTATATATATATCTCTGAAACCTTTTTATTCATCAATGAATAAGGTACAATGATCTTCAAATTATGATTTTTAAAACATTATAGGAACAAATCCCATGTTTCTATAGGGAGAACTATTAAATATGTTTGATCAACTACACAATTAACTAACATAATTCATTTAAAATAATTTTGTTGAAAAAAAGTACCCAGTTTACAGAAAGTGTCTCTTATTATTTGATTATTTATCTATATTACTGCAGAGCTCTAAAGATCTTTCCAATTACAACACAATCAATCTACAACTACTTGAAGTTTTATAACTGTCAGCATTATTAATGAAGCATGAAGAATAAACAGCAACCTGTTTGTTGTTCAGTATCTTCAGTGTGTTTGATTCTGCAGGGTTCTGGATCTCTCATCTTCTCTCTGTCCTCTTTAAAAAACTCAGTCTTTGCAGATTTCAGCTCTTCCTGATGCTCGTCTTCACTTGTGAACTGATGGAAATATTACAGTATTAGTGAATTACTGAATGTGTGATTGTTGAGAGGAGCTTCACTGAACATGAATTTCTGTGTGGAAGAAGCAGATTTGCCAAAATCAAAAGGAAATCAAAGAGGCATTAAGTGTTGTATCTTTGTGAATCATCATGATACTATACTGAACCACTGCCTTACATCATGACTTAAATGAATAATGGCACCATCATGCTTTAGGAACCGCTCTCAATTACTTTACCTCAACTACCTCTATTTATACAAGTACATTACTCAGAGAGAGAAAATAAATTAAATGTAATTCAAGTTTTTTTTAAATTTTATTTTATTTTTCTCATTCCAAAATGATGTAGCTCATATTCAGTAAGTCACTTTGGCCACTAGCTTTTACTAAAACATTGTGAAAACCATCCATGTGAATGAATGACTGAACATAGTTGTTTTGCACTGTGGCTGGAATTTGCTGACGGTCCCTTAAACAACAATTGTGATTATCCAGCAGATATCGAGACTAAAACTAACCTTATCACATTATAAAAGTGACTATAACACATTTGATCTGCCAAAAATAAATCTCAAAAGAGGAATAACAGTATAAATAAACTCACAGCAGCAAAAACAGGGCTAACTATCTAACTGAGAGATGCATGTTTAAGTAAAGCGGATTTACTTTCATCATTTGTGAAACTATTTGTCCTGAACAACTCCGTATTCAACTCATCTTTTAAGAACGGAGGAACATTAGACACAATATAGTCGTTTTTGCCGGTTGAAAGGCATTTCTGGAGTAAAAGTCTCCTTTCTGCACTGAACACGTTATAAAATTACTCCAGAGCTATTCATTTGAGAAGCTGACATTATGCTCGACAACATTTGCAAACTGAATTCATTGCAGGTGGGATTTTGATGCTTGAAAGCTGTTCATAGCTTACGAGTTCTGAGGAAGACAACACTACATTCCTGCTGCCCTCAAAATTAATTACGCAAAATAATCCATGCAGGACACCCAAAAGCAAATAATAGAGAAGAAAGAGAAAAAAAGAGGACTCACTCTCTTCTTCTTCGATTTTATGGCGGGTAGCACCAACATTAAGGTGCATTATCGCCACCTACTGTATTGGAGTGTGGACCAGAGTTTACCATTTTCATTAAAAACATCTAAATTCTCTTAATCAGCTCTGATCTCTTGAGATAAAGAACTCTCTAATCCATAAGTAACTATATTTTTAAGCTTTAGATCATCATTTTTCATTACTTCTCATTCATTAGTATACTTTTGTCAAACACAAATAACATGTTCTGCTGGTTCCTCTACTCCACAGTGCTCACATAATCCTGCTGGATGTTTATTTATTATTTTTAAGGTTTTATTCAGCATAGTATGTCCAACCCTTAATCTTGTTAGAATATTTTCCTCTTTGATGCTTCTTTTAGTTATCCTCACTACTCCGACTTCTCGTTGTATTTCATAAAGATGACGTCCTGTATTTACTGTATCCCATTTATGTTGCCACTCCTTCGTGGTATATGCTTTAATTACTGCTTTTGCTTCATATTTACTAAGTGAGATATTTATGACCTTCTCATTTTCAAAGCCTGTTTTGCTAAACTATCAACCTTTTCATTACCTTTTATCCCCCTATGAGCTGGTATCCACATAAATATTATCATGATGTTCATATTCTTAAATCTATACAGATTTTCATATATCTCATTTACTATATCCTGTCAGGACTCACTCTCTTCTTCTTCTTCTATATAATTTGCAGCAGACTAGACGCATCCCCGGTGTATTACTGCCCTCCTCGGGTCATCTGGATACTCCGCTTAACTTTTAAATCCTTGAGTAAAGTCCAGTCATGAGCCAAAAATTGATAACGACTTTCACCGACTCATAATCCTTTGTGCTAAGGATAGATTTTACAGAAACATTTGTGACTCCACATTCAGATAACTTTGAAAACATGCTAAATGTCATATCTAATGGTGTATTGAGATATTTAATATGAAAATAAATGTAGCCTAATTTGGTTATATATCTTTTTTCTTATTTAAGCATAATCATGATACTGTAACTGTCGTGTCTTGCTCACTTTTCCATGAACAGCTGTGCATAAATCATAACTGGGACTAATGCAATTCAATAATAACAACAATCGTATTAAGGCTCATATTTGAATATGTTCTTTTCTTTATTTATGAAGAATTATAAGTGTGTATGATGTGATTTAGTCTATGCATATTTGTTCAAAAGTTTGTCAGAGTGATCACAAGATGCTAGAACAAGTTTTGTATTGTTTACAGAAAGGAGTCTCATCTTTTTTTCTATCATGTTGCTGTGTGTCTGTCTTTCTTCAAAGCACCAACTTGCCTAATGTTGGTTTGATTGCTTGTGTTACATGAGAAAATAAATAATCTCGCCTACCTGATTGTAGTGGTACGACCCTGTCTAGGGTAAGGTCTCAACATAAACTGAAATCAACAATCAAAGATCCTTTATACATTTATTTACAGAAGCACTAGTGAAAGCACAGCTTCAGGGGTGAGCAAAGGCCTAAACAACAAACAAACACCAAGCTAGCTCCTAACAGAAAATACTAAATTTCCTAACAAAAGAAAAACAAAAAAATACAATACATTACCCTACCCTAAACAATATTTACAAAAGAAAATGGCACTCACCCCCTACAGCTTCCAAGTGCGGAAAAGAGTATTTACAATACTTTACAAAATATACAAAATGGAAATGAGGTTGACAACAACAACAACAACATTAATGCAGGTTCGGTTCGGGTCACGACTCGCGGTCTTTCTCAAGTGTTTTGCTGAGTTTAGATTAGAAATCTCTTAAATATGGAAGCCATTTCCCCCACCTTGAGAAAAAATATAATTCTGTAAGTCATAATAATGAGATACTTTCTCATTATATTGAGAAAATTTCTCGAAATAATGACTTAGTTTCTCGTAATAATGACTTAATTTCTCAGTTTAGATTAGAAATCTTTTAAAAGAAGTGTGTTCTGTTTTTTATTAATATTTTAGCGCAGTGGTTCTCAGAGTGTGGTACTCAGGCTCCCTCTAGTGGTACGCAGAGGAATCACTAAAGTAAATAAATTAATGTTAAAACACAATGGTCTGGGGCCTGTACCATGATGGTAGATGAACAAATTCAGAGTTATAGGATATGTTTTGAGTTGACAAAACCAAACCACTCCAATTTGGCTTTGTTGGTACCATGAAGCTGATTATCAACTTTCTCTGTCAACTCAGGCTTGATCCTGAGTTAATGGAGCGTGTGCACATGAATGTGTGACATCAGCGGCGAACAGCCAATCACAACACAGAGCAAGTGTGACTCACTTCTCGCGAGAGAGCCAGCTAGATTCAAAACTCTTTAAAGGTTAAGAGATTAAAGAATATGAGGAATTTAAACATATTTCCACTTAAGTACTTGTCCATGAAAGAGGACAAATAAAGGAAATTATCTTGCTCTATCAGTGCAGTCACAAGTGAAACTTGTGAAGTTAGTTTATATAGTTGATAATATATAGTGATAGAGACTCGAACATGTAAGGTCACATGTAGCCATTTTTAGTGTTATCTATTGATTCTACCACTTATTTATATTACATATGATCTGTATATTAATATTCCTTTAAAATAAATGCTTTATAATAATTGTTAAACTAAAAGTGCTTGTGTGTAATGGAGTAATAATAATAATATAAATCATATTATAATTATATAAATCATATGTAAATTGTAATTATCATTAAAGCCAGACAATTTTGTTGTATATATATATATATTTTTTTAAGGTACTTCATAGTGAGCTTTAATTTGTAGGAAGAGAAACAGGGGGAGTGACTTTTTTTTGTGTCAGACATGTGACACCTTGCTCATATCTGATTGGTCCAATTTCAGTTTGAAATCTCTAACTCAGAACATAACCTGCCCCGGAGCAGGTTAGCTGTGCAGTGTAAATTACTGTGGCAATGAACGCAGCTAAAAGCCAAGCCACTTTCATGGTACTGTTGAGAACTTTTTCCTCGTCGAAGCAGAGACCAGGAGACGTTGGGATATCTTTCAAGCAGAAGTTACTCTTTATTGAGAACTCGCTGTGCGTCGCTGCAGTCATCCAAGTCTAACTATTGCTCAGCACAGTAGAGTTTATACCTTTCAAGGGGGAGGGATACATAGAGGTGGAGACAATCTAAACAAAGCATGCAAATGCAGTACAGGAATCAGCCCATTACCAGAATTTCCCCAGCCCTGACCTCATCAGCATAACAGTGTCATTCAAATGCATAGGTGCTAATCCAATCAGCCTGACAGTATTGCCCATACCTTCACATTATCATAGAGACAAAGGCACCTTTAATTTAGGACCCTGCACAATGGTCAGGAAGTGCATAAAGACAAAAGGTTAATGTCTCAGACACCTGGGCTACCTGAATTGATCTTCTTAGAATGTCATCATATTTACCTCAAAATGTAAAACACAATGTTTCAGTTTATATACTATTACATTGGAACCTAGATTTATCATTTTATAAATTTGTAATCCCACAATTCCCCCTTTGAGAGTTCTAATAACTCTCACAAAATACAAATTTAGACACTTAAAAGTTAATTCTTGTAACTTGTAATCGTTACAGGCACATTGTACATGTTCTGTGTTGCTTGTATGTAATTGCATGCTGACACAGAAACAAAACATGCAATTAGGGTCCGTGAAGTTCTTACGGGTAATACTCTTTTCTGGTTGGAACTGTCCTTTCCTCGTGAGAGGCGGGAGTCATTTGCTGAAAGAAACACTTGATACTGTGGATGCATAGATAGTACGCAAGTAGGAGAAACAACAGCAGAATTGCTATTTCCTTGATCCACAGCCAGGGTTTACCTAACAAGTTTCCGAACCATGAAGAATTATCTTCAGTCATCTGGTGTAATTTTTCTGAAAGACCAAGAATGTCTTGTTGGATTTTATTCAAGCTCTCTGTTGGATCCATTAACCCGGTGCAGCATTCAGGACCGATAATGGTACAGGCTCCCCCTTGTGTTGCAAGAATGTAATCCAAGGCCACTCTGTTCTGTAAGATCATCATCTTGTGCGAGGCAAGAGTGTCCTTGATGTTGCCCAGGGCCAAAACCGTATCATTGGCCAACTTCTGTACAGAATCCGACAGGCTTCTGACTTGATCGAGAGCCTGCATGACACCATACGATGGGATTAATGCACCAAGAGTTCTTGACCATGTTGATGGATGACTGAAGAACAAAAGAACAAAAGAAGGAAAGCTCCAGGCCCAGACGGTGTGTCACCAGCCTGCCTTAAATCCTGTGCTGACCAGCTAGCCCCCATTTTCACACAGATTTTCAACAGATCACTGGAGCTGTGCGAAGTCCCCTCATGCTTCAAACGCTCCACCATCATCCCTGTCCCAAAGAAACCCAAAATTACTGGACTTAATGACTACAGACCTGTGGCTCTAACGTCTGTGGTCATGAAATCATTTGAAAGACTGGTTTTGGCTTATCTGAAGGCCTCCACTGGACCCTTACTGGACCCCCTGCAGTTTGCCTACAGAGCAAACAGGTCTGTGGATGATGCAGTCAACATGGGATTGCACTTCACCCTGCAGCATCTGGACAGACCAGGGACTTATGTGAGGATCCTGTTTGTAGACTTCAGCTCTGCTTTAAACACCATCATCCCGGACAACCTCCAGAATAAACTGACACAGCTCTCCGTCCCTACATCCGTCTGTCAGTGGATCAACAGCTTCCTGACAGATAGGCAGCAGCTTGTGAGGCTGGGAAAATACACATCCAGCACCCGCACCACCAGCACTGGAGCCCCTCAGGGCTGCGTTCTCTCCCCACTGCTCTTCTCCCTCTACACCAACGACTGCACCTCTAAAGACCCCTCTGTCAAGCTCCTGAAGTTTGCAGACGACACCACACTGATCGGCCTCATTCAGGACGGTGACGAGTCTGCCTACAGACAGGAGGTTAAGGAGCTGGCTGTCTGGTGCAGTCTTAACAACCTGGAGCTTAACACGCTCAAAACAGTGGAGATGATTGTGGACTTCAGGAGAAACCCCCCTGCTCTCCCCCCACTCACCATCATGAACAGCACGGTGACTGCAGTGGAGTCATTCAGGTTCCTGGGCACCACCATCTCCCAGGACCTGAAGTGGGTCATTCACATAGACTCCATTGTGAAAAAGGCCCAGCAGAGGTTGTACTTCCTTCGCCAGCTGAGGAAGTTCAACCTACCACAGGAGCTGCTGAAACAGTTCTACTCTGCCATCATTGAATCCGTCCTCTGCACATCAATAACTGTCTGGTTCAGCTCAGCTACCCAATCTGACCTCAGAAGACTACGGAGGGTAGTCCGGACTGCTGAGCGAATCGTTGGTACAACCCTCCCTACTCTCCAAGAACTGTACTTATCCAGAGTGAGCAAAAGGGCTGGCAAAATCACTCTGGACCCCTCACACCCAGCACACTCCCTCTTTGAACTGCTGCCGTCTGGTCGACGCTACAGAGCTCTGAGCACCAGAACGACCAGACACAGGAACAGTTTCTTCCCCCAAACAATCCATCTCATGAACACCTGACATTAACGTGGAACACACAACACTATTTTACAACTATTTATTCACCACACATACATATATAATATTTTTTATTTAAATTTTCTCCATTTCAAATTTGCACGTCAGACCTGTACACACATGATTGTCTGTATTGCATAGTGTTTTTGCTTTTTTTTTTTTTTACATTGCCTATTTGTATATTTGTATAGTGTTCTTTTGTTGTCTGTGTCCTGTCCCGTTGCTGTCATTCTGTTGCACTGTGGAGCTTTGTCACTATAACAAATTCCTCGTATGTGTAAACAAACATACCTGGCCAATAAAGCTCATTCTGATAAAGCTCATTCTGAAGTTCCCGTATGTGAGTCTCTGCGTTGTGTATTTTATTTTATTTTTTTCTTCTTTCTTCTTTCTTTTCTCTTTCTTGTGTGATAGTTGGCTCAGCAATGGGTCTAGTTGTCTTTTAGAGGTCGTGGCTTCATCCACAGGTGAGAAGGGCGGTGCATATGGATCTCAGGACAGCCATCAAGTGGTATCTGCACAGAGGAAGAAAAAAAACCAAAACAAAAGAGAACAACGGCACATAGCAGTATTTGTTGTAGAGTCTGCAAACATTAGGGTTGTATCCTCTGTTCAAATATAGTCTGCTATTGTTGTTCCTTCTTTCCCTATTTCTCAATTCCTGCGACACCTAAAGAACAGTGAGGAAAGGATGGACTATTGGATGGGGAAAGGCCTATGAGGAAATCTTCACCGCAGGGTTGGCCCCCGAAGCCTGTTGCTTTCAGTTCTTCCCTGGGCTCCTCACTGGTTCTTGTGTCTGTCCTATCCTATCCCTGCAGGGGGAGGAACAACTTTACAGTGTGACACATGAGTCCAAGTTTTCCTTCCCTGACACAATACTGCAGCAGCTGTAATCAACATCACTTGATGTGGTCCGTACGACTTAGGCTCTAATGGCTTGTTTTTGAACGCCTTTATCATGACCCATTGACCTGGGATGATTGTGTGTCCACCTTCTGGTGGAGTCTGCCAACACGACTCAACTCTCTCTTTGGCACTCTGCACTGCCTTTGTGAGGTTTTCACAGTAAGCGATCAGGGCATCTGAAGCAATGTGCACATCAGCATTTCTAAGATCAATCACACCTGGCATCTGCATTGGGCGTCCAGTAATAATCGCATGAGGGCTCAGTCCTACTGATCTGTTAGGTGATGCTCTCATACTACACAGTACTGCGGGCAGTGCTTCCACCCATGGTACTCCTTCCTGATGCATTTTGCTTAGCCTGGTTTTGATTGTTCTGTTTGATCGTTCAACCTGTCCTGATGCTTGTGGCCTATAGGGACAGTGAAGGTTCCACTTAATCTTCAACATTCTAGACACTTCCTTGACTACCTGTCTTGTGAAGTGGGTACCTTGATCTGAGTCAATGCAATCTGGTAATCCCCATCTGGGAATGAAATCAGTGACAAGACATTTAGCAGTATGTGCAGCTGTAGCACGCCCTGTTGGATAAGCTTCTACCCATCTTGAGAACTTGTCTATTACTACCAAAACGTCAGTTTTTCCTTTACAAGGGGGCAACGATATGTAATCAACTTGCAGGTGACGAAATGGCCCTGGTGGAGCTGGGGTATGTGCTGCTGGTGTGGTGGCTGCTGGTACATCATTATTTTTCTGACATGTAACACATCTCTTGACTGTTTCAGTGGCTGCGTTTCTGAATTTTGGATTCCACCATTGATTTGAGAACCTGTGATTCATCGTTGCTGGACCACTATGACCCAAACTGTGTATTTGTTGAGCCAAATATGGCAACAGTGATTCGGGAGCAACATACTTTCCCCCTTTGGTCCAGCAGCCGGATGAATCCACAGTGGCTCCTTTGTCTAACCATGTCCATGCTTCATATAGAGGAACGTCTTTATACAGATTAACGATTGATTCAGGAGGTAGAATTGTCTTCTGTGCTGTACTACCTGAACACATTTGTACAGTTGCATAGAAACAAGCCTGTTTAGCCGCTACATCCGCAAGAGCATTCCCTTTAGCTTCCGTAGTATTAGTTGTGAGATGTGCTTTCACTTTGATCACCGCTAATTTCTTTGGGATTTTCATGGCAAACATTAAATCTTTCACTAATCCAGCATGCTTAATGGGGGATCCAGCAGAAGTTAGAAATTTTCTGGTTTGCCAAATGACACCAAAATCATGAATTACCCCAAAAGCATACCTGGAATCTGTGTAGATATTTGCAACCGATCCTGAAGCTAGCGTGCATGCTCTAGTTAAGGCTACTAGTTCTGCAGCTTGAGCTGAAAAGTGATCTGGAAGACGACCTGAAGCAACTACTTCAGTGGTGGAAGTTACTGCATATCCTGCTCGTATGTTACTTTCAATAACTTGAGCTGAACCATCAACAAACAACTCCAATTCTGCGTTCTCTATGGGAGTTTCTGCTATTTCACTTGTCGCTGCATATGTAAGCGTAACACAATCATGAGTCATTTCGCCTTCATCCTCTAACACAAATTCAGTCATTGCAGACATCATACATGAGGATGGGTTCGTGACTGGTGCACGCTGTATAACAATATTCGGGGCTGTGAGAGTTGCTAACCAATTTCCCCAACGGGAGGAGGTGACAGAAGTGACTTTTGCTTGATTCATTAGTGCGGACACTGCGTGAGGGCATTTTACGTTTACAGTCTGACCTAACACCATTCCTGATGAAGCCTGAAGCGCTAGATGAACTGCCTGTACTGCTCTGAGGCATGGGCCCATACCTTGAGCGACTATGTCAAGTTTACTGGAATAGTAATGAATTGGGCGTAAGCTGCCCCCATGATCTTGCATTAGACATGCAGTCATAAAGCCTAAGTGTTCATGGACATAAAGCACCAAGGGTCTATCAGATTGGGCAATTCCTAATGCTGGTGCTTGACATAGTGCTCTCTTCAAATCATTAAAAGCTTTGAGATGAAGTTCTTCCATACAAACAGTATCTGAATCTTTACCATGGCCTTTCAACAAATCATAGAGAGGCTGAGCAATCGAGGCATAGTCTTCAATCCAAGGTCTACAATAACCTGTTGTTCCTAAAAATGAGCGGAGTGTTTTAATGGTAGTAGGCGGAGGTATGGCTTTGACTGAAGCCGCTCGATCCTGTGTAATGGATCTATTTCCTGCACCAATTGTTTGACCCAGAAATGTGACTTGCTTTTTAGCGATTTGAGCTTTGTGAAAGCTGCATTTGTGTCCTTTTTTATGCAAATAGTCCAACAATGATGCCAATTCAGTTTGATGTACCTCATGATCTGTTGAGGCAATCAAAATATCATCGACATATTGGATCATATTGGACTGTTTTACCGGACATTCTGGGTCACACAAATCACGTCTGACAGCCTGATGATATATGGTTGGGGAGTTTTGAAATCCCTGTGGAAATCGTGTCCACTGGTATTGTTCATAGTCAACTGTGAAAGCTAACCATGGCTGGCTGTCAGAGTGCAACGGTACAGAAAAGAATCCATTAGACATATCAATTACTGAAAAAAATCTTACAATCTAATGGTAAGCCATTACAAATTTTAGATGGATCTGCCACTAGGGGGGTGATTTTATCAATATTTTTATTGGCTACTCTGTAGTCTATTGTAAGTCTCCATGTCCCATTAGATTTTTTGATGGGCCATATGGGTGAATTACATGGACTGTTGGTTTTAACTAGCACTCCTTGCGTCAGCAAATTTTCTACAATAAGTTTGATTCCCTGTTATAGCTTCCTTATTAATCGGATATTGTTTGGTGACCGGAGGTGGAATTCCTGTCAATTTAACTGGTTCTACACCTGTCAACAACCCACAATCATCCTTGTCTTTAGCCCAAATTGGATGATTCTGTAAGAAAGCATACTCGGGAGGGGTTGCATTATTGGTAGAAATCTGTGCTGAGGAAATTTTTATGCTAGTAGATTCTGAGGACATGTCTAAAGTTAGATTTATTTGTCTCAGAAGATCCATGCCTAAAATTGCACCTGTATTTAATGGAGCGCATAGCAATTTTGTAGTCAGAGTTTTTGGGCCAAATTGTACCTCTATGGGCGGAGTTTCATACAAAACAGAATCTTCACCTATTACACCAGTTAAACAAAGTTTGGTTTTCTTGTATGGGATGTTTAAACCTTGTGCCAATTTTGTAGGGATTACTGTAATTTCTGCACCTGTATCAAGCAAAAAATCAATCTCTTTCTCTTTTATGCTACCTTTCACAAAAATTCTTTGGTCATTGTGTTGGATTGCAGGGTAAAGGTAGCTACTCACAGCCCCAACAATTAGTTTTTTTCTTGGTCTTGTTTTGCTCTTAGAAGAGCCTGTACTAGCTGTCCTACAGTTTCAGTGGTCACTGGCGGAACTACTTCAGGGTTGTGTGCAGGCTGAGAAGGAGCAGAATTATGCATAGCATTTCTTTTACTATCTTGCAACTTCTTCCTACACTCTTCCTCCCAATGTCCTAATTTTCCACAGTATTTGCATTTGCTTTCTCTTTTAGACCATCTATTGTCTTGTTTCGTTGTGTTAAACGTAGCTGCTGCTACTCTTACTTTTGCCTTGACATCAGCATCTCTTTCCCATGTAGCTAACCTGTCTAGGTTACTTCTGAGAGTTCTGTTAGACCAAGTTAGATCTAAGAATGGTAAAGCTTTTCTGTATTCGGCTGCAAGGCCATCTGACCAGATACGAACCAGGGGTCCCTTGTTCTCTAGCACACTTTCAGGGTCATCAACAATTCCACTGTAAATTACAGCTGACTGACAAAATCTCTCAGTATATTCACTCACAGATTCTTCTTTCCTTTGCACACAGTTAGTGATTCTGGACCAGTCTATTTTGGGTCCCATGATATTCTTTAGAATTTTCAAAACACCTTCTCGTAAATCACCCTTACTGGCATTTCGCAGTTCAGAAGCAACAGCAGATTCAAAACTGTTGAATTCAGATTCAGTTAGGATTTGTGACATCAGCTGCGTGACTTCTGCCAACGACATGTCATAAAGACGCATTTTACTGATCAATGTTCTTCTAAATTCAGAAAAATGTGTGCGTGCTGACGGTAAACTCTGAGATAGTCTCTCTATATCTTTAGGACATAAAGCTTTGGCAACAGTTTGTATTTGCACAACAGAAGAATTGAGAGGAACACTATCAGTTTCCTCAATTCCCTGAGATCTCCTCCTAGCACCACACACATTGACGGAATTTACAGGCACATCAGTTACTGATTGGAGAGCTACATCTGTTTCAAAAAACGCTTGTAAATCAGGGTAAATGTTATCAGGCTGACTAACATCCACATCAGTTTTTGCTGCAGCTTTCTTGAGGTTCAATTTCTTAGTCAAAGAGGATACTCTAGCACAGAGCTCATTGTTCTGTTTCTCTAGCTCTGAGTTACGCTGAGACTGTTGTGTAGCTAGCGCTAAACC
>CM041794.1:45285975-45363641 GCA_023376895.1 Aspiorhynchus laticeps | reverse complement strand
GTGTTATATACAAAAAACAAAACAAAATGGCGGATCGAGTGGGTCGCGGCTCAGCTGCCTCTGGGTTTAGTCGACCTAGAATCAAACCTAGATTAAAACCTACAATATATGAGACTGTGGATGGTAAAATAATCGTAGATGATGAATTTCTTAATTTCCTCTCGGTTAAAATAAAAACGATGAGCCAGGATCAAATAATTCTGGTTGCTTCGAATACTTTTGATTCTGAATCTGAGTCGTCGAAAAAACTGCTGTTTGAGCTCTGTCCGGGCACTAAGCAACGGTGCGTGGCATGTAAAGGCAGTCAGAAAGATGTAAATAATATAAAAAGTTGCTTAAAAGTGCTTAATGAGTGTGGCGAAAACATTCCACGATTTGTGTCACACTTTTTGGACGAGTAACCACCTGTAACATTTAACAACGTGGATGTTTCAAGCCTGCTCTGTAGGATGGAGCGCCTGCACAGTGAGGTGAACGCGCTACGGCATGCAGTGAAACTACAGGCGGATATTGGGGAAGATCTACGAGCTGCTACTACGCTTATCGATAACAGAGTGTCCAATGTGGAGAGGCAGCTAGAAATAAGTCGTGAAGGAGGGCATGGTTTGGATACACTGTGTGAGCTTAAAAATGCCTGTGAGGGAGAAATGGCAGGTGCCCCTTCTGTGGAATGTGGGCCTGGAGGGGATTGCAAGTGGCGTGGGATCTTCGGCGGCTGAGGAGTCTAACGTTACTTTCATGACATCGGAGGAGCAACGGAAATCATCAGAATGGAGTCTGGTAGTGAAGCATGGCAGACGCAGGAGGAATTTCGTGGATGGCCAAACATCTCCGATTAAACAGCGAGCTGGTAAAGCTAAACAAAGGATGCCTAAGCCTATTATTGGTACAGGGGCACGAGGGAACATAAGTGTGGTGCGAACGAAGTTGGTAAGTGTGTTTGCTACCAAATTTACTCCAGATCTTAACGCTGAAACTTTGTCAAATTACCTTAAAGAAAAGCTTGGCCGAGATGTGAATTGCCAACGCATTGATACTATGAACAATAGATACAGTTCATTTAAAGTGAGTGCTGAGTGTATCAATGTGACGGAGATGTATAGCCCGGAGCTGTGGCCTGAAGGCTCAGTTGTTCGTCGTTATTATGAGCCACGCAAAGTGAGAGCGTTGGGGGCTAATGTAGCTGCCTCCACGTCAGGTGCGTCTGAGACGGAGGGGGCTACTGCCGATCAGTGCACTTGATCTGTATATGCGGATTATATCCTATAACTGCCGTGGCCTGCGAGTCGGTGACAGCGTTGGGGATAGGGCCCGACGCACAGTAGTAGATAAATTAATGCAAAACTGTGATATCCTGTGCTTGCAAGAAACATTTTTATCTAAACAGGATTTGGGAAAATTTAACTCTTTTAATGACAATTTTCACAGTGCTGGCACATCCACAACTGATCTTACTATGGGTATAGTGAGAGGAAGGATATCGGGAGGTGTGGCTACTTTGTGGCACAAAAAGTTGGACTCAGTGATAAATATCATTAAGGTTGATGTTGACTGGAGTTTTGCTGTACGGATAAGTTGCTCTAGTAAAGAGTTAATTATCCTTAATGTCTATGCACCTTATGAATGCCATCAAAACGAGGACGAATATTTAAATAGACTTGCTTTTATTGGCTCTTTTATTAATGAAAATAATTCTGCAAGTGTTTTTGTGTTTGGGGATTTGAATGCAGATCTTACTGACAATTCTTCTATGTTTGCTAAGCATATGCTGCATTTTTGTGTTGATAATAATTTTAAGATATCAAGTAAAATGTTGTTACCTAAGGACAGTTATACCTATATAAGTGAAGCCTGGCATACAACTTCATGGCTTGATCATTGTATTAGTACAGCTGAGGCTCATGATATTATAAAGTCAATGACAATTTTATACGGGGAACCTATATCTGATCATGTACCATTTTTAATGCTTATTGATTTTGAAAGTCTGCCCAAGATTAATTATGAGTGTAAGAGGGCTGTTTTGGTAAAAGTAGATTGGTCTAAAATTACAGATGAAGATCTTAAAACTTATTATGGGAAAACGGACACTCTGTTGAATAAGGTAGTATTACCCAGAGATGCAATCTTGTGTTCAGATGTGAATTGTAATGATGTTTCCCATTTTTTCCGAAAGCTTTATGACTCGCTCCTTTATCAGACAATGACTTTACAGACAGCGTTTGTTCCTCCGAAAGAGACTTCAGACAGACTTCTGAGACAACATCACGATTTAATGATCTACAACAACAGAGCTTTGCTGAGAAGCGAGTGCTTCATTACTGCTACAATACTACTTTCTCTCAGTTCTCTTCTTCTCTTGGTTAATGGCGGATTGCAAACAACTTTTAGGAGCATACCGCCACCTACTGTACAAGAGTGTGTACATCATGTCATTTTACGTGTGCTCATATTCTGATACTGCCAATAATAATAATAATAAATCGCTCAGATGAAGGCAGTAAGTGAAGATAACGCTGGAGTCTTGTTGTCTTCTTGGAATGAACTGAAGTGTTTTCATCTTCCGGAAGCAGAACAAAAAGAGGGCGTTTCTCAATTACTGGGCGTGTCCACATCAGGACAGACGTTTTTAACTCATCAGAAAAGATAAGATAAGATTTAACGCATTTGCTTAAAGAGGTTTTGTGCTTGATTAGAAATAAAAGCAAAAGCTGAAGATTTTTTGTGGTGTATCTTCCATCAGTGTCTTTGCAAATCTACACGATCACTAAAACTGATGGTGATTAACCTCATTCTTTTGTCTCTATACATAAAGACACATTTGTTCAATCTGCTCACATTCTCTCTTACCTGCCTCAAAGTCAGTCACACTGATGGGTCATTAGCAGCCTTTAGGGGAGGGCCCTTTGTGTCTCAGGTGAGAATCACTTAATATTCAAGGACATTGTCACTCCCTCGCATACAGGCTTTCAATCACAAAACATGTCTTAAAAATTTAATCAATATATTGTTTTCTGTGAATGAGGTAAGCAGAATGATTCTCACTTAATTGTGAAGTTAATATGTCGTGTTCCTGTGGCTCAGTGGTAGAGCATTGCGTTAGCAGCGCAAAGGTTGTGGGTTCAATTCCCAGGGAACACACATACTGATAAAAAAAAATTATAACCATGTATAATGCACTGTAAGTCGCTTTGGATAAAAGCGTCTGCTAAATGCATAAATGTAAATGTAAATGTAATATTCTAGCCGACAAGACTGATTACTCTAAAGTCTTATTCAGGACTATTTAGTGTGGGTTTTATGGCCTTATTTCAGCTACATTTTTTTTCCCCCAAAACTTACTAACCACGCATAATATTTTTTTTCTAAAAAAATACAAACATGTACATCCATCTTGGTCACATAATATTGTAGCAAAGTTTGTGCTGAATACAAAAACAAATACATGTTGGTCATTAGTATGTTATAAGTAGCTGAAATAAGCACAAATATCAGGGCATGTCAACACATCTCAAGGGCCCAAAAATCACCTCAGTCCCCAGAGGGTTAAGTATCTTCTTTATGAAGCCCTTATTGAGTGTGCTATGAAGGGTGAATTGGCGGAATCAATGAAACAAGGTATCATTTGTTTTATACCTAAGCCTAATAAGGATTCAAATGTTTAGATAATTGGCACCCAATCACCCTTTTAAACTCTGATTATAAGTTATTGGCTTGTATTTATGCTGAAAAGCTAAAACCTTGTTTAGCAGATACAATTTCTAACACTCAATCTGGATTTCTAAAAGGTAGACATATTTACATTTATGAGATGCTTTTATCCAAAGCAACTTACATTGCATTCAAGTTACAGTTTTACATTTTATCAGCTCTTGCTTTCCCTGGGAATCAAACCCATGATCTTGGCGTTGCTAGCGCCATGCTCTACCATTTGAGCTACAGGAAAGCCTAACAATATTAGATTAATTATAGATATTCTAGATTAATCTGAAATTATCATTTTGTTTATCGACTTCTATAAAGCATTCGATACAGTTGAGCATTCATTTATTTTTGAAACCCTTTCTAGGTTTGGTTTTGGCAGATCTTTTATTAACATGATTCGTACTTTATATAATGGTATTAACAGCAGTGTTTCCTTAGCTTCCAGCACTTCTCCTCGTTTTCCTGTAGGTCGTGGTATTCGCCAGGGATGCCCCATATCTCCCTTTCTTTATTTATTGGCTGCTGAGCTTCTAAGTTTGCATATAAAGCACTCAAATTTGGAAGGTATAAATATTGGAGAAAATACATTAATAATTAGCCAGTTAGCTGACGATACTTGTCTATTTCTTAAAGATGATTCACAACTTCACAACTTCTAACTTCAATTGCTATGAAAATCTTTGAGCGATTGGTACTTAGGTATCTAATTTCTAAAATCTGTTTGGATTCTCACCAATTCACCTCTAAGGCTAATAGGTCGGTTGATGATGCTGTGGCTCTGTGTCTCCATTCAATTTTGCAACACCTTGAAGCCCCCAACACTTATGTCAGAGTCCTTTTTGTGGACAATTAGTCTTAAGTCTTAAGACAATTAGTGTGGGGGCCCCACAAGGATGTGTACTGTCACCATTGTTGTACTCTGTGTACACTAATAATTGTTTCACATTGTAAATCAGTGCAAAATTGTAAGTTTGCAGATGATACTACATTGATTGGTATAATAACAGATGATAATGAATCAGACTATAGAAGGGAGGTTTCTACACTGTTTGAATGGAGTTGTACTCATAATCTGAAGTTGAATGTCCTAAAAACAAAGGAAATGGTGTTTGATTTCCGACGGAGGAATAATGCCGTCTTGCCATTGACTATTAATGGTCAGGACATTGAAAATGTTCAATATTTTAAGTTTCTCGGGACTACCATCTCTGCAACATTAAAGTGGGACAACAACCTAAGAGGCATTGTGAAAAAAATCCAATTAAAGGCTTTTTTTCCTAAAACAGCTTAAAAAGTTTGGTGTATCTAAAGTTGGTATGTTAATTTTTTATAGAGCTGTCATTGAAAGCGTGCTGACTTTCTCACTTATAGTATGGTTTGGTAGCTCCACAACTCAGCAGAGAAGTCAGATTAATAACATAACTCGGGTTGCTTCGAAAATGATTGGTTGTGATCGTCCCACTATTGATGAGACTTATGTCTCACATTTGCAGAAAAAAGGTTTAACAATCCTGAAAGATCCCTTACATCCAGCCAGACACCTCTTTACGCCTCTTTCTTCAGACAGATGCCTTAGAGCAATTAAAACTAAGTCTACACATTTTCTGAACAGCACTTATTGTAGGATTGTTCATGCTCTTAATTCCTCTGGTATCTATGCATCTGCATTTCACTCCTTATAATTGATAGGACATACAGTGCCCTCCACTAATATTGGCACCCTTGATAAATATGAGCAAAGGCAGCTGTGAAAATAAATCGGCATTGTTTATCCTATTGATCTTTCACTCAAAAAATTCACAAAATTCTAACCTATCATTGAAGTAAAACAATTGAAAGTGGGGAGAAAATCTCATGATGAAATAAATGTTTTTCTCCAATGGATGTTGGCCACAATTATTGGCACCCCTAGAAATTCTTGTGAGTAAAATATCTCTGAAGTATATTCCATTCATATTTAATTTTTTTAGCACACCAGGGTGACTAGGAGCATGAAATTGTCCAGCCATGACTTCCTGTTCCACATGATTATAAATATGAGGAACACAAAGACCAAATTCCCATCATCCATCACAATGAGAAAAACCAAAGAATATATTTCTGATGTGCAGCAAAAGATAATTGAGCTTCACAAATTAGTGAAGTGGCTTTAAGAAAAGAGCTAGAGCAGTGAAAAAATCCCATTTCCACCATCAGGGCAATAATTAAGAATTTCCAATCAACAGAAAATGTTACGAAACTGCCTGGAAGAGGACGTGTGTCTATATCGTCCTAATGCACGGTGAGGAGGAGAGTTTGAGTGGCTAAAGACTCTCCAAGGATCACAGCTGTAGAATTGCAGAATATAGTTGAGTCTCGGGGTCAGAAAACATTAGAAAAAAATTGTCAAACAGTCCCGACATCACCACATGTTGTTTGGGAGGGTTTCAAGAAAAATTCTCCTAGCTCATTCAAAAAACAAACTCCAGCATATTCAGTTATCAGACATGACTGTAACTTCAAATGGGACTGGCTTCTATGATCAGATGAAACTAAAAAATGAGCTTTTTAGCAGCAAACGCTCAAGATGGGTTTGGTGCACACAGGGATAAAAAAGTACCCCATGTGTACAATGAAATATACTGCTGTATTTTTTATGTTGTGGGCCTATTTTTCTGCTGGAGGTCCTGAACATCTTGTTTAGACACATTGCATCATGGATTCTATTAAATACCAACATATAAAAAATCAATAAGTGACTGACCCTGTTAGAAATCTTATAATGGGCCATGTTTGGATCTTCCAACCGGACAATAATCCAAACACAAACCTCAAAAACAACACCAAAATGGGTCACTGAGCACAAAACCAAGCTTCTGCTATGGCCATTCCCGTCCTCTGACCTGAACCCTGTAGAAAATGAGTGAGGTGAACTGAAGAGAAGAAGTATTAACATGGAGCTGTGAATCTGAAGGATCTGGAGAGATTCTGTATGAAGGAATAGTCTCTGATCTCTTATCAGGTGTTCTCCAAACTCTTCAGGCATTATAGGAGAAAACTCAGAGCTGTTGTGCTGGGAAAAGGACATTGCAATAATTGGGTGCCAATAATTGTGGCCAACATGAACTAGAGAAAGTATTTCTTACACAATGAGAAATTTTCATTTGTTTTACTTCAATGATAGGTTGGAATTTTGTGAATTTTTGGAATGAAAGATAAAAAGGATAAACAATGCAGATTTATTTTCACAGCCGTGCCGTGATATTTATCAAGGGTGCCAATATTAGTGGAGGGTACTGTATATGTATAGTTGGATTTATGTGTATTCATGCATGTATTTAATGTATGTTATCATTGTTGATGAGCAAACCAAGCAAATTGCAAACAACTAGGGTGTTTGGCAATAAATAAATGATGTTATATAATAACATTGGACAATATTATTATATTCTGGAAACAAACAAAAATTATAGGGAAATATAATATATAGGCAAACAAAGATTTATACATTATAGGGAAATCATAATAATGGAAAGTGTGAATCTTGTGGAGAGGAAGAAACTGTGAACCATGTTTTATTGCATTGTTATTGAATACATATAGCGATATAGATCCTTACTCCACTCTCCAGATCAAGTGGGAAAGCTGTTTGACGATAAAAACAAAAGAAGAAGAAGCATACACTGCCCATCTCTACCAGTAAAGAAGTTTTATTTTTCCACACGACTTCGGGTTCAATGAACAAAACCTCGCTGTTTCAGCTTGAAATAAGTATTTTAAGAAGTTGAGCATATAACGCTATTCAGGTGAGTTCAGATATTATTAGTTCTGTCTCGAGGTTATTTTCTGTAACTGTTAGTGTAGTTCAGATCACATCGGTCTGTGTCCAAAACTAAAACTAAACTAAAAACATATGAAGGTGATAAACACTTTCTGCTGTTTAAACATCACATAAGAAAGAGAAACCCGTGATTTTGAGAGTGAAAGTTTACTGGTCCACAGATGAAGACAGTAAATATGGAGTAAAAGTATATTTACATCGTCTATCAAACTTTAGTCCGCAGGATCAAACCTTAAATGGGACATAATGCACCATATTTAACTTTTCAAGAATAAAAATGATACTGTGGTAGACTTTACAAAACTAAAAGACACAAAGAAAGATATGGTCTTCACATGACAAGCAACAAAACACCATTTGAGCTCAACATGTTTTAAGAGGGGCTGTCACGAATCAAAGTCCGTAGCCTTCCGTCTGCTCACCACCAGATGTCATCTTCTCTTTACATTGACTCTCACACCACACAGACTTTTACATGTCACTCCAGACTACATTTCCCAGAAGCCATTTCACTAATCACACGCTTACACCTGAGAACTATCACACAATCACTCACCCTACTTAAACCATGGACTTCCTTTCACAGATGGCTGGATATTGTTCTGCGGATAGCACTCCCCTAGTGTTAGCTACTTAACGAGCCATTCTGTGTTTCTGTTTAGTCGCATGTACTGTTCTGCGTGTATCACTCACCTAAGCCCCTTTCACACAGAGATTCCGGAAAATACATGGGTAATGTGTTCCGGCATTTGTTCCCGGATCGTCAGATTTGCTGCATTCACACTGCCAGTGATTTTCCGGAATCTGCGCGTGCATTCACACACAACCCGTAAAGATCCCGTAAAGACACGTGACCTTTCATGTGACGTGTATAATGCGCGCTCACCATTTCACTAAACTGGAGAATGATTTCAGCTTCAGCGCGGATAGTGAGGAGCTCCCTGATCGCTGCTTCATTCTAGTTTTACACATTTTTTGTCATGTGAACGTTGATCTGCCTTCAAAACAACTGGCAAAACAGTCGAACGATAAAGTGCATCATCACTACGACACACCCTTTACGGCATTGATCCGGCTTTTGTTCACACAGCGCTCGTTCCGGGACTGAACCCGGCAATGTTACTAGGTCCCAACCCGGGATCAATCCCGGAATTAATCCCGGGACGTGTTTGCGTTCACACAGAAGGCACTCCGGCAATTTTCCGGGACCAACGTGCAGTGTGAATGGGGCTCTAGTGATAGCTGCTTTACTGAGTCTAGTGTCCAGTTCTAGTTAGTCTTGTCATTCCGTGTTGCCCTGTTTCCTGATTCCTGCCTGTGTATCTTGGATTAATCCTTGTCTCGCCGTTCTGACTCTGTTTGTACCTTGTTTGGATTACTGCTCACGTTATTGGATTACCCCTCTTCTCAAGTCCTCTGGATATTGTTTGCTGATCAAAGACCCACGCTTGCCCTAGGATTACTCTTCGTCTTGTCTGTGTTATTAACTGTTTGCCTTTGTTTTGACCCTGCCTGTATTTTATTGATTTTTTTTCTCACTCATGGATGTTGCTTTTTTGTTATCAACATTTTTTACCCTGCCAGTATTTTTGACCACGTCTTGGAATAAAGCTTGCAAATGGATCTGCACATCTCACATCTCGTTCGCCCCATTACAGGCTGTAAATAAAGAATATGTGAGGTATTTAAAAAACTAAAAAAAAGCATGATTTAACAGCCAAACCTATCTGATTTCACGTTCACTGTATGGACAAAATAAGTTGTTTTTCATCATATGTTCTGTTATGTTCCAGAGAAGAAAGAGTCGTACAGGTTTGGAGTGACATGAAGGTGAGTAAATTATGGGTGAATTTTCATCACTGGATGAACTGCTTATGTCTCTAATCACTGCTGAGAGTCAGAGTAATAGTTTACTGATATGTGAGACAAATGTTAAGGTCAAGACTGAGGAGCATTTTTGCAAAGGGTAGTGAACTAATGTAGCGAAAACAATTTACAATCTTCATAGCTATCGCAACAGCAGCCTCACGCAAAAAAAACAAAAAAAAACAGCAGCCTCACGCGGTAATCACCATTTAAACTGGAACACCATAATTTACAGCAGATACAAATGCATTCCGTCTGAAATATGGACAGTTGCCTGCAGCGTCTAAAAGTGAGGCTTCAGGAGTGAGATTGGTTGGATGATGAGGGAAAGAACATTACTATGACGACCCCCCACCCGCCACACAATGTTTTTTTTTTTTTACAGATCTACATGATTCACGTGAATGACCTATTTCAAGGTGAAAATGGTGAATTTCGCCTAAAGGTGACAAGTTTGCACCCCTGCTACTTACTGTGAAGGTTATTTGAATGTCTGTGTAGAGTAGATGAATGACTAAAACACTTCCCACATGCAGTGCAGTGATACGGTTTCTCTCCAGTGTGAATCCTCTCGTGTGATTTCAGAGTTGTTGACTGACTGAATCTCTTGACACAGTGTGAACACTTGTAAGGTTTCTCTCCAGTGTGAATCATCTCATGTGTTTTCAGGTGTCCTGAGTGACTGAATCTCTTGTCACAGTGTGAACACTTGTAAGGTTTCTCACCAGTGTGAATCATCTCATGTGTTTTCAGGTCTCCTGACTGACTGAATCTCTTGTCACAGTGTGAACACTTGTAAGGTTTCTCTCCAGTGTGAATCCTCTCATGTGTTTTCAGGTCTCCTGACCGACTGAATCTCTTGTCACAGTGTGAACACTTGTAAGGTTTCTCTCCAGTGTGGATCCTCTCATGTGTTTTCAGATGTGATGAATCACTGAATCTCTTGTCACAGTGTGAACACTTGTAAGGTTTCTCTCCAGTGTGAATCATCTCATGCTGTTTTAAACAGTTCACTGTAGTAAAAGTCTTCTCACACTCAAAGCACATGTACTCTCTCACACCAGTGTGTATTTTCTGATGTATTTTCAAATTGTGTAGATGTGAAAAACTCTTTCCACACAAATAACATGAATGTGGTTTCTCCTTTGTATGAACTCCCAGGTGCTGCTTCAGGTTTGAAGCACTCAAAAATGTTTTGCTGCATTGATCACATGTGTACAGTTTCTCTCTAGTGTGGATGTTCATGTGATGCTTAAGGTTTGCTGATCGTGAGAAACTCTTCCCGCACTGATCACATGTGAACGGTTTTCTCTCCAGTATGAACTCTCATGTGACGCTCAAGACTCTGTTTGCATGACAGTCTCTTTCCACACTGAGTGCAGGTGAAAGATTTCTTGGCTCTTCTTTTCTTCATATCTTTCTGTTTGGGTTTTTCTTCACTTCTGACATGATTTTTCTCTTCAACTTCACTCAATTCTTCTTTCTCCTCGTTGTCTTCAATCAACTCTGAAATAAAAGTAAAAACAGTATATTTTCAGTTACTCGTTAAAAAAACAGAAAAGTGAAAGGACATAATAAATTGAAAGGACATACAAATAAACAGCAGAAAGTAGACCGTTGCATTACAACATTTTGATAATTTGATGCAATTTTATAAATTATACTTCCCTGAAACTTTTCATGAATGAGGTATACTGATTTTCAAATTATTCTTTTAAAAATATTATAGGCACAAATCTCATGTTTCTATAGGGATATTAAATGTGTTTGATCAACTACAACAATCCTCAAATACAAACTGTGTGTTGCATCAAGAGAGCGACCATACATTTGTGTTATGTTTTTATTTTCTTGTGTTTATTAATTTATAATCATTTATTCATTTAATAATTTATAATCATTAGTCATTTATGTACTTTGTTTGATTGTTTTTTATCATTTACCATTTATATCATTTTATTATTCAATCATTTATTATTTAATGTTTTTATATTTTATATTTATTATTATTTTCCTAGCTTATGTATTTTCATTGTTTAATCTTATGATTGTGAGGTTGCATTAACTGTTTTGTCAATAAGAGATAAGAGGGAATGTTTATGGAAACTCAAGGTTTATTATGGGATGTTGTTGTGTTTGGTAAAACAGTACTTGTTGGATGTGTGCTGGTCAGATGAAGTCTGAGCATTGAAACATATGCAAATAAGATTATTCAATAAACTGTTCTCTTTTTTATCATCATCACTTCGTCTCCTGCTTCTGCTCTTCTCTGGCTTTGCTCAGTCAGTTTCTTGGTTGATAAAAGACTGTTAATACAGATTTGGTACCAGACAAGACTTGATGTTAATGGGTTTTGGGTATCAACTACCCTGCTGACTATTTGTTCAGATACCAGACAAAATGGATATTTTCTGACAGTATCTGGCATCCGGGACTGGATCTTAACTATCTGGTGTGGAGACTCAATCTAACATACATTTAGTTGAAAAAAAAAAGTACCCAGTTCATAGGAAGTGTCCCTTATTATATATGATGCTTCAGCAAAATTATTCAACAGCTTTAAAGATTTTTCCTGTTACAACAAACCAAAATCTAAATCTGCTTGAAGCTTTATAACCGTCAGCATTATTAGTGAAGAATAAAGAATAAACAGCAACCTGTTTGTTGTTCAGTATCTTCAGTGTGTTTGATTTTGCAGGGTTCTGGATCTCTCATCTTCTCTCTGTCCTCTTTAATAAACTCAGTCTTTGCAGATTTCATCTCTTCCTGATGCTCTGATGCTCGTCTTCACTTGTGAACTGATGGGAATATTACAGCATTTACTGCTGAATTACTGAATGTGTGATTGTTGTGAGGAGCTTCACTGAACATGAATTTCTGTGTGGAAGAAGCAGATTTGCCAAAATAAACAATAATTCAAAGAGGTATTAAGTATTGTATCTTTGTGAATCATTATGATACTATACTGAACCACTGCCTTACATCACAAATTAATTGAATAACAGGACCATCATGCTTTAGGAACGGTTCTCAATTACTTTACCTCAACTACCTCTATTTATACAAGTACATTACTCAGAGAGAGAAAATAAATAAAACGTAACTCACCAAAAAGTTTATTTTTTTTATTTTTTTTATCTTTCACATTCCAAAATGATGTAGCTCACATTCAGTAAGTCACTTTGGCCACTAGCTTTTACTAAAACATCGTGAAAACCATCCATGTGAATGAACGATTGAACATAGGTTTTTTTGTGGCTGGAATTTGCTGACGGTCCCTTAAACAACAATTGCGATTATCCAGCAGATATCGAGACTAAAACTAACCTTATCATGATATAAAAGTGACTATAACACATTTGATCTGCCAAAAATAAATCTCAAAAGAGAAATAACGGTATAAATAAACTCGCAGCAGCAAAAACAGGGCTAACTATCTAACTGAGAGATGCATGTTTAAGTAAACCGGATTTACTTTCATCATTTGTGAAAGTATTTGTCCTGAACAACTCAGTATTCAACTCATCTTTTATGAACCGAGGAACATTAGACACAATATAGTCGTTTTTGCCGGTTGAAAGGCATTTCTGGAGTAAAAGTCTCTTTCTGCACTGAACACATGTTATAAAATTACTCCAGAGCTATTCATTCGAGCAGCTGACATTATGCTCGACAACATTTGCAAACTGAATTCATTGCAGGAGTGATTTTAATGCTTGAAAGCTGTTCACAACTTACGAGTTCTGAGGAAGACAACACTACATTCCTGCTGCGCTCAAAATTAATTACGCAAAATAATCCATGCAGGACACCCAAAAGCATATTATAGAGAAGAAAGAGAAAAAAAGAGGACTCACTCTCTTCTTCTTCGATTACATGGCTGGTAGCACCAACATTAAGGTGCATTATCGCCACCTACTGTATTGGAGTGTGGACCAGAGTTTACCATTTTCATTAAAATCCTCTAAATTCTCTTAATCAGCTGTTCTCTTGAGATAAAGAAATAAACTCTAATCCATAAGTAACTATATTTAAGCTTTAATTCATCATTTTTCATTACTTCTCGTTCATTAGTATACTTTTGTCAAAACAAATAACATGTTCTGCTGGTTCCTCTACTCCACAGTGCTCACATAATCCTGCTGTATGTTTATTTATTATT
Source organism: Aspiorhynchus laticeps (assembly GCA_023376895.1). Taxonomy (NCBI): domain Eukaryota; kingdom Metazoa; phylum Chordata; class Actinopteri; order Cypriniformes; family Cyprinidae; genus Aspiorhynchus; species Aspiorhynchus laticeps. The sequence goes on along the minus strand of CM041794.1, from coordinate 45,350,088 downwards.
TTTAAGGTTTTATTCAGCATAGTATGTCCAACCTTTAATCTTGTTAGAATATTTTCCTCTTTGATGCTTCTTTTAGTTATCCTCACTACTCCGACTTCTCGTTGTATTTCATAAAGATGACGTCCTGTATTTACTGTATCCCATTTATGTTGCCACTCCTTCGTGGTATATGCTTTAATTACTGCTTTTGCTTCATATTTACTAAGTGAGATATTTAGGACCTTCTCATTTTCAAAGCCTGTTTTGCTAAACTATCAACCTTTTCATTACCTTTTATCCCCCTATGAGCTGGTATCCACATAAATATTATCATGATGTTCATATTCTTAAATCTATACAGATTTCCATATATCTCATTTACTAGATCCTGTCAGGACTCACTCTCTTCTTCTTCTTCTATATAATTTGCGGCAGACTAGACGCATCCCCGGTGTATTACTGCCCTCCTCGGGTCATCTGGGACTAATGCAATTCAATAATAACGACAATCGTATTAAGGCTCATATTTGAATATGTTATCTTCTTTATTTATGAAGAATTATAAGTGTGTATGATGTGATTTAGTCTATGCATATTTGTTCAAAAGTTTGTCAGAGTGATCACAAGATGCTAGAACAAGTTTTGTATTGTTTACAGAAAGGCGTCTCATCTTTTTTTCTATCATGTTGCTGTGTGTCTGTCTTTCTTCAAAGCACCAACTTGCCTAATGTTGGTTTGATTGCTTGTGTTACATGAGAAAATAAATAATCTTGCCTACCTGATTGTAGTGTTACGACCCTGTCTAGGGTAAGGTCACAACATAAACTGAAATCAACAATCAAAGATCCTTTATACATTTATTTACAGAAGCACTAGTGAAAGCACAGCTTCAGGGGTGAGCAAAGGCCTAAACAACAAACAAACACCAAGCTAGCTCCTAACAGAAAATACTAAATACCCTAACAAAAGAAAAACGAAAAAATACAATACGTTACCCTACCCTAAACAATATTTACAAAAGAAAATGGCACTCACCCCCTACAGCTTCCAAGTGCGGAAAAGAGTATTTACAATACTTTACAAAATATACAGTACAGTTTTTTCTTTACCTGTATGAAAGCACAGTGCAGTGTTAATGTTCAAACTGTGTATTTACAATGTTAACGTGGCTGACAACAATAAATATTATTATTAGGAATAAAACTGCTTGTTTTTGAACTGTGCAGAGCTGTAGCTGAATAATTAGGCCGACTATGCTGCTGTATGTTACAGTTTTTCTCAAATGCTAAAACACAAAAGCCAATCCTCTAAACCAAATGACCAGTTGTCTAAACACATTTACTAAATCTAGCCATCATTTTCCAATATCATAAACACATTTCACATGAAGACACAATTCACAAAACACAATCCTCCGTTCTCATAAATCTTAACACATTTTTCCTTGCTAAAACACAAGTTGCAAAAGAACTCTGCTCACATTCTCAAATGAAAGCTCATGTGATGCAAAATGCTTGCCACAGTCAGCAATATTTGAACACAATGAACACACCTGGCGTCATTCATTACACACAACGACTCAAAATTGAAGACACTTGTTGCTAATGCTGTGACCACATGTTTAAAAGCAAGTTCAGAGTGCACAGTTTGCTGAAGATTCCAAACAAACACAATGGATGAAGGCAGAGTCAGGGGAAGAGGAATTCGAGTCAGAGGAGGGAGAAGAGCTGGCCATGGAAGAAGAGGAGCAGGCCAACAAGGGAGAGGGGGAGGCCAACAAGGGAGAGGGGGAGGCCAACAAGGGAGAGGGGGAGGCCAACAAGGGAGAGGAGGAGGCCAACAAGGGAGAGGAGGAGGCCAACAAGGGAGAGGAGGAGGCCAACAAGGGAGAGGAGAAGGTCCAGGAGGGAGAGCAAGACAACCTCGCACCATCATTACGGACGAGATGCGAGCAACAGTCATTGACCATGTCATTGTCCATGGCATGACAATGGCTGAAGCAGGACTAAGAGTCCGTCCAAACCTGAGTAGGTTCACCGTGGCCACCATTATCAGGGCATTCAGACAACACAACAGGTATTGTACTCTATTGCTTTCTTTGTCATAATACAATTTTACAAGCCTGTGAAAGTAGTCTATTGGTTTCAAATCAGTTGTTACTGTATTGTAAAACATGTCAATTGACAACACATGTTTCTTTCTTTAGAGTTGAAAGAATGCCACATAGAGGTGGGAGGGTTGCCATATTTACAGCGGCACAAGAAACCCTCATTGTGGATATGGTTCGTGAGAACAACCTCATCAGACTCCGGGAGATCAGAGATAAAGTCATTGCCGATAATGTCAACTTTGAGAGCATTGATGATGTCAGCTTGGCCACAATAGACAGAGTTCTCCGGCGCCAAAAGATGCGGATGAAACAGGTCTATAGGGTTCCCTTTGAGCGCAACTCTGCGCGACACAAAGACCTACGTTATGAGTATGTGCAAGTAAGTATACATCCATGTTCACAGTACAGTTAGTGGACATACTGTGTTGCTCAGTGGCCTACATTACTTCTGGACAATACTGTGCTACCTGATTGACTGTTGTTCTGAACACCTGTGCACTTTCACATTTTCACAGAGGATATTACAGTTGGACGCGATGGCCAGACCTCATGAGTACCTCTTCCTGGATGAGGCTGGCTTCAACCTGCAGAAACGAAGGCAAAGAGGCCGTAACATCATTGGCCAAAGAGCCATCACTGAGGTTCCTGGCCAACGGGGGGGTAATATTACTCTTTGTGCGGCCATGGGTTTGGAGGGGCTTGTCCACCGGCATGCTGTCCTTGGGTCTTACAACACCCAACGTCTCCTCACCTTCCTAGAGGAGCTGAAAGACATCCTCCTGGACCGCCAACAACACCATCCTGGGCCCGCACATCACATTTATGTGATAATTTGGGACAATGTACGCTTCCACAGAACAAACCAAATCAGAGAGTGGTTCACCACCAACAGTAACCACTTTTTAAACGTCTGTCTGCCACCCTACTCCCCTTTCCTGAACCCTATAGAGGAGTTCTTCTCATCGTGGAGATGGAAGGTTTATGACAGACAACCATACACTAGAGAGAACCTCCTAAGGGCAATGGAGCTGGCCTGTGTTGACATCCCAGTGGAGGCCTTCCAAGGATGGATTCGCCATTCCAGGGCGTTTTTCCCGCGGTGCCTGGCAAGAGACAATATAGCCTGCGATGTGGATGAGGTGATGTGGCCCGATGCAGCTCAGCGACATGATGCCGCACAGTGATTGTGGTGTGTGTGTGTGTGTGGTGTGAATAAAGTAAATAAAAAAACTTCACACCCTGATCATGTTTTCAAGAGTACTGTTGTGTTTTTGCATTGAGTTGTGTTACAGTAGTGTACATGCAGAATTTACTATAGATTTATACTCTTCATATGAAACTCACAAATCTAAATGCCTAATCCTCTGCAGAGATCTAAGAAGATCCATTACTGTAAAGTTTCTAAAAATATGCATTGGCAGTTATGAAACAAAGAACCTTCTCACAAATTGAGCATTGTGTTTTCAATTGTTTTGCTGTAGTGTGTAATGATGTGTATAGTGTTTACATTTTTGAAAGCTTCGAGCTGCTCTTTTGGTGTGAAAGTTTGAGTTTTGAAGTGAGAAGGTGTGGTTGTGTTTATGTAGCTTTAGAAAAGGGTGTTGTGTTTAGACATTGGGGAACATGGAGGAAACGTTTGTGAAATGTGTTTTAGCATTTGAGAAAAACTGTAATGTTGGTCAATATGGTGGTACTTGGAGAGACAAATATTTTCTGAGGTGGTTCTTGGTATAAAAGTTTGCTCACCTCTCCTCAGACTCGACGCTGCAGCTGCAATGACTCGCTCCTTTAATAATATTATTTATAATAATGAATTTATTTAAACATCATAATTATTATTACTTTTAAGGAATATCATGTTTGTCCATGTTTTAACTTAGTATACCTCTGTTGTGCAGCACTTTCCCAAAAATAAAAGGAGTTGTTAAATTTTAATTTGACAACATTTTAAAACATTAATTAAAATGTTAAAGTGTGATATAGATATACATAAGTGTTATAGCTTTATTTTAAATAGTTTTTTCATTTATTTATTTATTTTTCAGAAGGGAGTCTTCAATTCCTTAATTAAAATGGTTTCAAGTTTGTTGCAATAAAGGATTTGTTCACTCAAATAACTTGTTCTTATTCTTTTAAGAGTCATTGTTACTGATAATAATTATTGTTTAACACATACCGTGAAACCGTGATATTTTCTGAGACGATTATCATACTGTGAAAATCTCCTACAGTTACAACCCTATACTCAGTACACAAGAGCCATACTCAATTACCTCTTTATACATGTACAGTACTCAATTATAACATAATTACTGTGATTCAGCAAAAGAGCCCACATTACAAATGTTGTAGCTCACATTCAGTAAGTCAGTCTGGACTCAGCATTTACTACAACTTTGTAAAAATCACTCATTTGAATTAATAATTGGACGTAGTTAATGTTTTGTTTTTGCACTATGACTGGAATTTGTAGACGGTCCCTTAAACAACATTAGCGCTTATCTACACATAGCTATACATATCTGACCTGAGAACAGAAAACATTAAACAAGACTTTACAATAACTAATAATAATACAGAAGCTAAAACTAAGTTTAAAAGCGACTATAACAAATCTGATCTGCCAAAGATTAATCAATAAAGAGAAGAGAAGCGTTAGCAGCAATGCATTACACTCAGTGATCACGAGACATTCAGTTACAGCACATTATCAGTCCAAACATGGAAAATGTGTCTCATGTTTGTGTTTCTATGTGAAACAGCGTGAATTACTGACCTCTCCTCAGACTCGACGCTGCGTCCGAAAGCTTTATGACTCGCTCCTTTATCAGACAATGACTTTACAGACAGCGTTTGTTCCTCCGAAAGAGACTTCAGACAGACTTCTGAGACAACATCACGATTTAATGATCTACAACAACAGAGCTTTGCTGAGAAGCGAGTACTTCATTACTGCTACAATACTACTTTCTCTCAGTTCTCTTCTTCTCTTGGTTAATGGCGGATTGCAAACAACTTTTAGGCGCATACCGCCACCTACTGTACAAGAGTGTGTAACATCATGTCATTTTAAGTGTGCTCATATTCTGATACTGCCAATAATAATAATAATAAATCGATCAGATGAAGGCAGTAAGTGAAGATAACGCTGGATTAAGTCTGTCTTGTTGTCTTCTTGGAATGAACTGAAGTGTTTTCATCTTCCGGAAGCAGAACAAAAAGAGGGCGTTTCTCAATTACTGGGCGTGTCCACATCAGGACAGACGTTTTTAACTCATCAGAAAAGATAAGATTTAACGCATTTGCTTAAAGAGGTTTTGTGTTTGATTAGAAATAAAAGCTAAAGCTGAAGATTTTTGGTGGTGTATCTTCCATCAGTGTCTTTGCAAATCTACACGATCACTAAAACTGATGGCGATTAACCTCATTCTTTTGTCTCTATACATTAAGAGACATTTGTATAGATGGCCGAACATTATCACCTGATTTTGTTAATGTGGCCATTTGCATTAAGCACCCAGTTTGTGTTTGTCTATAATTTAAATTAATAGCTTACATTTACAAAATAATAATACACCTTTATTTAACCAGGAAAAGACTCACTGAGATTAAAATCTCTTTTCCAGGAGTGTCCTGGCCAAGATAGGCAGCCGAGTTTGCATATACAAATAAACAACAATTACAACAAACATTACAAAGCCATTTTCAAAAAACATCTAAAGACACATCTTTTTCGCCAGCACCTGACTAACTAATACTAACTTACCTATTCTATTTAAAAAAAAAAAAAAAAAAAAAAAAAAAAAAAAAATTCTAGCTACGTGTACTGTGCTAGACTAACTGAGACTTGTCATGACACTTGTATACTGTTGCTCTCTCGATGGTCTGATTGCTTCTATTGTTCTCCTCATTTGTACGTCGCTTTGGATAAAAGCGTCTGCTAAATGATTAAATGTAAATGTAAAATGTAAACCAACATATAACCAGTTAAAAACAATTACACACCGTTAAATTGCTCTCTAAATTACATAGTAAGGACTTAAAATAATTATAAGACACCAAGTTTTGTAACTTCATCTCCTTTTGGAGAAGGTTCCAATCTGAGGCGGCAGCGTATTTAAAAGAGGTTTTACCAAGCTCAGTTCTGACAAAGCTCACACAGAGATTATAATTTGCTTGAGAACGTAATGAATAATTTCCAAACAAAGTTCTTTGTATAAAACAACATAGATAATTTGGCAAATGACCCAAAATTGCCTTATATATCAACAAGTGCCAGTGCATTTTTCTCCGAATTCTCAAAGGAGGCCAAGCAACTCTTTCATATAATTCACAGTGATGCGTTGTAAATTTACAGCCAGTTATAAATCTCAGAGCACCGTGGTACAAATCATCCAAGGAAGAAAGAAGATAAAAGGGGGCATGCTGGTAAACCACGTCCCCATAATCGAGAATCGGTAGAAATGTAGCAGACACTAATTTTTTCCTCACCTTAAATGGGAAACATGACTTATTTCTGAAATAAAACCCTAACTTCTTCTTTAATTTTTTACTCAGATACTTAATGTGTGAACTAAAACGTAATTTATTATCGATGATAATACCCAGATATTTGTACTCTGACACTGAGGTAACTTGGCTCCCCTGAGAAGTCTGAAGAACAATAGAATTCTCTAAAGAAGTTCTAGAATTTGAAAATAGCATACATTTCGTTTTTTCAACATTTAAAACCAACTTTAAAGCACGAAACCTGTTTTGGATAATATCAAAAACAGACTGCAATGCAGTCACTGATTGTTGCTTAGAGGGAGCTAAACAGTATACAATAGTATCATCTGCGTAGAAATGAAACCTTGCTTTATCAATATTAAAGTCAAGGCAATTTATATATATACTGAATAATAACGGTCCCAGCACAGATCCTTGTGGAACTCCCTTGACAACCTCCAAAAGATCTGACTGAACACCTTCCACCTGGACACATTGGGTTCTACCCTTTAAGTAAGCAGTGAACCATAAAATAACATGTTCTGATAGTCCTACCCATCTAAGCCTATCTAATAATATGTTGTGATCCACAGTATCGAAGGCCTTTGATAAGTCAATAAAAAGACATGCACAATGTTGTTTATTATCTAAGGACTCCACGATGTCATTTAAAACTTTTAAGATGGCTGTAGTAGTACTGTGTCCTTTACGGAAACCAGACTGATTACTAGACAAGATGTTATAATCATTTAAATACTGTGTCAACTGTTTATTAACTAGATTTTCCAAAATTTTTGAGAGAATACATAGCTTTGATATAGGTCTGTAATTATCCATTGAAGAAAGATCACCCCCTTTTGACAGAGGAACTACAAATGCTGATTTCCAAATCCTAGGAATTGTATTAGTTATTAATGAGAGATTAAAAAGATATGTCAACGAAGGTGAAATAAAATCAGCCGCTAGTTTTAGAAACAGAGGGGCAATATGATCAGGACCTGGCGATTTACTCACGTCTAATTCTATTAAAGCAGAACAAACATCAAAGAGAGTAATGTGTTGGAAAACAAACTCTCTTGTCCATAAATTACGTTCAGCTTCAAGAAATTCTAAATCAGAAATCACATCATTACTCATTGGAAATAAAGACCCTGATGCAACAAAGTGACTGTTAAAACTATTAAGCATTTGCTTTTTATCTGTAATTTTAGTGGAATTTGTCAATATACAAGGGGGAATCTCTGTATATGTTTTAGTACCGGTTAGGAATTTAATATTCTTCCACAACTTCCTAGGATTTGTCAGATTTACTTCAGTTTTATCAAGAAAATAGTCGGATTTAGACTTTCTAATCGCTACTGTACATTTGTTCCGAAGCTGCCTAAAATGTAGCCAGTCAGAGTCTAAATGTGTTTGTCTGGCCTTAGCCCATGCTACATCACGCTCTTCGATGAGATCATACAGGGCAGCTGAAAACCAAGGATTGTCCCGGTGTTTAACTCTATGAGATGTTTTTAATGAAAGTAAAGTCCATGCTTAATACAATTCTCAATGAAATTAAAATGTTAAATTGTTGTTCAATTTAGTTTTATACATATGTGGCAGAGATGGTCTGCTTGAAGCGTTATAACCATCAGCACTATTAATAAAGAAAGAAAAATAAACAGCAACCTGTTTGTTGTTCAGTATCTTCAGTGTGTTTGATTCTGCAGGGTTCTGGATCTCTCATCTTCTCTCTGTCCTCTTTAATAAACTCAGTCTTTGCAGATTTCAGCTCTTCCTGATGCTCTGATGCTCGTCTTCACTTGTGAACTGATGGGAATATTCCAGCATTTATTGCTGAATTACTGTGGGCGGAGCTTCACTGATGATGTGATTCTTGTGGGAGGAGCTTCATTGAAGAATCTATCTCAAGTGTTTCTGCTGTGATTTTATTTCTACTCTTCTGACATCTTTGACAGATCAGATTTGTTACTTTACATTGTTAAAATATACTGGAGCAGAAGCTGCTAAATACTTTACGCTGAGCCTATAATGAGCCACGGGAGACATTTTAAATCTATGTTAATATAGATAAATATGAGTAAAGTTTGACAATGGAAACAATAAATATTCCTTGTGCCGCTTTATTTTAAAAGGTTTATGATCTTTGTCTTCTTTGATCTAAGTTGATTATTGAAATGAATGTATAGTTATCATAAAAGCAGACTATATTTAGATTCATATGGACTGCTGTAACCTGTAGTGGTTGATGAAGATGAGTGTCATTAGTGTTTGTGTTATTGTTGTGTTATTATTGATGTTTCATGTCATATTGTGAGAAATAACAGTATTATCTTTCAGTAGAGCATGTTTTATAGGCTTTTATCTTATATCCTGACTCTTATAATCAGTTTCTAACAGCAAACACTCAGAATAAAGTGAGATGATCTGCTAATGATCCTGAATGTCTTGTTGAATGAGTGTTGATCGTCTGAGACTCATCAATATTAACAGCTGCTGAAAACACTCTTTATTTCATGTCAATAGTTGCTGTTTTCACCTCATTTATTATGCTGATGTCTTCAGATCTCCTGAAAATGCTCATTTAAAGCTCATTTCATTGGTGTCAACAGACTGAGGGTTGTTTGTTACAAACGTGCATTTATTTCTGACTTTATACTTTCAAATGTTTTTCCTTCCTAGATATCTGCTGTTACTTTAATAAAGAAACAGAATAATGTTAGAATTAGAAATACAAATTTGGTAATTAGCATCAGTTTCTTTATGATAGACAGATGTAGATGCTTGAATGTGTCAATTAGCATGAGTCAAAGAACAACGTTTTTTTTATAGCAATAAATAAATAAATATCAGGCATATTCAGAACAAAAATCATTCGAGGACATATTCAAATACTATGTTTAAGGATCATATATAGTGTAGCCCCAAAATACATAATTATGATATGTTAAGTCATTATTATGAGAATTTATTAGATTTAATTATTGTTAAATTATACTGCTTTGTCTCTGAAAAACAAACACATTTTTACAGTTCAGTTTCTCTGCTTTTTCAGACAGGCACTATATGACTCTACGCTGCATGTGTCCTTATTTTCAGGTTGAACTCGATGTTAAATTAATAATGAAGGTAAAATATCAGGGATCCTCAATCTGGCTCATTAACCTCACTTTCCTGCAGAGTTTAGCTCCAACTTTGAAGACACTGACTATGTTTACATGGACATCACTAATCTAATTATTTACCTTATTCTGAATAAGACAATATTATGATTAAGGTGTTTACATGAGTTGCTTTTAGAATAATCCTTTCATGTTCCCGTTTTACATGTTATAGCAGATCGATTAATGGCATGCTGTAATGAGGCCGCTGAGGCTAATCCATTAGCAGAAGTTTATTAAGTAGAATTTCAGCAGACAGAAACGTGAGTTCAGGCAAGGGGTCAATACCAGCATAACAGTCCGATCCGTCGACATACACAGTAATCCAATAGACAAAGACGAGTAGGCAAGCAAAAGGTCCAAACACAAACATCGAGTCAGGCAGTCAAAGCAGAGGGGAAGATCCAGAATGTTCTTAGTCAGGTCAACAGGCAGAATCATACACAGAATAGGAAAACAGGATACTAGAGAAATGCTTGGTAAGGCAGGAATACTGGCAATACTTCACACAGGCCCAAAAGGCTAGCATGCTTATAAATGCTACAAACAGGAAATGACTAGAGAAGCAGAGGGAGTGGAGCACCATCAGTACTCGGGTGAGGGCTCCCTCTGCTGATTTGGCATTACACATGCGTCATTACGTCCCCATGTGACGCCATCCAACATCCCCTCCAGAATTTCACGTATAAACATATAGTTCGTCTTCGTGATGATGCCATATACAGTTTTGGGTGTTTCATTTTTAATTTTATGAAAGCTTCAAGTGCAGTTAATTGTTTGTACGTGCATACAGACGACGGTGGTGCTGAAGCTCTTTTATTTGCTGCCGTGTGTGTATCCTGTCACAAAATGTGGCGAAAAGTCCTACACGATGGTAATAGTGTGATTATAAGGTGTGTACATGTCTATACTGCACTTCAATAATGCGACTAAAACAGGAATACTCCACATGTCTTAATTCGATTTGTGTTTACTTCGATTATGAATTTAACCGGATTAAGGTAATCAAAAATCTCTGTTTACATGGTAGACTCTTAATCAGAGTATTGTCTTAATCGTATTAAAATCTGAGTATTGATGTCCATGTAAACATAGTCACTGATCAGCATGCTCAGGTGTGTTTGATTAGGGTTAGAGCTAAACTCTGCAGGAAAGTGGATCTCGTGAGCCAGATTTGAGGATCCCTGGCCTACAGTATATGAAACAACAGGTTCTGAAAAGGTCTCTTTTGGTTTGAGACATTCCAGTTCAATTGAGTGACTAAAGAATTTCCAGTCAATAGGCGCGTTTCCATTAAAGATTTGCGCAAAACTTTGGCGATATTTTATAAACGTCGACATAAAAGTATTGCGAAATGATGGCGTTTCCATTAACCAATGTTATGCGACTAAAACGTAACCTTTTGCCTCTCGCAATAAGTCATGGCAATGGATTTTGGTGAGATTTGATGGATTTTTTATATATTTATTCAAAGGAGGCGTATGCATGTATTTTTACAGAATCCATTAGGTGTATTTTCAATTCGCAATTTTAATTTGCGCAATTTGAAGGGGAATGGAAACGCGCCTAATGTTAGTATTTCTCCTAGTTGTATTACAGGGCTGCCTGCACAAAACCTGCATGGGCCCAAAGGTACAAAAGTTGCTCTGGGCCCACACCGGGCCATCATGGGACTAATGTGGACAGTCCTCTAGAGTGGGCTTCTCACAGAGAGCCTGCGGTGAGCCCAAAGCTGTGGTCCTCGCCTGAGTAAGCCTGCTCTGGGCCTGTTTAGGTTTGGTGTGGGCTGGCCCAAGTCCACTGTGCCCACAAAATTTTGAGTTTCAGTTGTAGAAAGCCAGTTAAAGTAAGAAGAGGAACTGTGATCTGAATGTGTGAGAATTCACAGCATCATCCGTCCAAACTGGGTTCAGAGATGATCTCAGATCTGTGTGGGTTAAACCAGTGCGGTCAAACTAACAGAGTTTCCACAGCTAGCAGCAACACACTTCTGAAACACTAGAACACAAACCATGACACAAAGAGACAAAAGATGACCATCAGAGATGAGAGGGAAAATAATGTGTGTCAGTGTGTTGATATGATTCAGTTAAGTCTGGTACAAATGTGTGTGAAGACTTTTTGCTTGACCAAGCTGGACTTGAATACTAATTATTTCAAACTACATTAAAAACTGTTGAATTCATTTTCTAAAAGTGAGTCATGGATAGTGGAAACCTTCTCAGCATCAAACCAGTTTTATGACTAATAACTAAATGATTGTATTTCTAGAATTTAATGGAATGCAGGAAACTACTGAAAGAGGTGAAACTAACAGTAATGCACTTGTGCAAAAGTATCGCATATAGATTGTGTTCAGACCAATTGTGGTTAACAATACGCAGTTCTGACACGCTTCACAAAATATAAAGCAGCACTTCTCCATTACACTCAGGCATTGTGTCACTAAATATAAATGCTATAAATAACTTTAGCATGATGTAAACACTCAGTCGATCAGAGGATCAGAGGGAGTGAACAAACACAGGAAGAGCTGATAGTATCTAAAGAAAGAGTTGAGAGCATATAATGAAGAGGAAGACTGACAGAAAGAGAAGATGGCTGATAAGTGTGATCTGTGTCCGCTGGGACTGATCTTTCTCTCTTCACTTCTCACAGGTAAAGACATCTGTCTTTTCTCTACAACACATTTAGTTTAATTAGTCTGAGAAAGAGTTTCAACATGATCAGTTTATTCTTGTGTTACATAAAGAACATACTGGATTATTCCTGAATGAACTAAAACTAGACAGTTTCACACTCAAACATCTGATGCTGAATTATCTTCATATCAAGAGTGTGTTTGTGATTTCAACAGCTCTCTGATAAAGAAACATAGCTTATTCTGGAGAGTGTTGATGTTTGCCTACAAAACCACAACTGGCGCTGCACCAATATACCTAAACTTGCTAGTTCAAACTTCTGCGCCCTCCAGAACTTGCGTTCTGCAAGTGAATGACGTCTTGTGGTGCCATCCCAAAGAGATACCAAATCACTCTCACAGACCTTTTCCTGGACTGTGCCCAGCTGGTGGAATGACCTCCCGATCTCAATTCCAACAGCTGAGTCTTTAGCCATTTTCAAAAAACATCTAAAGACACTCAGATGTTCTTGTGTTTCAGGTTCCAGTGAAGTGAATGATGCTGAATGTGTCTGAAATTATACTCAGAAATCCAACCACACAGATCTGCAGCCAACTTCCAAATGAAATAATATTAGAAATCGTATTGTCTAACTACAGCATAGCATCATTTAATAATAATAATAATTCATTACATTTATATAGCGCTTTTCTGCTTTTCTAAGCACTCAAAGCGCTCTACATTGTGAGGGGGGTGTCTCCTCGTCCACCACCACCATTTGTATTTGTGTCTATCACGGCGGCCAAGAAAGAGGTTCTGGTTGGTGTCCACTCAGTGCAGGTGGTGTAAGCGCCCTCTGCTGGTGGATGGTGGCTCGTAAAATAACTGGAAGGCAAAATGAATTAGCTGAATGTTTGTTTGCCTTTATTAGTGTTGGAAACTCAGAAGTGAAGACCAGGAGACTCTTGGGTGTCTTCAGCAGAGTTCTTTATTGAGAACGCACTGCGTGGCTCTGCAGTCATCAAAAGCCTAACTAAGGCAGTGTTACATTGTAGTTTATATACATTTAGGGGGCAGTGCTTAGGAATGGAGACAAAGCACCTGGGTGATAACCTTAAACAAAGCATGCAAATGAATTATTCAGGTATAGCAGCCTGCCCCATTTAGCCACTCCTAATACAATCAGCATAACTACCCAAAGACTGGGGCAGGGGCACCAAGAGCCATTACAAACAAAAGGTGGGAGTCTCCATCATTTGACTTACAATAAGAGAACAGGAACTGGCAGGAACCTCTTGCTACACACTTTGTTTAACAGAATCGTTGTAATCATCTTTACCATAAATGCTAAATACAATGTATTTCCCTTTAGTTTTTCAGGTGATTGTATTTAAGGACATAGGATCAGTAGATCTAAGACAGAATGTCTTTGTAATCCCACATTAGATAACGTATTACTTCATACAACATATTAATTAATGCAATGACTTAAAAATAATAATAAATAAATTTTAAAATAGTGTTCAATAAGTATACTGTCATCCATGTGTGTACACATTTTTATTATAAAAGACTAAAATCAGAACACAAAATCAGATCAAATTGTGGTACATTTTTGTTTTGGTCCTCCTGTAAAGTTGGTGAAATGTCTCTTACACCCTTCTGGTTCAGCCCTCGATATAGTGTTTACACAGAACAGATTGCTTGAAAGCAGCTTCACAATAATAAACCGGAAAACACATTGATAACATTGTGAAGTTCATTAATTATGAAACATTTAGACTCCCCTGTAATACGGTAACGTTTCCCTTTACCACTGTGCTGTGTATTTTAATACATTTTGTTTTACATTATTACGTCTGAATTTGAAAACTAAAACATTTAAAAAGTATTAAATATGAACTGCATGTTTGTAGCACAGCATACATTTTTAAAATCTAAAACAATATTCCATGTTAAATGGCTAAGCCATTGATTTGAAGTAAAATGTTGATTACTTCGACAGCATTTATAATAAGACATGGTGACAACATGAGAATGAACATAATGAAGCAAAATGCTCTGGATTTCTCAGAATCTGCACAATACACAGAAGATAGATACAGGAGGAACGAAACACCACTTCCGGTGAGGTGTAAACATTTTGCCCGTTTGTGGCCAACTGTAGATTTGTGTTCAAGTAAAATGATGATTGCTGAAGTACTGCATCAACATGTGCTTTACTGTGATTTTCACTTTCAGATTACTGCAGGAGCATTTTAGTTTTAACAGCATCACACCTTCTTACAGGTAATAATTACACAATCATATCTGACTCGAGACACTTCAACAGTTTCGCCCAGTGTTGTCATGATTATAATTGTCATTTTTCTTCTCCTGAGGAAGACAACAAAAAGATGGATTCCTGTAAAACTGACAGACATCATCACTTTCAATCTGATGAATTGGTTTGAATGTCTACTCTAAAATAAAATAAAGAAAAAGAAGAAAACTTGCCACTTTTCACACTTGGGTGCATGCAGTAAGATTAACATGGTAGATTTATTTTTTATTTATTTGACTTTTTTGTCTTTTATTATGGAAGATTCCTTTGTTTATTATGGAAGATTCCTTTGTAAATTACTTTCACAACTGTATGGCTTGTAATGAAGTTTAAAAAGTTCTGTGTTTCTTTCTTTCTTTCCCTTTTTGGCAAAGGATTGCTTACCGGAAGGGCATCCAAGATGTAGGTGACTTTGTTTCTTCAGTAGAACACAAATGAAGATTTGTAATTCCTTTAAACCATTGCAGTCTGTCAGTCATATAATGGCACTCAATGGTACTCACGGCTTTGAGAGAAAAAAACAAACAAAACATACACAGACCAAATTAAACCCTGTGGCTTGTGACGATACATTGAGGTTTAAAGACACGAAACGCTCAGTCTGTGCACTGAACTGAACAGTATTTTTTTTTTCTTACCTCTGATCCACCGCACGGATATCGTCACGAGCCACAGGGTTTAATTTGGTTTTGTCTGTGTATGTTTTATTTTATTTTTCTCTCAAAGCCGTGAGTCCCATTGACTGCAATTATATGACTGACAGACTACAACGGTTTGAGTTAAAACTCTTTGTGTTCTACTGAAGAATTCTGAAGAAGTCACCTACATCTTGGTTGCCCTTGCGGTAAGCAGATAAACAATTTTAGATTAAAAAAAAAAAAATTTTTGGGAGAACTATCCCTTATGAGCTGCACATATGCATTATAAGACAATTGAACATAATATGAAACTCATAAGAAAGCACAATGATATAATTTATATCATGAAGCAAAATGGCATACAAGAATAAAACCTTCTGACATTGTTCTTTAAGCAGGAACTCCATCTTTGAGTTGATCTGAATCTCAGTTGAATCTGCTGGTTTTGAAGATGAACTTTATTCACTGTGAAAACTTTAGATAATGTTTCTTCGTAATGTCTGGTTAGGACAGATTTATCCAGATGATATTTTATTGCTTGATGCATTATTGTGTCACATTTGGAGAGGATGAAGCATCAGACCTGAAAGATCTGAAGATGATCTACTTACGGTGAATGTTATTTGTATGTCTGTGTAGAGCAGAAGAGTGATTGAAACACTTCCCACATGCAGTGCAGTGATACGGTTTCTCTCCAGTGTGAATCCTCTCGTGTGATTTCAGGGCTCCTGACTGACTGAATCTCTTGTCACAGTGTGAACACTTGTAAGGTTTCTCTCCAGTGTGGATCCTCTCATGTGTTTTCAGGTCTCCTGACAGACTGAATCTCTTGTCACAGTGTAAACACTTGTAAGGTTTCTCTCCAGTGTGGATCCTCTCATGTGTTTTCAGGTCTCCTGACAGACTGAATCTCTTGTCACAGTGTGAACACTTATAAGGTTTCTCTCCAGTGTGGATCATCTCATGCTGTTTTAAACAGGTTGCTGTAGTAAAAGTCTTCTCACAGTCAAAGCACATGTACTCTCTCACACCAGTGTGTATTTTCTGATGTATTTTCAAACTTTGTAGATGTGAAAAACTCTTTCCACACAAATGACATGAATGTTGTTTCTCCTTTGTATGAACTCTCAGGTGTTTCTTCAGGTCTGAAGCTCTCAAAAATGTTTTCCCGCATTGATCACATTTGTACAGTTTCTCTCTAGTGTGGATGATCATGTGTATCTTAAGGGTTGATGATTGTGAGAAACTCTTGCCGCACTGATCACAAGTGAACGGTTTCTCTCCAGTATGAAACCTCATATGCCCTATAAGCTGTCCTTTTATTGTGAAACTCTTCCCGCACTGATCACATGTGTGTGGTTTCTCTCCAGTGTGGATCATCTCATGTGTTTTCAGGTGTCCTGACCGACTGAATCTCTTGTCACAGTGTGAACACTTGTAAGGTTTCTCTCCAGTGTGAATCCTCTCATGCAGTTTTAAACAGGTTGCTGTAGTAAAAGTCTTCTCACACTCAAAGCACATGTACTCTCTCACACCAGTGTGTATTTTATGATGTATTTTTAAATGATCTAGACGTGAAAAACTCTTTCCACACAAATGACATGAATGTTGTTTCTCCTTTGTATGAACTCTCAGGTGCTGCTTCAGGACTGAAGCTCTCAAAAATGTTTTTCTGCACTGAACACATGAGTATAGTTTCTCTCCAGTATGAACTCTCATATGAAGCTCAAGACTATGTTTGCATGTCGATCTCTTTCCACACTGAGTGCAGGTAAAATATTTTTTGGTTTTTCTTTTCTTTAAATCTTTCTGTTTGGTTTGAAAGCAACTCAAGGTTTTTTCTCTAGTTTTGACATGATTTTTCTCCTCAACTTCACTCAAATCTTCTTTCTCTTTGTTTTCTTCATTCAACTCTGAAATGAAAGCAAAGGTGGTTCATTTTAAATAACTCGTAAAAAGCAGAGAAATTTGGACATTAAAATTAATCTTGATATAACATTGTCAAGTAGATAATTATTCAAAATTTTGGTCATTGATCAAACATTTTACTTTATGTACAATTTACTTTTATGAACAGCATTAATGTGCAAAATCTCATTTTTACTTAGAGAATTAATATATTCTGCTCTTATTAAATGTACCATCAGCAGCAGAAAAAAATCTGGTGTTTCAGCGATGACTAATCTGAACACCTCTGATTGGCCACTGCATACATAAGCTCAACAGAGTCGTGTGTGATTGGTTATAATGTACAATGTTGTAAAAATTATGTAAAAAAAATATTGAAGCAGCATGAGCAGATCTAAATTTAATGGCGCAATTGACACTTTTCATTTAATTTTCACTTTATTATGTCACACAAAAAAAATGTGCAAAAGATCACTCATCTCATTAAAATAGGCTAATATTATCACTTATGTTATGCTATTTTGCTTGCCCGTTATTACACATAATACAACAACAATCATTTTTCTGTCCAATTTCAAAGAATTTTTTTTTTTTTTTTACATTTATTTGCCTGAATTTGTCAAAACCGTTGTAAAATTAACTTAATTTAGGTGTCAGAAGGGTTCGCCGAGGGCTCCACACTAGCTAGAACTGCTACTGTGTGCCATTATTCTGTATTATACTGAACTGACCGGACACTTCAGAGATTAAGAAACGCTCCTGATGTGTGATTCAGGTGCAAATTAAAGAAAATACATAACTTTTCTTAAATCATAAACAAAATTTGATTTCTTGATTATTTGACATTTTATAATAGTGAATTTAAAACTTCAAAACATGGAGCTGAAAGTAAAACTATATGACTAATAAGCCAATAAGTGCTCCTCTGCTGCCATCTACTGGTTAGAGTGGTTATTTGATGTATTTTTTAAATTTTAAATAATTGTTTGTTTACCACAAAATGTATTTGGTTATCCCATTAAAAATAACATTTAAATTGGATCATTTTTAGAGTTTAAAGTTCTGTAAATAGTTGTGTTGTCACTGAAAAGTGCTTGGATTTCTCTCTCAAAAGGTACAAACCCTGAAATGAATGAGGTAATAACATGTGACTATTTCTGCCACAGCACCATGTTATCCTGTAGTTAGCAACACATACTGTATCAGCGTCGTTTGATCTGTTTATAACAGAGAACTCTGCAGAATCTGAACGCTTCTCTCTGGATCTCGCAGCAGTAACAGTGTCATGAGATCAGCATTGGTTCTGTTCTGATCTCTGATATGTTTGTGCTGCGCTCAATTATCGGTCCGAGCTGATAAGCAGCTCAAACTAGTAGCACTGTTTTGTTACACTTTTGTTACGTTTGCTGTTTGAAGTTTCTCATATGCAATGGAAATAGCAGCGCTATATTATTGCAGAGCTCTAAAGATTTTTCCTATTACAGCAAATCTAAATCTGGTTGAAGCGTTATAACCATCAGCACTATTAATAAAGAAAGAAAAATAAACAGCAACCTGTTTGTTGTTCAGTATCTTCAGTGTGTTTGATTCTGCAGGGTTCTGGATCTCTCATCTTCTCTCTGTCCTCTTTAATAAACTCAGTCTTTACAGATTTCAGCTCTTCCTGATGCTCTGATGCTCGTCTTCACTTGTGAACTGATGGGAATATTCCAGCATTTATTGCTGAATTACTGTGGGCGGAGCTTCACTGATGATGATGTGTTTTCTGTGGGCGGAGCTTCACTGATGATGATGTGTTTTCTGGGGGAGGAGCTTCACTGATGATGATGTGTTTTCTGGGGGAGGAGCTTCATTGAAGGTGAATTGCAGCATGTGAGGAGCTGATCTGCCAAAATAAATAAAAAAATATCAGTTACTGCAGATTGTTTTCACAGCTTTATAGGTTACACTTTATTTTGATAGTCCACTTTAGACATTCTATTAACTATAAGTAACTTTCAATGACATGTTAACTAATTCTCATTAATTTGCAACTACATGTCTACTATCTCTCAGAGTAGACTGTTAGGGTATCAAGTCCTCTGTCGTGTGTGTCATGTGTTCCTGCCTCTTGTGTCCATATTTGGTTTGTTTCCTGTCCTTGTTTCATGTGATCATTAGCTAATTCTTATCCAGCGGTGTTTGTCTAATTATCCCGTGTATTTAAGTCCTGTCTGTTCTGTTAGATTTCGTCTGGTCTACTCGTTACTCCCCGGTGTTCCTGTCTATGTCAGCCTTGCCCTGCCTTGTTTGAAGTAAAGACTGTTATTTGAGTTTACTCCTCGTCTCCGTGTTCCTGTATCCTCCTCGTGTGTGCACCGTGACATAGGGTAGGTTTAGGGTTAGAATAAGTTGACATATACTTGCAAAGTTTCTGATAGTCAGTATGTTGTATGTTGTGGACCCATCAAAATAAAGTGTTAGAAGATATTAAGCAGATAGTCTACTGATACTCTAATGACTGCTAGTTGACATGTAGTTGCAAAGTTACTAATAGTTAGTAGCATGTCTAATAATAATGTTGAAATAAAGTGTTACCACTTAATATATATATATACATACCTTAAAATAATTTGTTACCCTGCTGATATATATATAATGATAAGAAATAGCCTACAGATTTGAAACAAATACCCTCAGTATTGACACCAGATCTCCTGTAAATTGCCACTTAAAGCTCCTTTCATTGAAGACATCAGCATAATAAATGAGGTGAAAACAGCAACTATTGACATGAAATAAAGGGTCTTTTCAGCAGCTGTTAATATTGATGAGTCTCAGATGATCAACACTCATTCAACAAGACATTCAGGATCATCAGCAGATCATCTCACTTTATTCTGAGTGTTTGCTGATAGAAACTGATTATAAGAGTCAGGATATAAGATAAAAGCCTATAAGTGTTCGAATGAAAGACAATACTGTTATTATCACAATGTGGCATGGCTAAAACATCAATAATAGGCTACAAAAACGCTAATAACACTCAGGTAGCCTATATACTTATCCAACAACACCATAGCCTAACACGTCCATATGAATCTTAATATAGTTAGATTTTTTCAGAACTACATTAATTGCAGTAAAGTACTTAGATCATTAACATGTTAACAGTTTTTCATGTACAGAAACTGACAACGATCATAAAACTTTAAAAAAAATAAAGAGCACCATAATTCATCAATATTAATCTATATTCACAGTTATGAATAGATATGAAATTTCCCACGTTCATAGGCTACTCATTACAGGGACAATAAAGTGTTTAGAAGTTATATATATTTCAATTTTAACAAGTAGGCTAAGAATAATCTGCCCGAGATTTGGTGCTACGCCCCTGTTTGTGCAAATAATGTAGCTACAATAAAGAAAGGTCAACTAAAAATAGGATTAAAAAATAATAAATGTAAAATCTGAGGCGAATGAAAATCCGCGGAGGGTCCAGCGTTTGGCGCCAGATCTTTATTCAAACACAAACCCCGCCAAAAATAACCAACAACAACAGAGTCTTCTGAGGAGAGTTCAGCAGTTCACATTTACACTGCTATCAAACACACTTACACAGTTTGTTTAAGCGACGGTTTAACGTACCTAAACTACGATCAGGGAAACCCTTTTTTTGTCAAACGTTACTTGTAATAAACACTAACTACTGTCAAAAGAACGATCCTTATTCCACAGATAAAGTGAATAATATCAGCGTTTTCTCCCGCATAGAAGTCCATTATAAGGAAACAGCTTAACGTGGTTTAACGTACCTTGATCGGTTTCAGTAAAGTTGGCAAGATATTCACAGATTCGACTTTTCCGGATCAATAACTCAAGCAGAACATGTTTACTACACAAATGATGCCTCTTTTCTTTCGTAGTGATGTCGAAAACGAGCTACAAGCGTGTTTTCCTCAAAACAAGCTTTCCTCCGCTCTGTAGCTACAAAACACACTGATCTCAAAGCGCTGGCTCTGAGAGACAAGTCTGAAGGGACCGTCTACAAAGTGCAAAACGCAAAAAAAGTGTTACTAACAAAATACTCAATAACTTCACAGCAGGACCGTTGCTAATGGGGTGAAAGGTGGTGACAATTCTAGGGGCCCCCACTGCCCAGGGGGCCCAACAAAATCCAGGAATTTTACTATATAGGCCCATGTTCTGTGAATAATTCTAATATTTTATTAGTTGTATTGGATATTATGAAAACCACAAAAAAAGCATGCAATTTGGTTCCATGCTTGTATATTGTACAGTATATGTTATGTGTGTGTGTAGGGGGCCCACATCAATATTTTTTCAGGGGGCCCCAATCCTCTAGCTATGGCCCTGCTTCACAGTAACACTGTAGTGTCACCAAATTCAGTTCACTGCTCTCCTGCTGGTTATACTACAACACTTATTTTGAAAACTATTGCTTTTACACATTTTTTTAAAGATTGTTTTAATGAAAAATAGTTAATACTGTAACATTAGTGCTGAAGCACGCAGGGGAGCTGGCCACCGCACAATACATTTTTTCATGGCAAGCTCAATGTTTCCTTGTTAATATCTTAAGAAAATATTTGAGCCTATATTGATTCTCTTACAATTTTTAAAGGTTCCTATCTTATAGTAAATAAGTGTCCATGACTTCAGATATGAAAAATCCAATTATTTATGTATCCACACCCTCATTGTGTGTGTGTGTTAATCTGTGTACGGGATGAATTTAGATTCAGTTATTACCACTCCATCATTGTAGCCATATAGATCTGCATAAATATAGAATATTAAATCACTCGGAGCTGTACATCGGTGCAATAGGTACATGAGCACTTTTAATGAGTAAAAGAGACCATTTCTGTGATTAATAGTTTTTATTTATTAAAGACTATAATAACTAGCCTACTAAAAATCTAAAATAAGTAGTTCTAATATAGTACACAGTGATTCCTGATTTTTTTTCAAAACCAATAATTTAATTTGTGCATAGCCTATATATAAAAGTATAAATAAAAACATTACAGAGAAAATATATGAACATTTATTGCTTAAATATGCACTAAAACACATAAATAATAATATTTGATTTGATTGGTCAGATTTAATAACAGCTATAGTAAACAAAAATATTTAAATTAATTTAATATTTATTTATAATTTATAAAACTGCATCAAAAGGGTAAATTTTGTGATGCAATTATCTACTTTCTGCTGTTATAACAGGGTTATTTTGTATGTCCTTTCACTTTTCTGTTTTGTTGTTTTAATGAGTTACTGACAAATGTACTGTTTTTTCTTTTGTTTCAGAGTTGATTGAAGATAATGAGGAGAAAGAAGAACTGAGTGAAGTTGAGGAGAAAAATCACGTCAAAAGTGGAGAAAAACCCAAGCAGAAAGATTTAAAGAAAAGAAGAGCCAAGAAATCTTTCACCTGCTCTCAGTGTGGAAAGAGATCGACATGCAAACAGAGTCTTGAGCTTCACATGAGAGTTCATACTGGAGAGAAACCGTTCACTTGTGATCAGTGTGGGAAGAGTTTCACACAATCATCAACCCTTAAGAAACACATGAACATCCACACTAGAGAGAAACTGTACACATGTGATCAGTGTGGTAAAACATTTTTGTGGGCTTCAACCCTGAACAAACACCTGAAAGTTCATACAAAGGAGTCATACAATGACACATTCATGTCATTTGTGTGGAAAGAGTTTTTCGTGTCCAGAACATTTGAAAGAACATCAGAAAATAAACACTGGTGTGAGAGAGTACATGTGCTTTGAGTGTGAGAAGACTTTTACTTTAGCGAGCAGTTTAAAACTTGTAAACTGTAAAGTGTTTTGACTCAGTGCATCTCAGTGTGGTATGGAAACAGCTCCAGCCAAGACTGCAAAGCCTTGCAGAGAGTTGTGCGCTTAGCTGAGCGTATCTCTGGGTCTGCTCTCCCCTCTCTGCAGGACATCTACCTCAAACGCTGCAGAAGCAGAGCTGTCAAAATCATCAAGGACTCAAATCACCCCGGTAACTGTCTCTTCACTCTGCTGCCATCTGGTAAGCGCTTCCGCTGCCTGATGGCAAAAACTGAGAGACTTCTTCCCCAGGCCATCAGACTCCCGAACTCAAACTCAGCCTCTTAACATCACCATGACTTCACTTATTAATCACTCACAATCAGTAAGATACTCACACTCATTATTCTCTACCTCATACTGACAGTGTCATTTGCACACATCACTTTCTGTGTTTTGGTATCTTATTTTTTTGAGATTGCTGCTACATGTCAACCATGTACAACCTATTTGCACATTCCTCTCTTGTACAGTCATGCTTATCTTATTTTAATATTTAAGTCTACAGTATACTATCATGCACATTTTATATTTTGTTCTTTATATCTTTTTTTATTCATTTCATTTTATGTATACTTCTTTGTGTTGTTTTCTATAATATTGCACTGTCCATGGAGCGGACCTGACTCACATTTCACTGCTGGTTAATACTCTCTGTATAATTGTGTATGTGACAAATAAATCTTGAACTTGAACTTGAACAAACACACCTGAAGCAGTGGGCAGCACCTGGGGAGAAGTTGTTGGTTTGGTGCCTTGCTCAAGGGTCTCACCTTTGGGTTTGTTATACTTGTATACTGGCATAAAGGCCTAAAACTTACAATTCACATCCTCACATCCATAAATAATTCATAATCAATCGATATATAATTACCTCTTATTTGGTTAGATGTAGTTAGAAGCTTCAGATCCTTTCTCCCAGTGTCCTTCCTTGCTCAGTCAAGTCCGGACCACTTGGAGCTCGAAAAAGGTTTTATTCAGGTTCAGATAACTGGTTACTAATAATTAATCACTCAGAGACTTGTTTAAAAAGTTTAACGAATCACCAATACAATGGATTCGTTTTATTAAAAACAATAACTCATAAGCAAATAACAAAAATAACAACGAGTAGTCTTCACCACGAAGTGTCGGCACTGACAAAATTTCTAAAAAACCTTTTTATAGTCTTGGATATCATTTGCATTAAACTCATCAAAAACCTCCCAGCATTCTTCCTCCTCATGTATGTCTCTGTCCCTGCCTTCTCTCATGCATGCAGGAAGCGCAACCTTTGTCACAGAAGCTACACAAGACAGTGTCAAAAGTCCAAATGGAAAAATTGCAACACCTTCTAAATATCAAGCATGTCTACTTCTACTTTATCATATATAAAAAATAGTAACACCTTTCCAAAAGCGTAAGCGAGGCATATGCGTATATGTCAAAACCACAATCTGACATCCCTACACAGGTGTGATAAAAACACTACGAAATGGTTGGCTAGAAGTTCCATTCAAAATGCATCTCCTTGCTCTTAACCGGGTTTTACAAAAATAAGCGAGGCATCTATATAGCAGTTAAAAACCACAAAGCAATCAACACTTGTAATCTCAAAATAGGATGCATCTTTTTACAGCATCTAACATTTCATACTCTTGTAACAGGATTCCGAATTTCCATTGCCCCTAATTCATTTGTTAATGTCTGTAATTCAGCCATAAAATAATGCAATTCAATCATTTCTTTCATCAATTTCATTATTCTCTTATTCGTCACTTCCTGCTTCCTTTGTAGACGCACCATCGCTCTCAGTTTGAAGAGGATTTTTGGATTCTCCATTTCCCTTCTGAGCCCGCCTGCGCCGTTCCTTCTCCTGTTTCTTCACCTTCCGGCTCCAGTTCCGCTGTAATCCTTGCACAATAAAATCGTCAAAATCAATCTCTATTTTGTCTGGTTGTTTGTTACCGTTCCCAATTGAGGATTGATCAGGAAATTGCATATTAGTTAGGTCAATTTGTCCTACAGGTTACAAGTCCGACTCTCTAACCATTGTATTGTGGTTGGTCTTGTGGAGTATGCAGTAACAAGTGAATTTCCCCAGTGTGGGATTAATAAAGTCTATCATATGATATCATATCATACAGTATCATGAACACACCTGGAGCAGTGGGCAGCACCTGGGGAGCAGTTGGGGGTTCGGTGCCTTGCTCAAGGGTCTCAGCTTTGGGTTACAAGTCCGACTCGCTAACCATTAGGCCACGACTACTCCACAGGCTGCTGTCACTTTAAGAAATAACGCATGGATCCAAAATTCTGACACACCAGATTTTCTCCAATATATCGCTTTACCTCTTGTATACATCTTGTACATATCAATATATCTTGTTTTCATAATCCTTGGAAGTCAAATTCATAATGGAAAATCAAATTAATCGCACAGCCCTAAAGTACAAGAATTGTATCCGGTGGGAAAGGGCCCAAAATGGCTCTTGTGATATTGAAGGGTGCAGACCCCTGCCCTCGGGGGTCACGAGGGGTCACGCTGTATGGAACTTGGGTGTTTGCAGGCCTGGAGAGTGTCACGTAAATGTGCCTTTTCCTGTTTCCGGGCTTCTACTATGGATTTATGCATAGTGTCCACGAGGCAGCTCTTAACCGTATGTTGCTTAAATGACTCTTCAGTTCATTGAGACAAAGGAGTTCTCTTTTCCCTTGATTGGATTAGCTATTATCATGTTGAGAGGAACTAATCCAGACAATGAGGGTGTTGTCAGTTTTACCACCTCGTGATGGCTGTGTGGGGGAATCTTTAGATCCTATTTTGGGAATGTGTTTATTCTGCAGCTTTTTGGTGGGTCTGTTCTGCAGAGGCCTTACACAATGAAGAACAAAATAAAAAATAAATCTCAGTCTCTCTTAAAAGTGTTACAGTCTCTTCTTCAACTTCCTGAACAAGAACAGTTTGTAAAAACTCCTGCTTTCCTTCATGAAAGAGTAACAAACTACAAGTGACACATATGCATTATAAGACAACTGAACATAATATGAAACTCATAAGAAAGCACAATGATATAATTTATATCATGAAGCAAAATGATATACAAGAATAAAACCTTCTGACTTTGTTCTTTGTGGAGGAACTCCATCTTTGAGTTGATCTGGATCTCAGTTAAATCTGCTGGTTTTGAAGATGAACTTTATTCACTGTGAAAACTTTAGATAACGTTTCTTTGTCATGTCGCTTGTTATGACAGATTTATCCAGATGATATTTTATTGCTTAATGCATTATTGTGTCACATTTGGAGAGGACGCAGCATCAGACCTGAAAGACCTGAAGATGATCTAGTTCAAGTTCAAGTTCAAGTTGAGCTTTATTGTCATTCCGCTGCATGTGGGGACATACAGTGGAACGAAATGTCGTGCCTCACAGGACCATGGTGCTACATAAATACAGACATACAACAATGAAGTAAAAACACTATAAACCTATACACAAAAACTAACCTACTGACAGATTTGACTAGGTATACTATATATAAATGTTTACCGTATACAACTAAAGATAAGGATAGAAAATACAAACTATACAATCTGTTTACCCTGTACAACTAAAGATAACGATAAAAAATACAAACTATACAAACTATGCGAATGCTTCACATAAATACTGTACATGTGCAGAGAGAAACATTGCGAGTCAGCAGCTGGCTGGGGAACAGTACAAGATGGTTTGTAGTGGTGCATGAGCATGTAAACATACATATATTGCTGAGTCTTTTGTGGGATTGTGTACACATAGTGTTAGGAAAAGTGTCTAGTGCATAGAGGAGAGTGTGTTACTACAGGTGGTTTGTACAGGCCCACTCACCTGTGTGTAGCACACTTGGATTGCACAAAAAAAGTTTACAGTTTTTTCGCTGGTGTGGTAAGGTTGGGGGATGTTTGGGGAGGAGAGGGGAGAGGAGAGGGGAGGGGGGGGGGTCCATGTTTCAGGAGGTAGGGGATTGTATGGGGTGTCAGAGGCGGGCGGGGTGATTTGAGTTCAGGGCTCTCACAGCCTGGGGGAAAAAGCTGTTGAGCAGTCTGGCGGAGTGGGCTCTGATGCTCCGGTACCGTCTTCCTGATGGTAGGAGCTGGAAGAGACTGTGGGAGGGGTGGGTGGGGTCCTTCACGGTGCTGTTTGTTTTGCTGGAGCATCGTGCAAGGAAAATGTCCAGGATGGATGGGAGAGGGGCACCGATGATCTTAGCAGCCGTGTTCACTGTCCGCTGGAGGGTCTTGCGGTCAGCAGCACTGCAGTTCCCGTACCAGACAGTGATGCAGCTGGTCAGCACACTCTCGATGGTGCCCCTGTAGAATGTGTTGAGGATGGGTGGTGGGAGACTTGCTCTTTTCAGCCGGCGGAGAAAGTGTAGGCGCTGTTGTGCCTTCTTGGAGAGTGACATGGTGTTGGTGGTCCAGGTGAGATCCTCTGTGATGTGCACCCCCAGGAATTTAGTGCTGCTGACTCTCTCCACAGTCGAACTGTGGATGGTCAGTGGGGGGTGGTCAACGGAGTTTCTCCTGAAGTCCATCACAACCTCCTTTGTCTTCTCCACATTGAGGGACAGATTGTTAACGCCACACCACTCAGCCAGCTGTGCCACTTCCTCTCTGTAGTGCGTTTCATCGTTGTTGCTGATGAGACCTACCACTGTTGTGTCATCAGCAAACTTGATGATGTGGTTGGAGCTGAACTTGGCAGTGCAGTCGTGGGTCAGCAGCGTGAAGAGCAGCGGGCTGAGCACACAGCCTTGTGGGGCACCTGTGCTCAGTGTGGTAGTGCTCGAGGTGTTGTGGCCGACACGGACTGACTGAGGTCTTCCGGTTAGAAAGTCCAGGATCCAATTGCAAAGGGAATTGTTAAGGCCCAGCAGGTTTAGTTTATTTATGAGCTGTTGTGGGATAATTGTGTTGAATGCTGAGCTGAAGTCGATGAACAGCATTCTAACGTAGGAGTCTTTATTTTCTAGGTGGGTAAGAGCCAGGTAGAGGGTGGAGGAGATTGCATCGTCCGTAGAGCGGTTTGGATGGTATGCAAACTGCAGCGGGTCAAGTGTGTTGGGGAGGCTGTTTTTGATGTTGTGCATGACTAACCTCTCAAAGCACTTCATCATGATTGGAGTCAGTGCTATGGGACGGTAGTCATTTAGACAGGACACAGGTGATTTCTTTGGTACCGGTATGATTGTTGTGGATTTGAGACATGTGGGGACGACTGCCTGGCTCAGCGAGGTGTTGAAGATATCTGTTAGGACATCCGTCAGCTGTGCAGCACAGTCTTTCAGTACACGGCCAGGTATGTTGTCAGGACCCGCAGCCTTGCGTGGGTTAATCCTAGATAGGGTCTTCCTTACGTCGGCTGGAGACAGACAAAGCGCCCGGTCGTTGGGAGGTGTGGGCAGTTTTTGTGCAGGTGTGTCATTCTGCATTTCAAACCGTGAATAAAAGTGGTTGAGTGCATCGGGGGGGATGTGTCCTCATCACAGGCCTGTGGCGGGGGCTTGTAGTCAGTGATGGTCTGAATGGCTTGCCACAGGCTCCGTGTGTCTCTGCTGTCTGTGAAGTGATTGTTGATTTTTTGAGCATATGACCGTTTTGCATTTTTGATGCCACAGGACAGATTGGCTCTTGCTGTTTTGAGGACTGCTTTATCTCCTGATCTGAATGCTTCGTCTCTGGTCTTTAGCAGCCCACGAACCTCTGCTGTCATCCATGGTTTCTGGTTTGCACGTGTGGTGATGGTCTTGGTGACTGTCACATCATCCATGCACTTTTTGATGTAAGCAGTCACGGTTTCAGTGTACTCATGCAGGTCTGTGTGGTTGTTGTAGGTGGCTGCCTCTTTAAACATGTTCCAGTCTGTGCACTGAAAGCAGTCCTGTAGTGTTGAGGTAGCATCATTTGGCCAAATTGTGATGAGTTTTTGAACCGGTTTGGCAAGCTTGAGAAGTGGTCTGTATGTTGGGATTAGCATAACAGAGATGTGATCCGAGTACCCGAGGCGGGGGCGGGGTTCAGCTTTGTATGCGTTTTTCCCTGTTGTATAAACAAAATCCAGTGTATTATTTCCCCTTGTCGCAAAATTCACATGTTGGTAGAATTTTGGCAAAACTGTCTTTAAGTTTGCGTGGTTAAAGTCACTGGCTATGATGAAAAAGCCGTCGGGGTTATTTGTTTGTTGTTCGCTGATGGCGCTGTACAGCTTGCGAAGCGCGTCCTTAGCGTTTGCACACGGTGGTATGTAAACCGCGGCAATAACAATGGCCGTGAACTCACGCGGCAGATAGAACGGTCGGCACTTCACAAACATAAACTCCACCAGCGATGAACAGTGTTTTGATATTACCGCAGCATTGTTACACCATTCTCTGTTGATATAAACACACAAGCCACCCCCGCGGGTCTTACCAGACAATGATGAGTCCCTGTCTGCTCGATAGCAGTTTAATCCATGTAACTGAATGGCGGAGTCCGGGATGTTGTTGTTTAGCCATGTTTCGGTGAAAACAAACACACAGCAATCCCTTGCCTCATGCTGTGTAGACCGAGTGAGTTGAATTAAGTCCAGTTTGTTTTCCAGAGAGCGAACGTTTGAGAGCATGAGTGTTGGGAGAGCCGGTCTTGTGGGGTTAGCCCTTAGCCTGGCTCGTATACCTCCGCGTTTACCGCGCTTCCGTCCTCTCTCACACCGCTTGCGACGCTGCCTTGTGCGGGTAGCGTCAGTAGGCGAGGCCGCGGTCTCGAGGTCAGGCTCCAGCAGTAAACAAAGGCCTCGTAGCTTCTCAGTAGCCGCCTGCGAGAGTTGGTGTTTGTACGCGTTGCCGATGTCCAAAAGGCTTCGGCGATCATATATGTGTTTTTCCTTATGGGTTAGCGGTAGATTTACACTATTTGGAGACGAACAGACGACATTAAAAGACATAAAAGCACCGTCTTTGGGACCTGGAGCAGCCGCTGCGTCTGAACGCACCGCCATCTTCCTTCCTTCCACAAGCACAATCTACTTACTGTGATTGTTTTTTGTATGTTTGTGTAGAGAAGAAGAATCACTGAAATGCTTCCCACATGCAGTGCAGTGATACGGTTTCTCTCCAGTGTGGATCCTCTCATGTGTTTTCAGATTTGATGAATGTCTGAATCTCTTGTCACAGTGTGAACACTTGTAAGGTTTCTCTCCAGTGTGAATCATCTCATGCTGTTTTAAACAGTTCGCTGTAGTAAAAGTCTTCTCACACTCAAAGCACATGTACTCTCTCACACCAGTGTGTATTTTATGATGTATTTTCAAACTTTGTAGACGTGAAAAACTCTTTCCACACAAATGACATGAATGTTGTTTCTCCTTTGTATGAACTCTCAGGTGCTGCTTCAGGTCTGAAGCTCTCAAAAAAAAATTCCCGCATTGATCACATGTGTACAGTTTCTCTCTAGTGTGGATGTTCATGTGTATCTTAAGATGTGATGATCGTGATAAACTCTTCCCGCACTGATCACAAGTGAACGGTTTCTCTCCAGTATGAACTCTCATGTGTGATGTAAGGTCTCCTTTTTGAGTGAAACTCTTCCCGCACTGATCACATGTGTGTGGTTTCTCTCCAGTGTGAATCCTCTCGTGTGTTTTCAGGTGTCCTGACCGACTGAATCTCTTGTCACAGTATGAACACTTATAAGGTTTCTCTCCAGTGTGAATCCTCTCATGTGTTTTCAGGTCTCCTGACTGACTGAATCTCTTGTCACAGTGTGAACACTTATAAGGTTTCTCTCCAGTGTGAATCCTCTCGTGTGTTTTCAGTTCTCCTGACCGACTGAATCTCTTGTCACAGTGTGAACACTTGTAAGGTTTCTCTCCAGTATGAACTCGCATGTGAAGCTCAAGATTATATTTGCATGTCCATCTCTTTCCACACTGAGTGCAGGAGAAAGATTTCTTGGTTCTTCTTTTCTTTAAATCTTTCTGAGTTTGAGAGCAACTCAAAGGTTTTTCTCCAGTTCTGAAGTGATTTTTTCCCTCAACTTCACTCAATTCTTCATTCTCCTCATTTTCTTCAATCAACTCTGAAAAAAATGGTTTATTTTCATTAACTCATAAAAAAAAAATGTGAAAAGACATAAACATGAATCCTGATGTATGAGGAGAAAGTACACAATTGTTATACAACATTTCAATCATTTTGATGCAGTTTTATAAATACATCTAGTGCATTTTATATATACACCTCTGAAACTTCTTCATTCATCATTGAATGAGGAACATTGATCTTCAAATTATGATTTTTAAAACATTATAGGCACAAATCCCATGTTTCTATAGGGAGAACTATTAAATATGTTTGATCAACTACACAGTTATATAACATCAGTGGCGTGCACAGACCCCCGGAGGGGCACAATCGTGGATGGGGGTGGGTGTGTTTGTATGGGTTTGGTCCCCCTCTGTAGCTTCTTGTCAAAGAATGAGGCAGAAAATACATTCCATAGGCTACTAATGCATCGATTAGAAATGGATTATAAATACACTTAATTATGATGAAAATACCAGAGATCAGTGGCGTGCACAGACCTCCGGAGGGGCAGGGGCAAAATGGCGTAACGAGGGCACAATCGTGGAGGGGGGGGGGGTGGCTAGGGGTGGGCGATATGGCAAAAATATCACTATTTTTTTTAGAAATATCATGATTCACAATTTTATCACGATTCTTTGTCATGTTGGTTTTTCTATTTTGCAAGTTGTTTGAGCATTACAGACAAACTAATTTCCTTATTATAAAGACAAAGCCTTTTAAGGTAACAAAATAAAAAAAGTATGGCGGATATTTAGGCCAAAGTGGGTGAAGATAAACATATTTGTCATTATTTTTTCTTTGTTATTAAAAAATGAGAGCAAAGATACACATTACAAATACACATAATATACAAATAAAATAAACTGTTTTATTTTCAGGTACAGTAGGTGTATTTAGCAGCATTCAAGAAACTGAATGAACAAATATAAAAATAAAACACTATATAGACTGATTCCTATTAAAGCAACTAGGGTTGTCACGGTACCAAAATTTCAGTATTCGGTACCAATACCAGTGAAAATCCACGGTTCTCGGTACCAATTTCGGTACCAAAGCAAAAATATGCTAATTAAAAAACAATTTTTTATTAATAAAGTTAAACAAAAATAAACTGCACAAAAACCAATGCCATTCTTTATGCTTATTTAAAATTATTTCAAATTTTTCCACAATTAATAAAAGTAAACAAGTTCCACCCAAATGTTTGTCATATTTCTGCTTCTGCTGAAAAACATCTGTAAACTGTGTGTTTTAGGGTTTGCTGGTGCTTCATGATCTTCCTGCAGCTGTAAAAGCAAAATATAATATTAGTAAAGCAGTGGGCCGAGTCTGACCAAATGCACCATTAGATCATTGACTCCAGCTAAAATATAACATTTCAGTAAATAACAAACCTCAGCTTTTATAATAAATTTAGATATGATTACATATATTTTAAGACAAGTGTATATCAAATAGATGGAAACTGTAGTATTAAAAACACTTTACATGACCTATCAAATAAACAATAGTTATACAGGTGCTGGTCGTATAATTAGAATATCATCAAAAAGTTGATTTATTTCACTAATTCCATTCAAAAAGTGAAACTTGTATAATGTATACATTCATTCCACACAGACTGATATATTTCAAGTGTTTATTTATTTTAATTTTGATGATTATACTGACAACTAATGAAAACCCCAAATTCAGTATCTCAGAAAATTAGAATATTACTTAAGACCAATACAAAGAAAGGATTTTTAGAAATCTTGGCCAACTGAAAAGTATGAACATGAAAAGTATGAGCATGTACAGCACTCAATACTTAGTCGGGGCTCCTTTTGCCTGAATTACTGCAGCAATGCGGCGTGGCATGGAGTCGATCAGTCTGTGGCACTGCTCAGGTGTTATGAGAGCCCAGGTTGCTCTGATAGTGGCCTTCAGCTCTTCTGCATTGTTGGGTCTGGCATATCGCATCTTCCTCTTCACAATACCCCATAGATTTTCTATGGGGTTAAGGTCAGGCGAGTTTGCTGGCCAATTCAGAACAGGGATACCATGGTCCTTAAACCAGGTACTGGTTGCTTTGGCACTGTGTGCAGGTTCCAAGTCCTGTTGGAAAATGAAATCTGCATCTCCATAAAGTTGGTCAGCAGCAGGAAGCAT
Organism: Aspiorhynchus laticeps; assembly: GCA_023376895.1. NCBI lineage: Eukaryota > Metazoa > Chordata > Actinopteri > Cypriniformes > Cyprinidae > Aspiorhynchus > Aspiorhynchus laticeps. Next base: position 45,316,756 of record CM041794.1, on the reverse strand, counting down.
GAAGTGCTCTAAAACTTCCTGGTATACGGCTGTGTTGACCTTGGACCTCAGAAAACACAGTGGACCAACACCAGCAGATGACATGGCACCCCAAACCATCACTGACTGTGGAAACTTTACACTGGACCTCAAGCAACGTGGATTCTGTGCCTCTCCTCTCTTCCTCCAGACTCTGGGACCCTGATTTCCAAAGGAAATGCAAAATTTACTTTCATCAGAGAACATTACTTTTGGACCACTCAGCAGCAGTCCAGTCCTTTTTGTCTTTAGCCCAGACGAGACGCTTCTGACGCTGTCTGTTGTTCAAGAGTGGCTTGACATGGACCCTGAAACCCATGTCTTGCATAGGTCTGTGGTAGTGGTTCTTGAAGCACTGACTCCAGCTGCAGTCCACTCTTTGTGAATCTCCCCCACATTTTTGAATGGGTTTTGTTTCACAATCCTCTCCAGGGTGCGGTTATCCCTATTGCTTGTACACTTTTTTGTTGAAGGCACTTTTCCTTCCCGTCGCCTCTCTATTAATGTGCTTGGACACAGAAATCTGTGAACAGCCAGCCTCTTTTGCAATGACCTTTTGTGTCTTGCCCTCCTTGTGCAAGGTGTCAATGGTCGTCTTTTGGACAACTGTCAAGTCAGCAGTCTTCCCCATGATTGTGTAGCCTACAGAACTAGACTGAGAGACCATTTAAAGGCCTTTGCAGGTGTTTTGAGTTAATTAGCTGATTAGAGTGTGGCACCAGGTGTCTTCAGTATTGAACCTTTTCACAATATTCTAATTTTCTGAGATACTGAATTTGGGGTTTTCATTAGTTGTCACTTATAATCATCAAAATTAAAAGAAATAAACACTTGAAATATATCAGTCTGTGTGGAATGAATGTATACATTATACAAGTTTCACTTTTTGAATGGAATTAGTGAAATAAATCAACTTTTTGATGATATTCTAATTATATGACCAGCACCTGTATAGTGCAATTCTTCTTCTTAGGGTTAAATTCAGAATTTACAAATACATAAAATCAATCAAAGTTCAATCTTTTAAAATTATTTAATGCACAATGAACAAACATGAATGATCAAGTGTTTGTATTAAATAACATTCACAAACATTAATTAATGTTGTAAAAATATATTGTTCACTCACTGTAAGTTGATGTTAGATAATAACATGAAGTCATTGTAAAGTCTATACAGGAGATAACGTTTGACTGTACTTTCATTTAATACAAACTGTGTACATATTTAATTTTAAAGGGCTTTTAAACCTGCTAGTTATCCAGCCAAGAACAACAACAACTAGCAACTAACTAGCAAAACAAAAAAAAAAGCAGGCCAGAACTGTTTTCTGATGGACTGATATGACATAAACACTGTTAACTGTTTGTACATTCTCCAACACGCATATTTTAGACTCACAATTCATTTAAAAGCCTCTGGTGTGTAACAATAGTAAACACCATCATGTCCTCCTGTTGTTTTTACCCTAATAAAAGTTATAGGCGCATTAAGTAGTTAATAAAGAAACTTCATTCTAATGCTCATTATATTAGCGTTAGCCGCGCTTATGCTAAGGATTAACTCCGCTATAACGGCAGTTTATTTTAATCCGACATTCAAATTCAAATATGGAATAATATTCATAACAGAATATCTAAATATTAAATTGAAACTTACCTGCTTGAACTCTTTCATTTGATCCGGGTGTCAGTCTTTAAAGCGTTGTTAGGTTGATTCATTTGCTCCTTTTGATGTCGCACGTCTCAGTGCTGTTATGAAGAGAGCGCATCTGTGCAGCTTTCAGATCGTGCAGCAAGAACCGGGTCGACCGGGTCCTCGGTACCACCGGGTCTTAAAGAAACTTGGTACCGTGACGTTTTCTTCTTTTTAGTACCGACTTGGTACCGAAGTACCGGGTCTTCTGACAACACTAAAAGCAACTGTATTAAAGTTTTTCAGTCAAGAGTAGTGAGTTATTTTTCTCTTTGTGTTTGGTGTTTTATTAACATTAAAGGAACAATTCACCCAAAAATTAAAATAGGCTAGTGTTTTATTTTTATACCTTCATTTACTCCCTCAAAAGTTGTTTTAAACCTGAATGTGTTTCCTTCTTCTGCTAAACATAAACGCTATGTTGAAGAAGGTGGAAAACCAAACAGTTGCTGGTCAACAGTGACTTACATAGTATTTTTGTTCTCCTACTGTTAAAGTCAATGTGGACCAGCAACTGTTTGGTTACCCATATTCTTCAAAATATCTTCTTTTGTGTTCAGCACAAGAAATAAATTAATGCAGGTTTGGGACGACATGTGAGTGAAAAAATAATGACAGAAATTAAATTTTAGGGTGAACTATCCCTTTAATGACAAGCGGCAGCATGTTTAGTACTGTCCCTTTAAGACCTGCACGCAGAATATACAGACACGCATCCGTTTCTCTAAGCTGTTTACTTTCATTTTAGACATAACCAACTGAGTCTATACATAAACCCTGTGTGTTTTGACAGTATTAGCACAAAACATAACTTAGTTCAGTAATCAGGTGCTGATTGACGGGCTTTTTATCTAGCGCACTTTGGGTGTATTTGCTCAGAAAAAGGCACTCGTCAGAACAGCACACGAATGATATTTTAAAGCAGATGCAGATAATGTACTTTTGTGATTGTGAATAAGTGCAGTGTCCCGTGAGAGTAACTCTACCGCTGAGTTAACACTGATGTGAATTTATGTGGCGTTGTACAGTATATTGATACGGCGGCGCCAGAACTGCAGCTGATAGATGTGCGCTCTACGCTATTTCTTCAAAAGCAGATCGTGGAGACATTTTTATCGTCCACGATCAAAAATCCTCATATCGTACACCCCTACCCTCGGCAGAAATCACAGACCGGGGGCACCGGACCAAAAGGGCACTTTAGCGTCGGACCTCAAAGGGGCAGGAAAGGATTTTAGTCTTAAATGTATCTGAGTATTTAAGGTTTCTCTGTGAATCAGGAAAATCTGAAAATGAACGAGCCGGCGCGCAGAGGGTTAAAGCCGCTGCATTCAATTTTATCTTTAGACGGTAAATTTACATTTCAAATTCAATATTGATTTTAGAACCGTTGAAATTATTTACTGTATGCAACGCAAGTACTTTATAATTAACTGTAATTTAATTACCTAAAAATGAACAGTAATCCCTTACTTTACTTTTTCAGTGGATAAGTAATTTAATTACAGTAACGCGTTACACCCAACACTGATAAGAAGCAATCAAAACCAACAAAAGAGCAACAACGTGCAAGTGCTATAACAAGTCTTGGTTAGCCTAACGCAGTACACATAATTTTTTTTTTTTTTTTTAAGAAAACGAGTAGATAGAATATAGAAAAAAGAAACCTAGTTTTTTTTTATTTATTTCATAATTAGGAAAATCATATGTCATTCTTCATAAATATGATTCATTTCTGTAGAGCTGTACTGTGAATAAGAATCAAATGACTGAGTTCAGCTTTGAGAAAGAAACCAACCTGTTTGTTCCTCAGTATCTTCATGTTTGATGCTGAATACTTCTGCAATCCTAATGTCTTCACTTTCCTCTTTAATAAACGCCATCTTTATAATAGTGTGTCACGTGGATGTTTTTCTGTGAGTTTGGACAAGATGAGAATAATTAAAGAAAATAAATGTGTTAGTCGTGTGCAGATGCACTTTACTTAAAAACATAAATAAATAATACCTTCTAAAATGTTATACAAAGCATTACAATGCTGCTTTCAGTAATAAAACATTAATTTAAGAGTTCTCGTTAGAAGCATAAAGTGCCTGAACAGTTCAAATGCTCAAAACACAAACCTTTCTTCAACCAAATCACAACAGAGCAGGAGTGTGACACAGCCTTATGATGTCATATCTCCCCTCCAAAATAAGAGTCCCGTTCACACGCTAAAATCAGAAATGTGCAGACATATTCAAATAGAAATAATAAAGCATATCAACGATGTTCAGAGTTAAATCCTTGAAGAAATACATATGGATGTTGTGCTAAAAAATAACTAGAAATGAAAGAGTTTCACTCCAGTCCATCAGCAGCGAGATAAAAACTACATTCAAATTCAAAACCCATCTTTGGAAAAAAATATTAGAAGAGTAATGTTATAATTTAGTTTGTCTCGCGTCCCATTAGATTATATGGATAATTTCAAATCCCTGGTAGCCCTTCGGGCAGGTACTCTTCAGATTTTGGTAGCCCGAAAATTAGTTTAACTAGCCCAAATAAAAAAAAGACCATAAATGTCAATCAAAAACATTTTCAATACACAAATATCACGGAAAGAGTTTTATTTTACTATTTACAGGCAATGTTCCCTCTAATGTTTTTTTTTCTTGCTGAGCAGAACTTTTCTCTATTTGGCGGATATTTCGGGCACCTGATTACTGAAGTGTGTAACTTTTAACTTCAATGTGCTATTTATATTTGATTGGACCCTTGATGTAACTAAATGATGTATATTTTAGGTTACCTGAGAAAACATTTTTTACAATATAAATACACTGCAGTTCAAAAGTTTGGGATCAGTAAAGTTTTTTTTAAAGAAGTGTCTTATGCTTATCAAGGCTGTAGCCTATTTGATAAAAAAAACAGAATATTATTTCACAAAATAATATTGTGAAATATTATTGCAATTTAAAATAAATGTTTTCTATTTTAATATACTTTAAAATATAATTAATTCCAGTGAAGCAAAGCTGAATTTTCAGCATCATTATCCAGTTCTTCAGTGTCACATGATCTTCAGAAATCATTATAATATGCTGATTTATAATCAATGTTGGAAACAACTGCTTAATATTTTTTGGGACCTGTGATATTTATAAAAAATAAAAAAAAAAAACTTAAAAATAACTGTTTATTCAAAAGAGATTTTGTGTTTCAATATACACTATTCAAAAGTTTGGGGTCAGAATTTTTTTCTTTCTTTTTAAAGATACTTTAAAAGAGTTTAAAGAAAGTTAAATAAACTTTATTCAGCAAGTATGTTTACATGGATAAAATTATTGTAAAGACTTATATTGTTAGAAAATATTTCTATTTTGAATAAATGCTGTTCTTTTTAACTTTTTATTAATCAAAGAATCAAAGAAAAAAGTAACAGGTTCCAAAAAAATTAAGCAGCACAACAGTTTCACTGTAAATCAGCATATTAGATCAGCAACACTGATAATAATTCAGCATTTCAGAATGATTTCTGAAGGATCATGTGACACTGAAGACTGGAGTAATGATGCTGAAAATACAGCTTTGCTTCACAGGAATAAATTATATTTTAAGCAGACACAATGGTTTCTAAAATTTTAGAAATAAACTGAAGATTTGAAATGGGTCTCTAATTTGCCAGTTCACTAGAATCTAGTTGTCGTTTCTTAATAAGAGGCTTAATCACCGCTAACTTGAATGGTTTTAATACTTTCCAGAAGCTTGCGGTGCTTGGGGACTGGGCCACTCACGCACTCCTCCCTTCTCTCCGGGCTGTCAGGATGACGGCTTGGCAGCTGACAGTAGGAGGTAGTCACAGAGAGGGCTTCTTTGCTGGCCGTTGCGCCTCTTCCCGGTCCCCACACTTTCCTCTGCACATCTGGCTCCTGGCGAGGGACCTTGGTCTCCCTCCGCTGCGATAAGCCGGGCACCGAAGTAGACCTGGATCTCATGGTCTGCTGCTGGAAAGCCTCCACAAAGCGCTCAATGATGGACTCCACGGCATCACCGAAGAGGCCAGAAGGAGTTACTGGGGCATTAAGCAGAACTTTACGGTCTGCGTCCTTGAGGTTAGCTAGGTTCAACAATAGGTGCCTCTGTAGGACGACCAAAAAGCCATTATCTTTGCCGATCGCCTGAGCGGCGCACTTCGTGGCCATCAGAGCATAGTCTGTCGCATCGTGCAGATCATTAACTGCATCTGGACTGAGGGCTCCACCCTCCGCCTTCTGCAGGAGCTTCACCTGGGACACCTAAGCACCACCATGGCATGCAGAGCGGAAGCGGCCTCACCATCTGATGCATATGCTTTGTTAGAGAGGTGGCGGTGACCCTGCATGGCTTGGAGGGGAGGCTGATGTCTGAGCCCAGGGTCTTGGCCAATGTAGGACACAGGTGCGTGGTGATGGTTTCCTCGACGGGGGAGTACACACCACGAGCCTCCACCCGTCCACGTGTGTGAAAATGGCCTGTGTGTTGGAATGGACGTGCGCCGATTGGGGCTTAGACCACTCCTTCATGAGCTGCACATGGACGTCAGTAATAAGGGGACAGACACCCTCGATTCAGCTTGCTGACGAGTCAATCTAAAATGCCATGAGTCGAGCTTACTCTTGGCAGGCTCCTCCAGGGGCTCCAGGTAAGCTCGAGCTCCTGGATAGGTGTGGTCATGACCCTCACCAGCTCCTCCTGGAGGTCCGGGGGCCCCTCGCAGACTGGACAATCATGCTCCATTTCCACCCAATCCTCTTTCTCTGAGGCCGAGATGGACATCGAGTCCTTGTCTTCCTTCCGGCCGAACAACACAAAGTCTGCAATGTTCCTTGTAGAGTGGAAGCCGTCCTCAGGGAAGGTGACTGGGGAATGGGGTGAGGGGAGGGCTTCACAAGCGGCCTCTCCCCAAACAAGCCACGAGCCACGTTGCGGCAATGCAGTTCTTGTGCTGATCTGGCGGTTCAATGGGTCCCGTGCAGGTCTTCCAAAATGAAGCCATTCTTCATGTTGTTCAGAAGTAAAACAAGCAGGTGAACGAGAAGATTCTGACACAATTGATGCGTGCATTGCATTTTATACTGCCTCTCGAGCTCATCAATATTTGCATACGAAATATACTTTGTGACAATTGGCCAGTCAATTGGACTAGCGTGAGCCAATAGGACTTCAGGAAAGGTTGGAAGGGAAAGAGTTTCTATAGCAGAGAGAAAGCTCCGTAATGACGATTGGAGCTCGAGAGGGAACCAGTCTCTTACCAGCAAAATTTAGATGGATGACGATTGTAATGAAGGTAAAGAAGATTACAGTGACACAATGCAATCGTACAATATTAGACGCGCAAGTACGTTAATAATGTGCAAACAAACAGACTGTGCATGTGTGCTCTTTGATAGCTTTTTTACATGAGCACATTTCAGTATGGTCACATGTCTGGCAAATGATTTATAATGGTGTCAAATGTATGTTCCTGTTGAGTTCCTGTTTTTCCTTTTTTTGGTCATGTTTCCTGTTCCATGATTAGATTCCTGTTCCTGTTCCATCTGTGTTTATTAGTTCCCCTTGTTTGGTTCAGGTTTATTTAGTGTGTGTGTGTGTTCTCCATGTTTCTAAGTTTGTCTATTAAATGTTCCTATTATGAAGATTCCTGAGTCTACTGCGTTTTCCTGCCTGACACCGTGACAGAAGATCAGACCTCATAGAAAGTGAGCGGCGCCTTTTCCCCCGTTTTCTTTTACAGTTTTTGAAAGTTTTTTTGTTTCCTGTTTGTTTCTCTCCGTCGGCATGGACGTCGCCGATCTGTTCTCCGCCCTAGCCCACAGAGATCTCCCGTTTGGGGAATATGCGCGGAAGTTCTGCGGGCTCGCCGTATGTATAGCTCTCAACGACGCTACCATAAACTCTCTGTTCTGTCTCTGTTTTCTTGCGGCCTCTCCAACCCGCCGTCCGCAGGAAGTCAAGCCCACCATTTGCGGCTCACCCAAGCCCGCAGCCATTTGTTGGTCTCTCTCAAGCTCGCCGCCGTCCGCGGCTCCGAATTCATGCCCGCCGCCGTCCGTGGCTCCGAAGTCATGCCCGCAACCATCCGTGGCTCCGAAGTCATGCCCGCCGCTGTCCGCGGCTCTGAAGTCATGCCTGCCGCCATCCGCAGCGAAGTCAAGCCCGCCGGCATTACTGGTGGCTTAGGAGGGTATGTGTTGGAGCCCAGCTCTAGAGCCCGCACCTCAACAGTGCCCTCCCCGAGCCCCTCCTTGTAAGCACCCTCCAGAGCCCGCTCTTTGCAATTGCCCTCAAGTGCCCGCTCCTCCAGGGGCCCATTCCTCCAGTGTCTGCTCCTCCAGGGCCCGTTCCTCCAGAGCGCCCTCAAGTGCCCGCTGCTCCAGAGCACCCTCAAGTGCCCACGCCTCCAGAGTGCCCTCAAGTGCCCGATTCTCCTGAGTGCCCTCCATAGCCAACTCCTCCAGAGCGCCCCCCAGACTTCTTAGATTTCCCCAAGAAAATGATTTTTTTCAGGGGGCATATGCCCATGGCCAAGCCGGCTAGGGCCATGGTGGATCCGCCAAGGTCTCCCAAGTCCCCTGATCCGCCATGGCCGCCTGAAACTCCTGACCCGCGATGGCCTCCTGAGTCCCCTGATCCGCCATGGCTCCCGGGTCTGCCTGATCCGCCCTGGAGGCCTCCTCTGTGTCCCCGTCCTGCACCAGCCTCCAGGGCACCCAACCTGTTATGGTGTGGGACGCGTCGTCCGGGAGGGGGCGATCTGTCACATGTATGTTCCTGTTGAGTTCATGTTTTTACTTTTTTGGTCATGTTTCCTGTTCTCTGATTAGATCATTCTGTTCCATCTTTGTTTATTAATTATCTCATTAGTTCCCTTTGTTTGGTTCAGGTTTATAAGTCCTCAGTTCTCCCTCAGTCTTTGTCAGATCTCAGTTATGTTTAGTGTGTGTGTGTGTCTCCATGTTTCTAAGTTTGGCTATTAAATGTTCCTATTACGAAGATTCCTGAGTCTCTTGCGTCTTCCTGCCTGACACACTGTGACAAATGGACACTTGCTGAAGTAATGTTTTCAGTGGTCAGTGGTGTTTATATGCACATGGGCCTCAACATTCACTCTGACAGAAGAACTGTTCACTGGTGATGTTGAGCTGCCTTCAGATCACCACATTCGACAAATTCAGAATGTTTTTATTTACTTTTTAAATTTGTGTTCTGCTCTGTTTATAATAATTCTGAAAGGATGGTTAAGGCTGTATGTTGGCATCTCTGTGTGGTCCTGTTTGGTATTGCCGCTTGACTTGTAGTTATTTATAAATGTATAGAAAATGTATAGAATGAATATAATTTTTTTCCCTCCAGTTTTTAATTAATTGTGAATTATGAAAAAAAAAGTTTTAATTTATATTGAAAAAGCTCATAGAAAATATAGTTTGTTGGGAATCATCCTCAATCTTTAACTTGGTGAAACAATTATCTTTATTTAAAATGTTTTAAGTCTTAATAATTGTACAATTGTACTTTAATGAAACTCAAGGAGACATATAATCACGGACATCAGACACAGGGAAAAACCAAGGCTTAAGAATACAGGGGAGTAACGAGGAGAACTGAAACAGGTGGGGAGTAATTAAACACAGACGGAGACTAATGAACTAATGACAGGAAATACCAAATAAGGTCACAAGAGGAGGGGAAACACATGACAAGGGGAACACAGGACTGACAGTACTCCCCCCTCCCGAACGGTGCATCCCGCACCGTACACCATCCAACGGGGAGGGGGGGTGGGCGCTCTGGAGGCCTTAAGGGACATGGAGACAGGACAGGACAGGAGGCCTCCAGGGCGGCGCCCATTCTGGGAGCCATGGCGGAGCGGGGAGGTCGGGAGGCCATGGCGGATCCGGGACTCAGGAGGCCATGGCGGGTCAGGGGACTCAGGAGGCCATGGCGGGTCAGGGGACTCAGGAGGCCATGGCGGGTCAGGGGAGTCAGGAGGCCATGGCGGGTCAGGGGAGTCAGGAGGCCATGGCGGGTCAGGGGACTCGGGAGGCCATGGCAGGTCAGGGGACTCGGGAGGCCATGGCGGAGCAGGGAGCTCGGGAAGCCATGGCGGAGCAGGGACTCGGGAGGCCATGGCGGAGCAGGGAGCTCGGGAGGCCATGGCGGGTCAGGGACTCGGAAGGCCATGGCGGAGCAGGTAGCTCGGGAGGCCATGGCGGAGCAGGGAGCTCGGGAGGCCATGGCGGAGCAGGGAGCTTGGGAGGCCATGGTGGGACCGCCTCCAAGACCGCGGCCTCAGCCCCCACCTCGGTCTTTTCGGCCGGAGCCCTACTACCCCCCCCCCCGAAATTTCCTTGGGGTACATAGGGGCTCCATCGGGCACTAGGGGGCGCCTTGGAGGCATAGACTCTAGGGTGCGCTCGGGAAGCGCGGACTCTTGGGGGCGCTTGGCAGGCGCGGGCACTTGAGGGCGCTCGGCAGGCGCGGGCACTTGAGGGCGCTCGGCAGGCGCGGGCACTTGAGGGCGCTCGGCAGGCGCGGACACCAGAGGGCGCTGGAGAGGAGCGGGCTCTGGGGTGCGCTGGGAGGCGCGGGCTCTGGGGTACGCACAGGAGGGCACTTGCGATGAGCAGGCACTGGAGGCACTTGCGAGGAGCAGGCACAGGAGGGCACTTGCGAGGAGCAGGCACTGGAGGGCACTTGCGAGGAGCAGGCACTGGAGGGCACTTGCGAGGAGCAGGCACTGGAGGGCACTTGCGAGGAGCTGCCTCTTGGGGCGCTCTTGAGAGCTGGACGGAACCAGCAGGGGCTCTGGAGAGCTGGACGGAACCAGCAGGGGCTCTGGAGAGCTGGACGGAACCAGCAGGGGCGGAGAGCTGGGCGGAACCAGCAGGGGCTCTGGAGAGCTGGGCAGAACCAGCAGGGGCTCTGGAGAGCTGGGCGGAACCAGCAGGGGCTCTGGAGAGCTGGGCGGAACCAGCAGGGGCTCTGGAGAGCGCAGTCGAGGAGCGGGCACTGGAGAGCTCTGGCGAGGATTAAGTCCTATTTGGCTTGCCATACTCTTTTCCGGCTGGCAATGGAGAGCCGCGGGCCGCGTTGGCGGGCTTGGGGGAGCCGCGGACGACGGCAGGCTGGTTCTGGCTCAGGGCCGGACACTCTCCAGACACCGGAGGATCCCTTCCCTCCATTTTAGTCCAGTGGTGTCTGGGAGGTCCACTGGACGATGGGCATTGGCCCCGTGCCAGAACAGAGAGAGGATGGTGGCGTCATCTAATGCCGTCGCCGCGGCAAGCCTGCAGAACTCCCGCGAATACTCAAGGAAAGGGAGATCTCGGTGGACAAGGGCGATGAAGCGGGCGGCGATTTCCATCGCCGCGGGGGAAAAAACACAGGAACAACAAAAAACTGTTCAAAAACGGGAAAACAAAAACGAGGGAGGAGAAACGCTGCTTACTTCTGTTTTGGTCCGTGATTCTGTCACACTCTCGGAGGGGAGAGCAAGGAGCGAGGAGACCAGGAGATATAATCCAACATTGAACTTTAATGAAACTCAAGGAAGACATATAATCACGGACATCAGACACAGGGAAAACCAAGGCTTAAGAATACAGGGGAGTAACGAGGAGAACTGAAACAGGTGGGGAGTAATTAAACACAGACGGAGACTAATGAACTAATGACAGGAAATACCAAATAAGGTCACAAGAGGAAGGGAAACACGTGACAAGGGGAACACAGGACTGACAGTTATACTGGGATAAATCATGTATGCTAAAATTGTTGGATGTGGCACCCCACCTAGAAAAATGTCCACCAGCCATCACTGGTAACAAATATACACATTCCACCGTTGTTTTTCTTACCATTATTTATACTTATACTTGATAATTTACATTTCATTATTTAATGTCTTATTCCCTGTCAGGACAGAAACACAAAATTTTGTCATTTTACCAATGCATTACTAACATTCCAAACCATTTCCATAATACCTTTAGCAGTGTCCTGAACACACAGAATTCAAACATGATGAATAATTTTGGAACGTGTCCTAAAGAAAGCAAAACTTTATAATTATTGAGAACAGGCTCTGAGATTACAGGTAACACCTCATTCAGTAGCTCAGTGGGTACATGATCTAGCATACATGTTTTTTGCTTTGATGCCTTGATGTCTGTTGTTTGGTGTCATTAAACAGGGGTTAACTTGTATTTGTCTATTTTAGATATCATGACACTGAAAGTGGAGAGTCAAGAACTAAATGAAATGGAAGAGAAAGATCAGTGTGGAAAACATGATTTCACAGATGGAGAAAAATTGTTTAGTTGCTCACAGACTGAAAAGACTTCCTCACAAAACGTTGCACAAAAGACTGGAACTAGAAGTTATTTCACCTGCCAACAGCGTGGAAAAGGTTTCAACAGAAAAACAAAACATACAAAGCACATGAAAACTCACACTGAAGTGAAGCCATTCAGATGTAATCAGTGTTCAAAGAGCTTCAGAAAAAATGGACTACCTTAACAGGCACTTAAAAATTCACTCTGGTGAGAAACCTTTCACATGCCAACAGTGTGGAAAAGTTTCACACAAGCAGAACATCTTAAAGGCCACGTGAGAATTCACACTGGAGAGAAGCCGTTCACCTGCAAACTTTATGGAAGGAGTTTCACTGACAAAAGAAACGTAAAACTCCACATGAGCGTTCACACTGGAGAGAAGCCTTTCTCTTGCGAATAGTGTGGAAGGAGCTTCAGTGAAAAAAGACACCTTAAAGTCTATATGAGTATGCACACTGGAGAGAAGCCTCACACCTGCAAATTGTGTGGTAAGAGCTTCACTGTAAAAATAAATGTAAAACTCCACATGATAATTCACACTGGAGAGAAGCCTTTCACTTGCCAACAGTAGCTGCATTTAAATGGACCCTATAATCCGATCGTAATAGGACTAGAAGCACAATCGGAATAAAAAAGTCACATGTAAACACGTCAATCGGATTGAATTGGCCAGATCTGATTAAAATTTTGATTGGATCATAAGGGGTGGTTTATTCCTTTTGTAATCCGAACGAGAGGACATGTAAACACTTGATCGGATTGAAAACCGAAACTGGAAAGTACTGCGCATGTGCAGTGATGTAGAAATAGCGTAATGACGTATGACGCACGTAACGAGCTATTCTTCCTGGTGAATAGAAGTGTTATAAATGAGTGTCCAGTCATTCTAAAACACTGCTTTCACTCAGCGTATGTGAAGTGGAGCAGGACAACGTCCCACCAGTCCTTGTTTAAAACTCTCATTCACAGACGACTGTTTTTGGGCACGGGAAGGGACACTTTTACTGCTTTCTAACTGCACAATAGTTAATGTGCTGGTCGTCGACTAATTAGGACCTGAAGTAAATAAATATCAGTTGTGCTTTTTAAAATAATATGCGACAACAGCGGGAAACTGAATATTCATGCAGTGTGTGCATGTCAAAAGATTAAATCCGATCAGAGGCTTGTGACATATAAACGCTCACATCAACCCGATCACTTTATTTGGCGTTCATGTAAACACTACATTCGGATTTGACAATCAGAATGAATTCATTAGGATGGAAGCAAAAAGTGTCCATGTAAACGTAGCTACTGTGGGAAGAGTTTCACTCATAAAGGAAACCTTCAAAAGCACATATAAATTCACACTGGAGAGAAGTCTTATGCATGCACTCAGTGTGGAAAGAGTTTCTCTGAAAAAGGAAGTCTTAAAATCCACATGAGAATTCATACTGGAGAGAAGCCTTTCACCTGCCAACAGTGTGGAAGGAGCTTCACAACAGAAATAAACCTCAGGTATCACATGAGATTTCACACCGTAAAGAAGCCGTTTACTTGTGATCAGTGTGGAAAGAGTTTCAAACATAAAAGATCCCTTAACTGTCACTTGAGTTCTCCCAAGAAGTGTGGGAAAAGTGCCAGCCTAAACCAGGGGTCAGCAACCTTTATGTCATGAAGTGCCATTTTTAAGTTTCCCAGTTAATCCCTTTGCCACATGCCAGATACCATATATTTTAAATATTTGTTCAGTTTGCACATCGGCTCCTCTGTGGTGGGTCAGGGCCCGTATTTATCAAGCTTCTCAAAGTGCCATTTTAGTCTTAAGTGCTGAGAATTCATGAAATTTACTCCTACTTTCAAACTTAAGTATAAAAGCAAGTTATCAAATTTCTTAAAGCTAAGAATCACTCTTACTCTCCCAGTTATTTAAGACAGCTGGAGAGGTCTCTCAAGTGGTTAGGAGTTGCCAGCAGGGCTTGTGATGGCACTGAGGAGACAGAGACGTGCGCGAATCTTTCAGGAGAGGAGGAATGTCTTTGAAATGTTTGGCGACGAGCAGTTAATCAAACAAGTTACATTTCCTCAGTTATTCAAAACGAGCAAAGAACATTTACATTACCAAACAACATCATAACTGACTTCAGTCTAGCGCGAGTATTATGCGATCTACACTGTATGATGAATACATCTCTTACCCCTTATTTACACTGCACGCGTCTGCTGCGCGTTACAGCTCCACAGCCACCGAGCTGATCAGCCGCGCCGTGGCAAGTTTCTGAAGCCGCTCTCCGCGCTGCATCACTAAAGATTAAAGTCTATTTTTGACAGATAATAATAATAATAATAATAATAATCGTCTCACTGTCATCACAGGCATCAGAAACAGGCGATATCTTTGACTATCGTCGATACACTATACTATCATCTATCGGCACCCTAAATTAAGTTGTGATGACGCTTTGTTTCCTTGCCATAATGTGTTCTCTTGAAAAGTCTTTATTGTCAAATGTGTGTTGAATGTAAACTCTTATTAGGAATTTAACCATTCTATGAGAATTTATCTGAGAATATGCTTAATTAAGGAAATCTATTCAGTGATTGGTCCATGCATATGTCGTCATCCAAAATCCCGTTTGTGGCACAGCAAAGTGTCGTGAATCATCTCTAAGACTGACACTTAAGATTTAGTCATACACTTCGCTTAAAGTACGACTGAGACGATTGATAACTAACTTTTAATCACAGCTTTGAGACAAGAATTTTTTTCCACTTAAGTCAATTCTTAGCAGTGTTCTTGAGAGTAATTCTTAGAGGCTTGATAAATACGGGCCCAGATCTGTGGTGATGCGTGTTGCAGTAGTAATGTCACATCCGGTTACCGCAAGCCGTTATAACACACTCTGGCATGTTTATTTTTTAGCATTTTGAGAGGAGAAAAGTTTGCATACATGTGACTTCAACAACCAGATGCATTTTGTCCAGTTTCATCTGGAATGTGGAAAAATGCCCTCTCTTTCAGAGGGCATTTACCCCTGATCTTTTTTTTTTACGATTGGATAGCTATGCGATCAAAGAAAACACATGAATTGACCAGGTACACATGAACTGACTCTCCACATGCATCACAGTCATTTTGATGTGTGGAATGTGAACAGGGACTCTTGTCTGCATTGATAGCCTAGTGCAGGGGTCACCAAACTCAGTCCTGAAGGGTCACTGTCCTTCAGAGTTTAGCTCCAAAACCAATTAAACACACCTTGACAGCTCATTAAGGTGTAACTAGGCATACTAGAAACTTTCATCCAGATGTTTTGGAGCTGCTTGGAGCTAAACTCTGCAGGACAGTGGCCCTCCAGTACTGAGTTTGGAGACCCCTGGCCCAGTGGTTAACGCAGTGACATATGGTGCAACTGCCCATGTTCGAATCCTGACTTGTAGTCCTTTGTCTATCTCGTTCCCCTCTCTTCACCTCCATGCTTTCCTGTCAGTCTCTACTGTCCTGTCCTAAATAAAGCCCAAAAATTGCACGATCTTCGGCTGTCCCAGATGAAATGACATTGTATTCTTCTATAGAAACGTGCGTCGTAGCCTACTAGTCAATAGATGTCATTGTCGTACAGTGTACACACGTCATAGCCAAGTTTATTAAATCCATGTCGCACAGTGTGATATGCAATGATCTTATAGGATTGCTCAAATCGTGCAGTGTCTCGGGCTTAAGCTGCCAGTAACTTAATAAAACAAGGAAACCTCAAAATGTAGATCTGTATGCAGGTGGGAGGTACTTTATCAGAATGAAACGAACAAAGACAATGAGAAATTTAAGTGGTTTTATTTTGCATTTACATTCTTGTGACATTTTATATAAAATTGCTGTTTGGAACACTTACAAAATGTTGATCTTTATATTTAACTAATTTCTTGATGTTTGTTTGCTTTTTTTGACAATTTGTATACAATTGTACAAGTAAACCCCATACAGTTGAAAACACACAAAAAAGTCATAGAATTATTTCCTTTGTGGTCCTTTTTTATGTCCAATAAAAAACTATTATTTGCATGTGGCTATCAGTGTTTTTTTTTTAAGAAATCCCTATTAGGTTATATGGCACATGTCTTCACTCAGTTTTTCACCACACTCATCTACTATAAGGAATATAAATCAGGGAGGACACACATAATCACAATTCATTTTGCCAGTTGATAACGTTTTGTAAAATATTACTTTTACCATTGACTATTTTTTTTTGAGTCTGTTGCCCTATATAAAAAATTTAATTATATGGACAAATGTTTGTTGAATTAAACATTGATAAATCTATTAAAAAAAGAAAAAAATATCAAATAAAACATATAAGTGTGAAGCCATTTACAAAATTTCACAGATTGTTTTCATTGCACAATAAAAATTTAAATAAGTATTTCACCAAGAATTTTACTCTGAACATCGTTGATATGTTTTATTATTTCTATTTGAATATGTCTGCACATTTCTGATTTTAGCGTGTGAACGGACTTTTATTTTGGAGGGGAGATATGACATCATAAGGCTGCCCCACACTCCTGCTCTGTTGTGATTTGGCTGAAGAAAGGTTTGTGTTTTGAGCATTTGAACTGTTCAGGCACTTTATGCTTCTAACGAGAACTCTTAAATTAATGTTTTATTACTGAAAGCAACATTGTAATGCTTTGTATAACATTTTAGAAGGTTTTATTTATTTATGTTTTTAAGGAAAGTGCATCTGCACATGAGTAACACATTTATTTCTTTGTTAATTATTCTCATCTTGTCCAAACTCACAGAAAAACATCCACGTGACACACTATTATAAAGATGGCGTTTATTAAAGAGGAAAGTGAAGACATTAGGATTGCAGAAGTATTCAGCATCAAACATGAAGATACTGAGGAACAAACAGGTTGGTTTCTTTCTCAAAGCTGAACTCAGTCATTTGATTCTTATTCACAGTACAGCTCTACAGAAATGAATCATATTTATGAAGAATGACATATGATTTTCCTAATTATGGCTTTTATTTGACCTGGAGTGTAGGCCAGGGCCGGTTCTAGACATTAGGAGCCCCCCCCCCCCCCCCCAAAAAAAAAAAAAATGATTTAATTTTAATTTAATTTTAAATGTGGAATATTTTTACTTCTACTGATTAATCAGTGAAATAATCGTTGACTAATCATACTAATAATCGTTAGCAGTAATATAGCTAAATAATCAAATAATAAGGGACACTTTCTGTAAACTGGGTACTTTCTTAACAAAATGATTTATTTTAGATAATTGTGTAGTTGATCAAACATATTTAATAGTTCTCCCTATAGAAACATGGGATTTGTGCCTCTAATATTTAAAAAATCCTAGTTTGAAGACCAATGTACCTCATTCATTGATGAATGAAGAAGTTGCAGAGGTGTATATACAGTGCCCTCCACTAATATTGGCACCCTTGGTAAATATAAACAAAGGCGGCTGTGAAAATAAATCTGCATTGTTTATCCTTTTTATCTTTCATTCGAAAAATTCACAAAATTCCAACCTATCATTGAAGTAAAACAATTGAAAGTGGGGGCAAATCTCATTGTGAAATAAATGCTTTCACTATTTCATGTTGGCCACAATTATTGGCACCCAATTATTGCAACGTCCTTTTCCCAGGGTAACAGCTCTGAGTTTTCTCCTATAATGCCTGAAGAGTTTGGAGAACACCTGATAAGAGATCAGAGACAATTTTCTTCATACAGAATCTCTCCAGATCCTTCAGATTCACAGCTCCATGATGGTGCTTCTTCTCTTCAGTTCACCTCACTCATTTTCTGTAGGGTTCAGGTCAGAGGACAGAGACAGCCATGGTAAAAGATTCATTTTGTGCTCAGTGACCCATTTTTGTGTTTATTTTGATGTTTGTTTTGGATTGTTGTCCTGGTGGAAGATCCAAACACGGCCCATTATAAGATTTCTAACAGAGTCAGTCAGGTTTTGATTTTTTATCTGTTGGTATTTGATAGAATCCATGATGCCATGCATCTGAACAAGATGTTCAGGACCTCTGGCAGAAAAAACAGGCCCACAACATTAAAGATCCAGCAGTATATTTAACTGTGGACATGGGGTACTTTTTTTTTATCCCTGTTTGTACTAAACTCATCTGGTGGGTTTGCTGCCAAAAAGCTATTTTTCAGTTTCATCTGACCATAGAAGCCAGTGCCATCTGAAGTTCCAGTCGTGTCTGACAACTGAATTTGCTAGAGTTTGTTTTTGGATGAGTGAGGACAATTTTTCTTGAAACCCTCCCGAACAACATGTGGTGATATAGGGGATGTTTGATTTTTTTTTTTAAGTTTCTGACCCCAAGACTCAACTAATCTCTACAATTCTCCAGCTGTGATCCTTGGAGAGTCTTTGGCTACTCAAACTCTCCTCCTCAGCGTGCATTAGGACGATATAGACACACGTCCTCTTTCAGGCAGATTTTTAACATCTTTAGTTGATTGGAACCTCTTAATTATTACCCTGATGGTGGGAATGGGGATTTTCAATGTTTTAACTCTTTTCTTACAGCCACTTTCTATTTTGTGATGCTCAACAATCTTGTTTTTCTCATTGTGATGGATGATTAAGCGAATTTGACCTTTGTGTTCCTCATATTTATAATCCTGTGGAACAGAAAGTCATGGCTGGACAAGTTCATGCTCCTAGTCACCCTGGTGTGCTAAAAAATGTAAATATGAATGGGAATATACTTCAGAGATATTTTACTCATAAGAATTTCTAAGGGTGCCAATAATTGTGGCCAACATCCATTGGAGAAAAACATTTATTTCATCATGAGATTTGCCCCCACTTTCAATTGTTTTACTTCAATGATAGGTTGGAATTTTGTGAATTTTTTGAGTGAAAGATCAAAAGGATAAACAATGCAGATTTATTTTCACAGCCGCCTTTGCTCATATTTATCAAGGGTGCCAATATTAGTGGAGGGCACTGTATATAAAATGTACTAGATGTATTTATAAAACTGCATCAAAATGATCGACATGTTGTATAGCAATTGTCTACTTTCTGCTGTTACATCAGAGTTCATGTTTGTATTTTCACATTTCTTTTTTTATGAGTTAATGAAAAAAAAAACTTTTATTTCAGAGTTGATTGAAGAAAATGAGGAGAATGAAGAATTGTGTGAAGTTGAGGGAATAAATCACTTCAGAACTGGAAAAAAAACTTTGAGTTGCTCTCAAACTCAGAAAGATTTAAAGAAAACAAGAGCCAATAAATATTTCACCTGCACTCAGTGTGGAAAGAGATTGACAAGCAAATATCATCTTGATGTTCACATGAGAGTTCATACTGGAGAGAAACCATACAAGTGTTCACACTGTGACAAGAGATTCAGTCAGTCAGGAGAACTGAAAACACATGAGAGGATCCACACTGGAGAGAAACCGTTTACTTGTGATCAGTGCGGGAAGAGTTTCACAATAAAAGGAAACCTTACATCACACATGAGAGTTCATACTCAGTGGATAAGTAATTTAATTACAGTAACGCGTTACACCCAACACTGATAAGAAGCAATCAAAACCAACAAAAGAGCAACAACGTGCAAGTGCTATAACAATCTTGGTTAGCCTAACGCAGTACACATAATTTTTTTTATTTTTTTTTTAAGAAAACGAGTAGATAGAATATAGAAAAAAGAAACCTAGTTTTTTTTATTTATTTCATAATTAGGAAAATCATATGTCATTCTTCATAAATATGATTCATTTCTGTAGAGCTGTACTGTGAATAAGAATCAAATGACTGAGTTCAGCTTTGAGAAAGAAACCAACCTGTTTGTTCCTCAGTATCTTCATGTTTGATGCTGAATACTTCTGCAATCCTAATGTCTTCACTTTCCTCTTTAATAAACGCCATCTTTATAATAGTGTGTCACGTGGATGTTTTTCTGTGAGTTTGGACAAGATGAGAATAATTAAAGAAAATAAATGTGTTAGTCGTGTGCAGATGCACTTTACTTAAAAACATAAATAAATAATACCTTCTAAAATGTTATACAAAGCATTACAATGCTGCTTTCAGTAATAAAACATTAATTTAAGAGTTCTCGTTAGAAGCATAAAGTGCCTGAACAGTTCAAATGCTCAAAACACAAACCTTTCTTCAACCAAATCACAACAGAGCAGGAGTGTGACACAGCCTTATGATGTCATATCTCCCCTCCAAAATAAGAGTCCCGTTCACACGCTAAAATCAGAAATGTGCAGACATATTCAAATAGAAATAATAAAGCATATCAACGATGTTCAGAGTTAAATCCTTGAAGAAATACATATGGATGTTGTGCTAAAAAATAACTAGAAATGAAAGAGTTTCACTCCAGTCCATCAGCAGCGAGATAAAAACTACATTCAAATTCAAAACCCATCTTTGGAAAAAAATATTAGAAGAGTAATGTTATAATTTAGTTTGTCTCGCGTCCCATTAGATTATATGGATAATTTCAAATCCCTGGTAGCCCTTCGGGCAGGTACTCTTCAGATTTTGGTAGCCCGAAAATTAGTTTAACTAGCCCAAATAAAAAAAAGACCATAAATGTCAATCAAAAACATTTTCAATACACAAATATCACGGAAAGAGTTTTATTTTACTATTTACAGGCAATGTTCCCTCTAATGTTTTTTTTTCTTGCTGAGCAGAACTTTTCTCTATTTGGCGGATATTTCGGGCACCTGATTACTGAAGTGTGTAACTTTTAACTTCAATGTGCTATTTATATTTGATTGGACCCTTGATGTAACTAAATGATGTATATTTTAGGTTACCTGAGAAAACATTTTTTACAATATAAATACACTGCAGTTCAAAAGTTTGGGATCAGTAAAGTTTTTTTTAAAGAAGTGTCTTATGCTTATCAAGGCTGTAGCCTATTTGATAAAAAAAACAGAATATTATTTCACAAAATAATATTGTGAAATATTATTGCAATTTAAAATAAATGTTTTCTATTTTAATATACTTTAAAATATAATTAATTCCAGTGAAGCAAAGCTGAATTTTCAGCATCATTATCCAGTTCTTCAGTGTCACATGATCTTCAGAAATCATTATAATATGCTGATTTATAATCAATGTTGGAAACAACTGCTTAATATTTTTTGGGACCTGTGATATTTATAAAAAATAAAAAAAAAAAACTTAAAAATAACTGTTTATTCAAAAGAGATTTTGTGTTTCAATATACACTATTCAAAAGTTTGGGGTCAGAATTTTTTTCTTTCTTTTTAAAGATACTTTAAAAGAGTTTAAAGAAAGTTAAATAAACTTTATTCAGCAAGTATGTTTACATGGATAAAATTATTGTAAAGACTTATATTGTTAGAAAATATTTCTATTTTGAATAAATGCTGTTCTTTTTAACTTTTTATTAATCAAAGAATCAAAGAAAAAAGTAACAGGTTCCAAAAAAATTAAGCAGCACAACAGTTTCACTGTAAATCAGCATATTAGATCAGCAACACTGATAATAATTCAGCATTTCAGAATGATTTCTGAAGGATCATGTGACACTGAAGACTGGAGTAATGATGCTGAAAATACAGCTTTGCTTCACAGGAATAAATTATATTTTAAGCAGACACAATGGTTTCTAAAATTTTAGAAATAAACTGAAGATTTGAAATGGGTCTCTAATTTGCCAGTTCACTAGAATCTAGTTGTCGTTTCTTAATAAGAGGCTTAATCACCGCTAACTTGAATGGTTTTAATACTTTCCAGAAGCTTGCGGTGCTTGGGGACTGGGCCACTCACGCACTCCTCCCTTCTCTCCGGGCTGTCAGGATGACGGCTTGGCAGCTGACAGTAGGAGGTAGTCACAGAGAGGGCTTCTTTGCTGGCCGTTGCGCCTCTTCCCGGTCCCCACACTTTCCTCTGCACATCTGGCTCCTGGCGAGGGACCTTGGTCTCCCTCCGCTGCGATAAGCCGGGCACCGAAGTAGACCTGGATCTCATGGTCTGCTGCTGGAAAGCCTCCACAAAGCGCTCAATGATGGACTCCACGGCATCACCGAAGAGGCCAGAAGGAGTTACTGGGGCATTAAGCAGAACTTTACGGTCTGCGTCCTTGAGGTTAGCTAGGTTCAACAATAGGTGCCTCTGTAGGACGACCAAAAAGCCATTATCTTTGCCGATCGCCTGAGCGGCGCACTTCGTGGCCATCAGAGCATAGTCTGTCGCATCGTGCAGATCATTAACTGCATCTGGACTGAGGGCTCCACCCTCCGCCTTCTGCAGGAGCTTCACCTGGGACACCTAAGCACCACCATGGCATGCAGAGCGGAAGCGGCCTCACCATCTGATGCATATGCTTTGTTAGAGAGGTGGCGGTGACCCTGCATGGCTTGGAGGGGAGGCTGATGTCTGAGCCCAGGGTCTTGGCCAATGTAGGACACAGGTGCGTGGTGATGGTTTCCTCGACGGGGGAGTACACACCACGAGCCTCCACCCGTCCACGTGTGTGAAAATGGCCTGTGTGTTGGAATGGACGTGCGCCGATTGGGGCTTAGACCACTCCTTCATGAGCTGCACATGGACGTCAGTAATAAGGGGACAGACACCCTCGATTCAGCTTGCTGACGAGTCAATCTAAAATGCCATGAGTCGAGCTTACTCTTGGCAGGCTCCTCCAGGGGCTCCAGGTAAGCTCGAGCTCCTGGATAGGTGTGGTCATGACCCTCACCAGCTCCTCCTGGAGGTCCGGGGGCCCCTCGCAGACTGGACAATCATGCTCCATTTCCACCCAATCCTCTTTCTCTGAGGCCGAGATGGACATCGAGTCCTTGTCTTCCTTCCGGCCGAACAACACAAAGTCTGCAATGTTCCTTGTAGAGTGGAAGCCGTCCTCAGGGAAGGTGACTGGGGAATGGGGTGAGGGGAGGGCTTCACAAGCGGCCTCTCCCCAAACAAGCCACGAGCCACGTTGCGGCAATGCAGTTCTTGTGCTGATCTGGCGGTTCAATGGGTCCCGTGCAGGTCTTCCAAAATGAAGCCATTCTTCATGTTGTTCAGAAGTAAAACAAGCAGGTGAACGAGAAGATTCTGACACAATTGATGCGTGCATTGCATTTTATACTGCCTCTCGAGCTCATCAATATTTGCATACGAAATATACTTTGTGACAATTGGCCAGTCAATTGGACTAGCGTGAGCCAATAGGACTTCAGGAAAGGTTGGAAGGGAAAGAGTTTCTATAGCAGAGAGAAAGCTCCGTAATGACGATTGGAGCTCGAGAGGGAACCAGTCTCTTACCAGCAAAATTTAGATGGATGACGATTGTAATGAAGGTAAAGAAGATTACAGTGACACAATGCAATCGTACAATATTAGACGCGCAAGTACGTTAATAATGTGCAAACAAACAGACTGTGCATGTGTGCTCTTTGATAGCTTTTTTACATGAGCACATTTCAGTATGGTCACATGTCTGGCAAATGATTTATAATGGTGTCAAATGTATGTTCCTGTTGAGTTCCTGTTTTTCCTTTTTTTGGTCATGTTTCCTGTTCCATGATTAGATTCCTGTTCCTGTTCCATCTGTGTTTATTAGTTCCCCTTGTTTGGTTCAGGTTTATTTAGTGTGTGTGTGTGTTCTCCATGTTTCTAAGTTTGTCTATTAAATGTTCCTATTATGAAGATTCCTGAGTCTACTGCGTTTTCCTGCCTGACACCGTGACAGAAGATCAGACCTCATAGAAAGTGAGCGGCGCCTTTTCCCCCGTTTTCTTTTACAGTTTTTGAAAGTTTTTTTGTTTCCTGTTTGTTTCTCTCCGTCGGCATGGACGTCGCCGATCTGTTCTCCGCCCTAGCCCACAGAGATCTCCCGTTTGGGGAATATGCGCGGAAGTTCTGCGGGCTCGCCGTATGTATAGCTCTCAACGACGCTACCATAAACTCTCTGTTCTGTCTCTGTTTTCTTGCGGCCTCTCCAACCCGCCGTCCGCAGGAAGTCAAGCCCACCATTTGCGGCTCACCCAAGCCCGCAGCCATTTGTTGGTCTCTCTCAAGCTCGCCGCCGTCCGCGGCTCCGAATTCATGCCCGCCGCCGTCCGTGGCTCCGAAGTCATGCCCGCAACCATCCGTGGCTCCGAAGTCATGCCCGCCGCTGTCCGCGGCTCTGAAGTCATGCCTGCCGCCATCCGCAGCGAAGTCAAGCCCGCCGGCATTACTGGTGGCTTAGGAGGGTATGTGTTGGAGCCCAGCTCTAGAGCCCGCACCTCAACAGTGCCCTCCCCGAGCCCCTCCTTGTAAGCACCCTCCAGAGCCCGCTCTTTGCAATTGCCCTCAAGTGCCCGCTCCTCCAGGGGCCCATTCCTCCAGTGTCTGCTCCTCCAGGGCCCGTTCCTCCAGAGCGCCCTCAAGTGCCCGCTGCTCCAGAGCACCCTCAAGTGCCCACGCCTCCAGAGTGCCCTCAAGTGCCCGATTCTCCTGAGTGCCCTCCATAGCCAACTCCTCCAGAGCGCCCCCCAGACTTCTTAGATTTCCCCAAGAAAATGATTTTTTTCAGGGGGCATATGCCCATGGCCAAGCCGGCTAGGGCCATGGTGGATCCGCCAAGGTCTCCCAAGTCCCCTGATCCGCCATGGCCGCCTGAAACTCCTGACCCGCGATGGCCTCCTGAGTCCCCTGATCCGCCATGGCTCCCGGGTCTGCCTGATCCGCCCTGGAGGCCTCCTCTGTGTCCCCGTCCTGCACCAGCCTCCAGGGCACCCAACCTGTTATGGTGTGGGACGCGTCGTCCGGGAGGGGGCGATCTGTCACATGTATGTTCCTGTTGAGTTCATGTTTTTACTTTTTTGGTCATGTTTCCTGTTCTCTGATTAGATCATTCTGTTCCATCTTTGTTTATTAATTATCTCATTAGTTCCCTTTGTTTGGTTCAGGTTTATAAGTCCTCAGTTCTCCCTCAGTCTTTGTCAGATCTCAGTTATGTTTAGTGTGTGTGTGTGTCTCCATGTTTCTAAGTTTGGCTATTAAATGTTCCTATTACGAAGATTCCTGAGTCTCTTGCGTCTTCCTGCCTGACACACTGTGACAAATGGACACTTGCTGAAGTAATGTTTTCAGTGGTCAGTGGTGTTTATATGCACATGGGCCTCAACATTCACTCTGACAGAAGAACTGTTCACTGGTGATGTTGAGCTGCCTTCAGATCACCACATTCGACAAATTCAGAATGTTTTTATTTACTTTTTAAATTTGTGTTCTGCTCTGTTTATAATAATTCTGAAAGGATGGTTAAGGCTGTATGTTGGCATCTCTGTGTGGTCCTGTTTGGTATTGCCGCTTGACTTGTAGTTATTTATAAATGTATAGAAAATGTATAGAATGAATATAATTTTTTTCCCTCCAGTTTTTAATTAATTGTGAATTATGAAAAAAAAAGTTTTAATTTATATTGAAAAAGCTCATAGAAAATATAGTTTGTTGGGAATCATCCTCAATCTTTAACTTGGTGAAACAATTATCTTTATTTAAAATGTTTTAAGTCTTAATAATTGTACAATTGTACTTTAATGAAACTCAAGGAGACATATAATCACGGACATCAGACACAGGGAAAAACCAAGGCTTAAGAATACAGGGGAGTAACGAGGAGAACTGAAACAGGTGGGGAGTAATTAAACACAGACGGAGACTAATGAACTAATGACAGGAAATACCAAATAAGGTCACAAGAGGAGGGGAAACACATGACAAGGGGAACACAGGACTGACAGTACTCCCCCCTCCCGAACGGTGCATCCCGCACCGTACACCATCCAACGGGGAGGGGGGGTGGGCGCTCTGGAGGCCTTAAGGGACATGGAGACAGGACAGGACAGGAGGCCTCCAGGGCGGCGCCCATTCTGGGAGCCATGGCGGAGCGGGGAGGTCGGGAGGCCATGGCGGATCCGGGACTCAGGAGGCCATGGCGGGTCAGGGGACTCAGGAGGCCATGGCGGGTCAGGGGACTCAGGAGGCCATGGCGGGTCAGGGGAGTCAGGAGGCCATGGCGGGTCAGGGGAGTCAGGAGGCCATGGCGGGTCAGGGGACTCGGGAGGCCATGGCAGGTCAGGGGACTCGGGAGGCCATGGCGGAGCAGGGAGCTCGGGAAGCCATGGCGGAGCAGGGACTCGGGAGGCCATGGCGGAGCAGGGAGCTCGGGAGGCCATGGCGGGTCAGGGACTCGGAAGGCCATGGCGGAGCAGGTAGCTCGGGAGGCCATGGCGGAGCAGGGAGCTCGGGAGGCCATGGCGGAGCAGGGAGCTTGGGAGGCCATGGTGGGACCGCCTCCAAGACCGCGGCCTCAGCCCCCACCTCGGTCTTTTCGGCCGGAGCCCTACTACCCCCCCCCCCGAAATTTCCTTGGGGTACATAGGGGCTCCATCGGGCACTAGGGGGCGCCTTGGAGGCATAGACTCTAGGGTGCGCTCGGGAAGCGCGGACTCTTGGGGGCGCTTGGCAGGCGCGGGCACTTGAGGGCGCTCGGCAGGCGCGGGCACTTGAGGGCGCTCGGCAGGCGCGGGCACTTGAGGGCGCTCGGCAGGCGCGGACACCAGAGGGCGCTGGAGAGGAGCGGGCTCTGGGGTGCGCTGGGAGGCGCGGGCTCTGGGGTACGCACAGGAGGGCACTTGCGATGAGCAGGCACTGGAGGCACTTGCGAGGAGCAGGCACAGGAGGGCACTTGCGAGGAGCAGGCACTGGAGGGCACTTGCGAGGAGCAGGCACTGGAGGGCACTTGCGAGGAGCAGGCACTGGAGGGCACTTGCGAGGAGCTGCCTCTTGGGGCGCTCTTGAGAGCTGGACGGAACCAGCAGGGGCTCTGGAGAGCTGGACGGAACCAGCAGGGGCTCTGGAGAGCTGGACGGAACCAGCAGGGGCGGAGAGCTGGGCGGAACCAGCAGGGGCTCTGGAGAGCTGGGCAGAACCAGCAGGGGCTCTGGAGAGCTGGGCGGAACCAGCAGGGGCTCTGGAGAGCTGGGCGGAACCAGCAGGGGCTCTGGAGAGCGCAGTCGAGGAGCGGGCACTGGAGAGCTCTGGCGAGGATTAAGTCCTATTTGGCTTGCCATACTCTTTTCCGGCTGGCAATGGAGAGCCGCGGGCCGCGTTGGCGGGCTTGGGGGAGCCGCGGACGACGGCAGGCTGGTTCTGGCTCAGGGCCGGACACTCTCCAGACACCGGAGGATCCCTTCCCTCCATTTTAGTCCAGTGGTGTCTGGGAGGTCCACTGGACGATGGGCATTGGCCCCGTGCCAGAACAGAGAGAGGATGGTGGCGTCATCTAATGCCGTCGCCGCGGCAAGCCTGCAGAACTCCCGCGAATACTCAAGGAAAGGGAGATCTCGGTGGACAAGGGCGATGAAGCGGGCGGCGATTTCCATCGCCGCGGGGGAAAAAACACAGGAACAACAAAAAACTGTTCAAAAACGGGAAAACAAAAACGAGGGAGGAGAAACGCTGCTTACTTCTGTTTTGGTCCGTGATTCTGTCACACTCTCGGAGGGGAGAGCAAGGAGCGAGGAGACCAGGAGATATAATCCAACATTGAACTTTAATGAAACTCAAGGAAGACATATAATCACGGACATCAGACACAGGGAAAACCAAGGCTTAAGAATACAGGGGAGTAACGAGGAGAACTGAAACAGGTGGGGAGTAATTAAACACAGACGGAGACTAATGAACTAATGACAGGAAATACCAAATAAGGTCACAAGAGGAAGGGAAACACGTGACAAGGGGAACACAGGACTGACAGTTATACTGGGATAAATCATGTATGCTAAAATTGTTGGATGTGGCACCCCACCTAGAAAAATGTCCACCAGCCATCACTGGTAACAAATATACACATTCCACCGTTGTTTTTCTTACCATTATTTATACTTATACTTGATAATTTACATTTCATTATTTAATGTCTTATTCCCTGTCAGGACAGAAACACAAAATTTTGTCATTTTACCAATGCATTACTAACATTCCAAACCATTTCCATAATACCTTTAGCAGTGTCCTGAACACACAGAATTCAAACATGATGAATAATTTTGGAACGTGTCCTAAAGAAAGCAAAACTTTATAATTATTGAGAACAGGCTCTGAGATTACAGGTAACACCTCATTCAGTAGCTCAGTGGGTACATGATCTAGCATACATGTTTTTTGCTTTGATGCCTTGATGTCTGTTGTTTGGTGTCATTAAACAGGGGTTAACTTGTATTTGTCTATTTTAGATATCATGACACTGAAAGTGGAGAGTCAAGAACTAAATGAAATGGAAGAGAAAGATCAGTGTGGAAAACATGATTTCACAGATGGAGAAAAATTGTTTAGTTGCTCACAGACTGAAAAGACTTCCTCACAAAACGTTGCACAAAAGACTGGAACTAGAAGTTATTTCACCTGCCAACAGCGTGGAAAAGGTTTCAACAGAAACTAATGAGAACTCTTAAATTAATGTTTTATTACTGAAAGCAGCATTGTAATGCTTTGTATAACATTTTAGAAGGTATTATTTATTTATGTTTTTAAGGAAAGTGCATCTGCACATGAGTAACACATTTATTTTCTTTGTTAATTATTCTCATCTTGTCCAAACTCACAGAAAAACATCCACGTGACACACTATTATAAAGATGGCGTTTATTAAAGAGGAGAGTGAAGACATTAGGATTGCAGAAGTATTCAGCATCAAACATGAAGATACTGAGGAACAAACAGGTTGGTTTCTTTCTCAAAGCTGAACTCAGTCATTTGATTCTTATTCACAGTACAGCTCTACAGAAATGAATCATATTTATGAAGAATGACATATGATTTTCCTAATTATGGCTTTTATTTGACCTGGAGTGTAGGCCAGGGCCGGTTCTAGACATTAGGATTTCTCCTCCCATTTAATCAATATTGACTACAGATATTGTCATATTATTAATATCAATAATATGATATTATGTATTGCATTGTTACCTTAAATATGACATATATTTACACAAATCAAGTGTAACAGAAAGACACAATCACTACACAGCAAATTTGAAAGTGTTAAATTCACACTCAGTGTAAAAATTAACACTTTTTCAGGGTTTATATAGGTCCACACTAAATAGTTAAACTAACACTTGAAATAGTGTTACTTCTTAACACTTCATAGAGTTAAAACAACACTAAGTGTTCACCATTAACACTAATTTGGTGTAAAAAAGGAGGGAAACACTAATAGTGTTAAAACTACACTAGGTGTGTCAATAACTTAACACCAAGGGAGTTATTTCCAGACTTAATATAGTGTTCATATGAACCCTGATTTGTCATTAAATGTGATCTGCGTTCAGTTCAACTACAAATGCATGTGTATATTCAATAACAGCAACACGTTGTATCAGTTTGAACCTTTATTTTCAAAAACTTAAGAACACTTAAAACAAAGATACAAATTCACCATCATATCACACGTTAAGTCTGCAGGTCAAAAGACCTGTAAAACTTCAAAATGCTGGCAAAGTGCTCAACTTAAAATATATTTGTAATTAAAATACATGATGCTCTGAAAAATGTTTTGTCAAAAGTTTGTCAATGCTTTGCATGCGATTCCTTTACTCATGGTAACTCACTGGTATGACCAGCATCAATGTTGTAGACTAGTGTAGCAGGAAGATAAAGACATTGAAAAGGACCTACTCAACAGGTTGAAAACATAGTGGACTTAGAGTTCAATAGTACTCAAGGTGCTGGTTCCTTCAGAAGGGATGAGAAGCTTGTCTGACCACATAAGGTGATCCTGCCCTTGATCCTTCTCAATAGCAGGAGGTATGGCAGGTCCTCCCTCTGACTGAGATGGGTTTCAATACTGGTGCAGGTGCGGGACTGTAAACCGCAAAAACAAACATTTGTTTAAAGAAACGAGTGGAAAAAGTGAATTACTCTGTGCAACGATGAATGTATAAACTAGTAACTTTTGATGATGAAATGTACTTTAAAGGGTTAGTTCACCCAAAATGAAAATCCTGACATCATTTACTCCCCCTCATTGTGTTCCACGCCCGTAAGTCTTTTGCTCATCTTTGAAACAAAAGTGAATATACTTTAGTGAAAACAGAGATTTATGTCCATCCATTGAGTCCACACAGCTACCACTTTGATGCTTCAAAAAGTTCATAAAGAGAGTGTAAAATTAATCTAGAGGAATTGAGCAGTTTTGTCCAAATTTTCTGACGAGACATGGTTACCTTATTGAAATTAGGCTTCTATTCACAAACAGTGATCAGCAAACAAACAGTTCCTGTGAAAGCTCAAACAACACTGCTAACAGAGAATGAGCCTCACAGGTTCTCATGCTTGAGCTTCCATTTAAGTTAGCTTTTCTTGTAAAACTAACATTAGCTTTATTTATTTCTATTCCATCTACTTATTTCTTTAAAAAAACACTAGGTTTCTTTTTTCTATATTCAATCTACTCGTTTTCTTTAAAAAAAAAAAACGTTTTATGTGTACTGCGTTAGGCTAACCAAGACTTGTTATAGCACTTGCACGTTGTTGCTCTTTTGTTGGTTTTGATTGCTTCTTATCAGTGTTGGGTGTAACGCGTTACTGTAATTAAATTACTTATCCACTGAAAAAGTAAAGTAAGGGATTACTGTTCATTTTTAGGTAATTAAATTACAGTTACTTATAAAGTACG